>JAYKAV010002833.1:619485-890136 GCA_035582835.1 Phoebastria nigripes
TTCTTTTTTTTTTTGTCTTTTAGTGATTCACTTCCATCAAAGATGAACTTAAGAATATAGCTCAAAATCAGGAACTGGGGTATCACAGAAGCAGACGAAAGTGACTAGCAGTATTTTTGAGTGCTGTTTCATGGTAAGCGTAACCCAGTCTAAATCCAGGCTGCTGATGGCAGGGTTGCTGTGCCCTCTCCTCTGGCTGCACGTACTTTCTGCCTGGCAGCGCTCCTCTGGATGGAATTGCTTTTCCTGCTGAGGTGGTGATGCTAGGTACGTTAGACAGCTCTGTTAGGGAGAGAGAGAAGAGGTAGGGTTGTTTGGAAAAGATTTTGGAAACTGTGGTATGTACAGTGTGAAAAGATGAAAGATACGGAGGAATAAGAGGGAAAACTGAACAGCAAGTGTTGCAGGACAGATGGCTAAAATCAGTGTGTAAAAAGGGTGAGGCCAAGATTTTAAGATGTTAGCCAATTTTGAAAGAGTAGAGGACTGAATTTTCTTCTTTTCTGTGGCTGTCTTCAACATGAAACAAAGTGAATGAGAGTCTTACTGTTACTAGCAGCTAGGTAGTAAAAGGTGATTTCCCAGAAACCCCACTGTTTGCAGTTCTTGCACTGTTACCTGCTGAAGGCAAGCCCCAGGTCTAAACCATCATCTTTAGCTTTACCACCAATTTGAGCTTTCAAGGTGCAGCTTTACATTTTGCCTTGTGAAATGTAACTGTAGATTGCTGTTGAAATGAATGTTACTTCCCGTGTTTGTGGTGTACTTCAAAATAATTAGAGTGACCTTGGGATTAATTGGTTTGGTGACCTGATCTGTCAGAAAACCCAGCTATCCATCTCCCCCCCGCYGCCTTCCCCGGTTTGTCAGACCAGCTCACTGAACCGATTCTATCTTGAGATCTGGCGTGAGGGGCAGGGAGGTGGCATGCGACGGCAGAGCAGGTAGGAGCAGGACGCTGCCTTCAGTAGCAGCCCTCAGCCAGCTGAGAATAAAGTGTAACGTGAAGCCACATCCTCAGTTCCTCTCTGATCCTGACTGCTGAACAGTAGAGCCTAGTGTAAAACCCTGGTTTTGGGCCAAAACCTTCTTCCAGCGGGGTGCATAGAGGATTTTAGGATATGTTTCCTGCTTTACAATTTTATAGCAACTTAATTAGTCATGAGCATACAACTGCATATAGCTTAATTTCTGAGGGTTAAAGTAACCTTATGTTAATTGTTACCAGTTATGATAGTTGAATTAAGACCATATGTTGCCTTTTCAAGATGAGTGTGCAAATATGGTGACTGTGAGGGATGGCACTTGAAGTTTTATGCCATGAATGGGCATCGATGAATGTAGGTAGGACATTAAATCAATCTCCATTTTCTTTACAGGCTTGTAGTTCGTGCTAGCAGCCAGTACGCTTAACAATTTTAACTGAAGAAAACAGTAGTGTTTTGGATGTAGGGACAGATAATAGCTTTGCAGATCTTGCACTGTTCCTTGAACGATCCTTTTTATTAGAAATYAATGTCGTAAAAGTATTAATTAGCCTTTCAGCTTCTAGCAATAGTAACATGGAGAGTTAAACTGGTTTTTTTCCCCTAATCTTTGTCATGATGAGCATTTGCCTTTGCCCTACTGAATTTCTTAATGTGGTTGCATGTCTGTGGTGTGTAGGTGGATAGGAGAAACTGCTCATGGTGATGTCTGCTTCATCGTAATAAAGTGCAAACTGAATTTAGATAATGAAATTATTGGGTAATTGTAAGTAGCAGGTACCTTCCCGAAATATCAAGTCTGATATATGAGCACAGGTATATATGGATATAGTAGTTCTTGTCAGTTTTGAATTTTAAAAATTGCAATTGTATAAGAAAACCCTGTGGCTTAAAGAATGTAGCTAATATTTTGTAGTCTTGCAGGCTTTTAAGTTGTATTATTTGCAGTTCCTCCTGTGTTCAAGGTGGAAGATACACTCTCTGTGTTGGGAGAGAAGATACAATGGCTTCCCTTTGGCAGTTGCCTGTCACACAGTAAGCAGCCTGAGTGACAAGGCTGGACTTTTCTAATTAGTAATAGATTCTAAGACACATCCTCTGGCAAGAATATCAGATATCTTCCTCCCTTCCAAAATGAAAATGTGGAAGGAGAGAAATGTGTCCCACTGTCCTTAATTCAGTTGAAAATGCTACTCAAATATACCTGCTAAACTGAATTTATTGCAGATTATTACCTTTTTGTTAAGGCACACATTGGGTGATTTTTTTTTTCTTTCTTTTTTTTCTTCTCTATTTGTGAGAATAAAAGACGAAGTGCTTTCATTCAAGTAGGTAATCCCCTGAGAACAAATTTCTTTTGAGAGTTTGGGTAGGTATTTTCACTGCCATGTTGGATTAATTTGCATTTAGAATTTCTGGTTCAGTGCGTAATGGCTTGACCTTATGCTGTTTTGTAATTCTGCAATATTCTGTTATTCATTACACACCCGGTACTTGCTGTATTACTAGTGAAAAATAAACTGAGATCTGCTGCGTAAAATGCAGGTAGTACTGTCGATGACACTTGACCCAGCCATAGAAGGAGGAATGTGTTATTTTTAAAGAGATGTTGTAAAAACTTGTAATCCTAAAATTAGATCTCCAGTGTAGGTCGGATTTGGATCGTTTGCAGTGATCTGCAGGGCTCTACAGAGGCTGTCCCCTTTCACAGCACTTCAGAGCATATTTGCAGCTGCTTCCCACGCTGTCAATAATTCCAGCTGTGTTACGGGCTGCACAGTCAAATGTAACTGCGAATGTCAAAGCACCAGCAACTCTGGCTTGGCGGGTCCTGAAGTAAAGTGGCCAGGTAGTGCTGCCGTGTTCTCGGCTGCAAGATGAAAGTTAGATTTCTGCTCCTTGCCCCACCTTTCTGTAGACTCTTGTGAGTAATGAGATAAGCTCTCCGTTGAGCTCAAATACTGCCCTGGAAATTTAAGTAGACACATAGTAAGAAAAGGTGTTACAGAGAAAACTTAAACAAATTTGTGTCTGTAAATCTGTGTTACGGCTAAATGGCCATACAGGCTGGAGTTAGTTTTTCTCTGGGAGTCTGAGGCATGACTGTAAAATCAGTGTAGAATCTAACCTTGGGATTCATGAATATGCATAAATTTGAAGGAGAATTATCTTTCAGCATTAACTCTTTAAATAAAGAAATAATTTGGCCACCTGCTGTCTGTGAAAGCTGACCTTGTTCTCTCATTTGTAAAAGGGAGTGGAAAGCTTCCAAAACTTTTAATTTTGAACCATTTCCTCTTCTCAGAAATTACACTGAAGAAGACAAGCATTTAAGCTGTGAAAAATGGAAATTAAACCTTTCTTCTGGAGTTAACCCTGTTCTTCAAACCATTTGCCAATCTGTATTTGTAACTCATTTCCTAAATAATTTTGAAGGTTGAGGAAGGGCATTGATGGTAATTTCAGTGTCTTCATTTTACTATTTTATTCACATGAATTGCTGTTTTCTCTGCCGTACAATAGCAAGAGAGAGCTAATAAGTGTGCTACTTGTTGGCTTTTATGTATAGTGCCAAGCTTCTTTGCTTCTCTTAGTACTCTTCTCCCAGTGACCGCAATGTACAGTTGCCCCTCTTCCTGTTTGGTTTTGGGAACAATGTTTGTATTACAGTAGGATATTATACTGTAGGCAGTATAATGATGTCCTCTGGTCATCCAGTTGTTCTGTAAGAATTATTTATGAATGGGGGGGGGRAAATGTGAAAGAGAATTAACTAAGTTTGAAAATTTCTCTAGCAGTGTGGGATCCAGTATAAGAAAAATGTCTTTGCTATCATTTTTTTTCTTGACTATATATTCCTGAATTTTAAATAAAGGCTTGTGCTCAATTTTTTTTGTCAAAGATTTCTGGTTCCTGTTTGTGGAAAATGAGACTTTCTAAAAGCACAGTGGGTTTGGATTTGTACACATAACGAGCTGTCACAAGAAAACTAGGATGTGAATTTACAGTGCCAGGCAATGGGCATCTTTTTTCTTTGCCATAAATAGAAGCTGACTTATTGTTATGATTGGGGTTGTGTTTGAGTGTGTGCTTCTTGCTCTGTGCAGGTGTGGTGTCAGTGTCTGTCTGTCTGGGAGAACTTCTTCCTTAGTCAGCATCTGGCAAGGCTTTCCTCTYAGCCTGATTCTTTGCAGACTGGCAAGAAGCACTCTCCAGGCCCTGGGTTCTCCGATTTATCCTGGAATACAGGTCCCTGAGGATCGCCTGCCTGTATCATTCCATCCTCATAGCAAGGAGAGCAGATCTCTAGCTATTTGTGTGTATTCACACCTTAGAGGTAAGGCACAYGCTTCGGCTTTATGACACATTGGAACTTTCATAGCAGCAGCTATGGGTAGGAGAGGCTCTTGGTGGCTCTTTAAGGCTTTGTATTTCACCTGTGTTCCTTTGAAATTGTAGTGGGGTGCAAGTATCCCAGATGGTAGTGTTTGGATCCCTTGATACTGAGGATGTGCYTTCATAATACAGAGCTGTTCAGTAGCACGGCTGGCTGTGCCCCCAGTGTTGCAGTGTTTTGGTCTCTCGGTTGCCAGCATAGCTGTTGAGGACTGTCCTGTGAACTGAATAAGGGAACCTGCTTGAGCTGTTTGAGTGTATTTTCTAGTGATGACCAGAAAAATCTCTTTGTGCAATTGCAGTATGAATCTTTGGATGAAAACTTGTGGTTAGCTTTCCATGTATTTCATGAAAGGGGGGATATATTTATGTAGATTAAGATGTCTGTAGAGACTGCCTCGAAATCACAGAATGACTGAATTAATAACTGTTTTAAAAAATGCACTTTTTATGCATGTTACTTACAGTAAATGTCTAATCTAACTTATATGTGTTGCCTATAATACTGTTAATTAAAATTTTATGCTAATTTCTGGCAAACTTCTTATGTTTAATGTTATTTTTCACACTTTTTATTGCCCACTTGATATTAAAGGCTTTTAATATATTTCCAGTCCATCCTTAGCTGGGCTATGTGTATATTTACCTTCAGGCTTGATATGAAGGGCATTTTATCAGTGCAGACAAACCCTGGTTTGAGTTCTACATTCCAGAGGTCTGAATGGATTCTGCTGAAAGCCTGTATATAGGTGGATTTGTATGGCTGTTTCTTTGAACTAAGTTTAGTAAGGACTTTGTGGCTTGGCCTCATTTCTGTGTTAGTCTTAGCAAATTAAAGATGGTTTCCTCATGTAGATTTCATTTACTGAATTTAATCTCTTGTGAGAGAGAGCCGTTGAGAAGTTCGGTCAAGAATTCCTTTCTGTCTGCCCATTGTATCTAAAAAAGCACCATGAGAATTTATCGGTGTTATTTGTGTAATGAAACTCTTGGAATAGGAAGAAGGAAGTGGGGTATTCCCCTCCAGGTTACCCGTGATAGCAGAGGTAAACTTCACCTTCTTGTCTACAGAATTGTATATTTCCTTTTCTATCTATTTAAAGTTGACAAGCTACGTATAAAACAGAGAAAATGGCTTGTAGGGACCAGGGGGGAGAAAATGAGGAAGGCTCACCTAAACCGAACAAGAATAACAACTCCCTCTTCCCCTCTCTGCTTAACCTTTTAAAGAAATCTGTTCAAGCTGATCACCTTTTTCCTGTTGGCAGCAAGGAATAGCAGCTTTAATCAACTAGTCTTACTTTCTGCTTTCTTTGCAACTGTACTGTTAAAAATGCAAACCCAGATTTTTGCTGAAGTTGCAAGTGTGTTGTACTTCCTTGTGGTTTGTTGTGAGAAGTTAATTCACTGAGGTCTCTGGGGAAAAAAAAAATCTAAACTTCCTATGTAAGTATTCGATCATGCATTAGAAATGGTTTCTTGCTTTTATGCAGTAGGGATATTTGGCTTTTTGATCTCTTTAACCATAAGATAGGCTGTTACGGTGTTCCGCGACTTGTAATAATCAAGTAAAATGCTTCCTTTGTGTGGTGTAGAAGCAGAGAGTTTGTAAAGCAGATACTGAAAGGCATACAGAGTTCTCAGTGAGGGTTACTGCTACTGCCAAAATAGTTACCTCGAATATTGGTACAACTAGATCGGGGGGGAGGGATAAAAAAATCTATCATCTTTCCATTTCCACTCCATTCATCCTTTGCGTTTTTAATAGCGTAAAATGAAGTTTTGAATAAATTGTCTTCAGTGGGTTAAAAGTAGAATAGGATTAGAAAACATGTCTTTCCATCAAGAAAAKGAAAGAATAGACGTTAATGTGATTCTCATCAAATGCCTTTGTTTTCATGAATCAAAGATACAAGGGTAAAGAATCATGCCGGCATTAATGGGTTGATGGTTTTCAAATCTATTCCAGAATAACAAGTGAAATCTTTAATTTTCTGGAAGAGTGAAGAATGCTCATTTCACTTAATCCAGTGTGTTCACTTCTTGAAATGTTTGCTCTACATTTGTTTTTCCAAAGCACAACTTCAGATTTACTTTCTGCTAGTAGCCTTCTTCAGAAGCTTCACCCTGGCAAAGCTTCCAGTTTGGGGAATGGGGCTGCCATAAACTGAGCCTCCTGCAGACGTATGTACTCCAAGCTCACTTGCTTTTGGGGTGTAGCTTTGTTGGTAATTCAACTAATAAATCCTAAGCATAAACCTAAGCATTTCCCAAATATGGGGTTCTCTCCAAACCACTTCTGCACTCAGCGAGGCTATAATTTTTATTCTGCTTCTTGCCCGTGCTTTACAGCAAAACCACGAATATTTTTCCTTCATTCAGCTACAGCCTGTATGGAGAGCACAGCAGGGCCTTGGGTCCTGCCTTTGTTCGTTTGGTTTCTTCTCTGAAACCAGGCGCACAGGATCCTAGTGCATGTGCTGTAGTTGGGCAGTAATGAAGGCTCTTCACTTTCTGGTGCTGTTTTTTGGAGCTTGACAGCTTTATGTTATGTTTAATCAGCTCCTTCAAAAGTGAGGCCAGGGTTGGATCRTTTTTACTCTTCTCACAGTCTGCCTTGCAGGAAAGCTTGTGACCGTGTCCCTGTGCAGCTTGATCAGCTCACTGATTCAACAGAAAACAAATCAGTGCTAAAAAGCTAATTTTCTACGAGACTTTAAGTTGATTAGTTTTACTGTGCTGTTGTGTAATTGCTAGATTTGATGCAAGAGAGAGAAAGGGGAAGCGGTTGGAGGGTTGGGAGGCCACTGGGTTTGGTGCTGGCTTATAATTAGCTTGGGATGGCATGCGAAATTGCACCCTGATTGTCCGTTGCCTGCTTATGTTCTGATTATGATTAATCCTTCAGGTATTTATATCATTGGCCAAAGTTGGTGTTACTTAGGACTCCCAGGTGTTCCCATGTGCTGTAAAATTTACCTTTCCAAATATCATGTGTGGTATTAAAATGATTTTTTTAAAAAGCTTGTGAAGTTGTAACAAGTAGTAAAACAAACCTCTTTTTTTCTTTGGTTGGGGAGGTACACATATGTGAGGCATTTGCTTGTATAGTGTACTTGACTTTTAAAAATATTTTGGTAAGGCCTCTCATCCCTGGCCTTTAAAGAAACAAAACTCTTGTAAGACAAGAATGTTTTTCATAGATTTACAGCGGGTTAAAAGACAGGAAACGGGGTTAGGAGTAAATGGTTGGTTCTCACAGTGAAGGGTTATTCCCAGTGAAGTGTCCTGCCAGAGATCAGTGCTCTTGCAAATACTCCCTTTTCCAGATCGTTTCTAAATAATAAGGTGGCCAAATTGAACCAAATTAGTCAAATTTGAAATGAATCTTGCATTGAAAGAAAGGGAGAAAGATTGAGATCTGCTGAGTGATAAAATGGCAGATGAAATAGCCTCAATGCATTTGCATAAGGAGAAGAAATGACCCTGGTTTCATGTGCACAAGTAGAGGCACAACTACCAGAAGGCAAGTGGACTTTTAGAAAGTATTTGATAAAGAATGTGAAATCCTGAGCAGTAGATGACTATGTTGTGATATAAACTTCTGTTACTGCCAAATCTGAAATGTAGAGTGCTTGGAACTGTGTATATCTCAAGAAATGGAAGTGTAATAGATGCATGGAAAGACATCAGGGATGATCGGAGATACAGAGCAGCTTCTAAATAGAGGGATTGAACTTCACGAGATCCTCCGTTCAGGAGATGGCCAATTTCTATAAAAATCATGAGTGACATAAAGAAGCCAAAGGTGACTTGTTCTTTCTTAAAAAGCATGCCCCCTGTCTACAGCTTGGGGAATAAATGTCCAAGTTTAAAATAAGCTGAAGTACTTGTTTGTATAGYGTGGTCACTGCACCGCTGTTGCATACTTGGTGAGGGTGAAACGGGAAGTACAAGTGGCTTCAAAAAAGGGGTTGGTAGGGACACGGTGTGCCCATTGCTGGCTGGTAGAGCCTCTGCCACAGGTTGCATCTAAGATGCCTAAGCTGCTGATAATATAAGGCAAGGGAATATATGTGTTCTTTTCTTACATTTACATGAGGATTTGTGTCCGAGGATGTTGGGCTTAGTGGACTTCTTATGTAACTGTTTTAGGAGGTTTTGTAGTTCTCATGKTTTTTATTTTTTCATGTTATTTACTGCTTTTCTGGTTGGGTGACAAGCTCAGCCCTCATGGGGGGTTTGCATTCTTCTGATCTGGGATCCGTATCATCAGTATAGTTGTGTTCATGATTAGCTGGCACTTGTATCCTCTGCTGGCTCCAGTTTTACCAGCTAAAGAGGTTATTGCCTGCAGTCTGTTCTTAGTTCTTTGTGACCATCTTTCTACCAGATGCTGCCACCTCCTTGGATAACTTGTTTCAGCTTTGTCTGTGAACTTGCCTTAATCTATTACTGACAAAAAGAAATGGTTTAGGTTAAATAAGATGTGTGTGTGTTGTGGTGTTAGTTTTTTTTAATTTTATTTTATTTTTTGGTGCCTCAGCTTTTGAGGGTAATGCATTAGAGAGTGATCACAAGGGCAGGTGAGCCAGCAGATTTGGACAATGTTAACTTTTGGAGTGAAGCAGCAGTTGTGAGCACCTGGGAATGTTTATATAGGATCCTTTTCAAATGCTGGATTTATAATTCACAAACCTGTAAATGCCCCAGGAGAGGATGCGCCTTTTTATTCCTGTTGCTACTAGCCATCTGACAACAGATCGACGTTCTTCTACAGCTGGTTTTAAATACTGGGGAGAACACCAGGATGATGCAGTTTACTTGAAGTTTAATGTTGGTCTCATTTAATTTTCCATGATGTCATAATAGCTTTTTATTCTGCCAAAAATTAACTTTAGTGGAACAAGATAAAATACAGTAACTCATTGGACCTGTTCTGTGGTCATTTAACTTGTCCAGAATCCTTTTCTAGGAAGGGTATATGCCTTTATGCTGAGAAAGTCGTCATAAAGCTGCATGTTGTCCAAGTTGACATTTAATTCTGCTTTCATTCTAAATGACACAATAGTAATTTGAAGAACGGTAACAATGTTAGGCTTGAAATCTGTGCTTTACTTCTCTCCCGTCTTTTGTAAGTGATACTGTTGCTTCTTCGGAGTGTTTGGAGAAATGTTATTAGAGGACACCTTGAATGTGCAAGCTCTATTAATGTGTCAAGTTCCGTTACAGAACCAATGCTTAGTGTTCATGCGACTGATGAATATCAAAGGCTATTCTAACTCTGTTAATGTAATAGCAAAATCTGCCAGTTTACTCAAGTAATGTATTCTAAAGCTTAATAGGCCTCTGTTTACTTGAAACAGTGACCTTAAATAAATAACTGAAGCAGCTTTCCAGCTCCACAGCTTGTCCTTGGGTTTTCTTGCCAGTCATTTTGGTTTTACAATTGCATTTGCATATAATTAAAAATTCTTCTGTGCTGTGTGAAAGACACATGGAGCAGAAACTGTAGATCTGATGAGTGTTGTCAAATGTACAAAGTAAATGCATTTGGAAAAAAAAAAATTCCCCTCTAATCTGCTTAGCATTAAAGGTCACCTTGAGTTGGAGCGTGTTGTTCTGGTGCTCATTTCTCTTCCCTAGGCCTCAACTGAATGCTGAGCACTGTTCAGGATCTCTGCCCTGAAATTGCGTGTGCTTTAAACTTACCTAAGATTTCAGAAAAAACTTGGTTAATTTTTAGGAAGTTTGCTTATTCTCTCAGCATGCAGATTCCTACAGCAATGGTAGCAGGCTGCAGTTGTCAACTGTTAGAGGGAAGCTAATGGCTGCTAAGCATGGAATTTCTAATGTAGTTTCATCTCAGCTCTGCAAGCTAGCACTGTAATTTCTGTAATTAAAAATTCTGGGTAGGTTTTACCCTGTTGGAAACTAAATCCATAAGTCGTTTCTTGGACTTTGTTTCTGTTTTGCTTTTAAAATTTTGCATTTGCATCAGCATGGATATCTTCTTGCCTTTGTCTTGTTCAGCAGTTCAGGTTTTTAATCTTCAATGTTTAAGATTACTTGTGAGAAGAGTGAGTTGTTTTCAAAATCAGATGTCCTGAAGAAATTCAGGGAGAAAATTCATTAGTTAACTCTAGCAAAATTTCTCAAAAGTGTATGTAGATTGCTTTCCATGTAGGAATAATTAAAGACGCAACTAACATGCTTTGTTTTCTTTCCTTACTTAGGTCATGATTTTAATTTTCTCGTGTCATTCTCTTGAAGAGAGGAAATGATTGTAGTGGAACGTGTTACAAATAAGCCACTGATACGGAGCCTTCGCAGTTCAGAAACGTTCATAGAAGAGCAAATATAGCCCCTTTTTTGTTTGTGTTCTGGAATCTGTCTTGTTAAAAAGGGAAATAAAAATGACGACTTCGTCTATTAGACGGCAGATGAAGAACATTGTGAACAATTATTCAGAGGCTGAAATAAAAGTTCGGGAAGCGACCTCTAATGACCCCTGGGGTCCCTCCAGTTCATTAATGACTGAAATAGCAGATCTGACTTACAACGTTGTGGCCTTTTCTGAAATTATGAGCATGATCTGGAAACGACTGAATGACCATGGCAAGAACTGGCGACATGTATACAAGGCCCTTACTCTGTTAGATTACCTGATTAAAACTGGTTCTGAGAGAGTGGCGCAGCAGTGTAAAGAGAATATTTTTGCTATCCAGACGTTGAAAGATTTTCAGTATATTGATCGAGATGGTAAAGACCAGGGCATCAATGTGAGGGAGAAATCCAAGCAGCTAGTGTCTCTTCTGAAGGATGACGAACGACTCAAGACAGAGAGGGCCCAAGCCCTGAAGACCAAAGAACGCATGGCTCAGGTGGCCACTGGCGTGGGTAGCAATCAGATCACATTCGGCCGAGGCTCCAGTCAGCCAAACCTATCCACCAGCTACTCGGAGCAAGAATATGGAAAGTCTGGAGGATCCCCGGCATCTTACCATGGCTGTAAGTACAAGCAAACACACATAAAAGAAGTTTCTCTTCCTTTTCTTTTGAGATATTTTGTATTCTGATTTGCTGTTAGACATGAGAGTAAATGGTGCCTGCTAGGAGGATTAATATGCTGACTGCAAGGGGCTTTTTGCAATGGCTGAGTCTTTGTAGGTCTGCTTGGTGGCACTAATGTCTCTTCAAATGGCTGGTTAAATGTTTGTTTTGGAGAGGATGTGTGTGTTGACGTAAATCACTTTAAAAAGCAGTTGTTTACTGTCAATTCCCAAAGGTAGCATTGTCGAGCTGCTTTTGTGAACATGTCCCAATGTTTGATGTGATAGGCCCCCAATCTCAGTAGGGAGATTGTTAATGGATTTTATTTGTTTCTAGTTTTAAAAGGCATGCTTGAAAATTTGTTGTGTTGAGGTTTTTTTAAGTATAATTCAAGAAAAAATGAGAAATACAGAGTATTTCCTGGATCATTTTGCTAGATATTTTCTTTATGTTGCTGCTATTTTATTTTAGGAAGTATATTGCTATTTAATTTCCTTTTATTGCTTGCTCAGCAGTTCTTAGAGGAGTAACTCTTTGAATATGTCAGTGTTTAAATATTTATACTATCAGCATTTGGTATGCAAGTATCAGTACTAAATACTATATTTCATTCTTTTAAAAAAATACAATGATGTGGGAAGAATGGATTCTTTATACCACTGCTTGGGGGAACTCCCTGTCATGTTAGGAAGAGGCCTGATTTGGCACTAAATCCTTCTTAATATAAGTAATGATCTGATGAAAGCTGCTTTGGCTGGAATGTCAGTGGTTGTGGTCTAATTCTGAAGGAAAATCTTTTCTTTAAATGAATGCTTATAGCGTGTGGAGGACTGTAACTGAGCCAGTGTGGTGAATCGATTGAGCACCAGTTTTAAGAATCTTAAGTTTGTCATGTCCTGTGTCCCAAAGTGCTTCTCAAATTATAAATACGTGAATGTTGTCAGTACCCCGACATGTAGAGACATTTTCTGTGGAAGGCAGTAGGAGGTAGCAGGACAAATCAAGCTAGGATGAAGAAAATCTCTGTCCATTTAAAGCTATGGAGAAGAGCAGGGAAAATTTATTTTTTTCAAAAGGAAATATATTTAGGATGCAGGGTTCAAAAGAAGTGCATGAAGGTTTCCAGGTATGAGAATTTTTATCTTGTCTCTCAATTAGCAGTGGAATAACAAACATCTTAGTTTTTCTGTAATAACCATATTTGAGCATTGGTTCAGAGTGGATTTTTAAAGAAGAACATCTATATTGTTATCACAACAATAACATTTTTTCTTTTGAGGTCTGTAGATCTCTGTAGACCACAACAAAAATTCTTAATTTAGGAGATAGCTTGAAATATTGTTGTTTTTGACTTACGCTGATGGACTGAAATAATAGTCACTAAGGTATGCTGAGCACACCTTTGGTTTGTTCCACAGGGTTATTTCTTCACCAGCTCTTAACTTTAATTAGTGCATCTAACTATTGTTTGTCATGTTAAATGCTACCAGAGGCTTCAAACTATTCCTCCCAGCAAGGATTGAGCAATGCAGGGTGTGTTTCTGAATTGTTGTTCCTTAGACACTTTAAGAATTTTGATGGGGGACTAGATGTCAAGAAGCAAGTTTGGGTATTCTTTCAGTACATAATGTTGATTTACTGGATGCTCTCATTTGCCTGCGAGTGACTCTGCTGTATATCTCTGTTTGCAGGATTGCTTTTGAGGTAATGATTTCTTAATCTTTTTTCCTCCTCCCCCATAAGCATGTACCTAAGAAGCTTTAGAAATCTCAGGCTTTTTTTTTTTTTTTTTCTTTAGGTTCCTGCTCTGTTGTAGACTCTCATGGACTTAATTATCTATCAGCAAAAATACAGATGGCTGTTAGTTTTTATGATCTGTATCTTTTGAAGTTTTAATATGTTTCTTGTATGGTTTAATCGAGTATAGCAAAGAAACCAGCACCTTACAAAACACCTGTGCTGAGTGCTTCTGATAATGGAAAACTTTGTGTAGAGCTTTGTCCTTTATCCTAGGAAACGAGGAAGGAGTTTCATCAAAATCCAGACATTTAATCTGTTACATAAATGTAGGGTTATTCTTGTGCCTTCTAAATTTAATGGAAAAGATGCTTTTCATTATTTAAAGTGAAAGAGATTGTATCCATCATGTTTTCTTTTATTCTATAATGATACCCTTCTTTTGTTCTGAAAATATGGATTCAGTAAAAATGTAAAAGGAATTAAGTTATGCTTAGCTCCTGGGAAATGCTCTCCTTTATAACAGTTTTAAGATGCGGTTGCTGTACTGTATATTCTGGTAGAATTGTCTTTAATTCCTCTGAGCCTTTGAAGAGGAGATCAGAGGCATTTAGATTTGCAATCTATAGCATAAGATTTGCCTATTAAAAATGTACATCCACCCTCTTTGCTAAATATTTGGCATGTCTTACTAACATTCAAATATAAATAAAGTTTGGGAGAGTGTAACAGCCTTTTTACCAAGGCTAATGTACTACGTACGTTTCATTTACGTAGCTGAATGAAATGTTTCATCTCTCAGTGGTTTCGTATTAGCACATTTTACTTCTGTTCCCTGCTGGACGCAATGGGTGGGGATTGCAGATTTTGAGAACTCTTAGCTGAATGCATTCCCCTTACTTGAAAAGATTGTGTTTGGCTGTAAAATCTCCTCATTTTTTAAAACTTTCTTGCAGAAGAAAAGAAGCCTAAGCTGGCTGAAAGAGCTTAATAGTTTCTCTAGGACAGATCGCTAGGGGAACAAGTAACTTCCAGTGGATAATGTGTTGGGATTGTGTGTGAGAGATCTCTTCCCCCTTCTGTCAGTTACTAAAAGTGCAATATTGGATAAGTCAGTGGACCCTTTTTTGTTCAGTTTCTTCAGAATGTTGAATTAGCTGCACTGTACAGCATTGACTGTAAACACTGCAAGGTTCAAACTACTGCTCTTCTCAAGCTTCTTAAGCATATGTGTAGGCTTGTATCTGAGAGTGCATGTAATTGGTTTTTGTATTTGATGTTGAGCCAGAAAGGTTTTTCTTGTAGAGTTGCTGGTCTTTGTGTCCCAAATTTATCCTGTAAAAAAAATAAAAGCAGTATTGATAGCCTGTATAGTGTGAGAGAGTTCAAGATGGAAAAGGATCTCTTGACTGATGTACCATCGTCCCTCACTGCTGCAGGCAAGACACATTGGCGAATAAGGACATTTTCCCCGTTTCCTTGCAGATATTTTCATCTCATCTCTAACACTCCTTTAGAAACTGTGGAAAGTGAAATGGTGAAGCATGATAGTTTTTAATAAAATCCTTTCCCCCAAAGCTTTGCCTTAATGACTCTGTTGGCCCTGAAGATCTCTGTGCTGTAAAGCTTGTATAATTCTAGAGAGTACATTATGGCATGTGAATATTACTGACTGTTGATGCAAACATTTGTAAAAGTATGGGTTTTGCTATCTAGTCTCGTAAGCTGTAAGTGCAAGCCAAGAGAGATACTGTAAAGCTAAAAGCAAAAATAAAGCTCCTCCCAACCTTCATCTTGTCAACAATTTCTGACRTACTGGGGACAATTGGCTATCTTCCAGCTTTAAGCCAGGGGCAATTAATGTTCAGATTAGGAGCTAGTAAATATTCCATGACAAAATACATAAAAGTTTTTATTTATTTTGGAAAATGTGTAAATTGTATGGAGTTGCATGAAATCTGAGATCAGGTTTTATTTCACGTTAAGGGAATGTTCTTGTGTGGTGCTGAAACTAAACCTACTGGAGAGAGAAAGGAATATAAGATCAATATTAGAAATCTTTTGGAGCAATAGTTCCCCACCCCTAATCTGGCTTTTTGTCTAAATATTGTCTTTACGCTAGACGTCAGTCACCCAGTTTTGAAAACTTCAGCCTCTTGTTCCTAGCCTTGTTTCATCTACAGCTGCCAATGACCACTTAAATAGGATTCTGGATTTATGGCTGCGGGGGGAAAAGTAGGGTGTTCTTAATATAGACCTCTTAAGTCTGAACTGTGATGCTGTTTCAAGCCTGGGAGTGCATTTGTTAGGGTTTACTGGTCTTGATAAAGTCCTTCATCTATTAACTATCTTTGTAAAGTATTCTTTCAGCAGAGGCTTACACAGGAATATTACTCTGTTGCTACACTGGAGTCGTCAGCATGGCAGAAGCGTAACCCACAGTCACTGCTGTGTGGCAGTTTAGAGTACCGGCAAAACGCTGCGCTCGAGCACCTCGGGCCTGCAGAAGCTCTTAGGAGACGGGGCAGGAGTGTAGGGACTCGGATTACCTTGTTCTTTCTCAACCGTCCTGGGAGCAGGTTAGTTGTGTTGTCTTTAGCGGACCTATCTGGATTGTCACAGTTGAGCCGTGGCTGCTCAGGAAGCAAGCAGTGTAATCTGCTGCAGCTCCTTGTGGCTGGGGTGGTTACAGGAGTCGGAAAAATGATGGAAAAACTCTACCTGGAGGGAAGTGACTGATGAAGCCAATTCCTTGGCACCCCTGCCCCCAGAAGATAGTGTGTTTGAATTAGTTTCAACTTTGAAGGATCCCTGGAAAATGCTGGTCCTCTCCTTGTACTGTCTTCATGTTTTAAAACCAAGTTTACTGAAGTCCTGCTTTTTGAAGAGGTCTAATCCTATTATGCCTAAACCAGGACCTACCTGTGTTATTTTGGGTTGTACACATGTCCTTTCCTTTGGCCATCTGCTGCCTTGGGTTTAGGTTGCACTTAGAAATGTTGGCAGAGCAAGACTGGTGTGTGCTTTAATGTCCTGATTTCATTTACACAAATGCGGCAGAGTAGGGAATGAGGCAACGTGCACAGTGTGACCTGATTTTAGAGGAGCACTTTGCCCGGAGGTAGGCCGCTTGGCTGAGAAATCAGATTCATTATACATACAGCCTATTTGATAAAAGATTGGTGAAAGATGGACTGAAAAGGGATCTTGTGAAATGCCAAGTCTGTTAACCTTACCTGTAAGGATTTTGGGAGCAATTTTCTTTAGCTGAAATAATGAGTTTTAGTATTTCCAGTGATTATACACATTAAGTTGACCATTATTTAAAAACAGTTTTGTGAAGCGTCAGCAAGTTTGTGTTCACTCCTCTATTTCAGCTTTGTCTCCCCTTTTGCTTGGAGTAGAAAATAATTCAGAGGAATTACTAATTTGGCTTTGACACTATAGGAAATTCAGAATGCTCCTGTTTTTAAAGTTTTTTTTATAATCTGTTCTGCATCTTTGCAGGTTGGAATACATCTCTGGCCTTCCATCTTAGTCAGGGAATATATGGCATATCATCCAGCAATGAATCTGGATGAGCTGCGTGGATAATTTCTGTAGTTTGAGGTGTTGAAGGAATTTGGGAGACTCCTGTGTTATCTGTCAGATGTCACTTGACAACTTGATTTAATCCTTTCCTCATACTTTTATTTTTCTGGTGCTCTAAGTAAAGGTGGGAGATGCCATTGGTGTAACCAGGTTTCTGTAGTTGCACTAAATTATCTAACTATGTCTATTAAGGTGAGCATAGGGATCACCTGAGAGAAAAATGCTCTTTAACCAAAACAAGCCTTAAGGATTTGTTCAGTATGAAATGAATTTCAAAAGTGCTCTGTCTGCTTCAGTGCAATTGGAAATCATGCAGTCAGGCTGATCAGCTCCACCTTGTTGCATTAATAGGTGCTGTTAATTCTCTTCTTGTATTTGAAAGATCTCTTTAATTCCCAATGGAAAAGTGGATTACACAATTCCTTCTAGATTAAGCAGTTTGCACATGCCCTTTCATAATTTGAGAGGTTAGATTGGCTTTTTGAAAGTATCCCATCTTTATTTGAATAGTCTTTCATTTGAAGACTAACAAATGGGATCTCTGCTTGGTTCCGAAGTGAATTGCTATCAGTTTCTAAGTTCCTACCTTGATGATATTCTAATTTTTCAAGTCAGCCTTGCTTTTGTCTACCTTTGTAGGCATACCGATTGAGTGAGGAAGCAGCTTTTCTTTCTGAACAAATGTGACTAAGAACTGAATTTTGTTCTTAAGAATGCCACGTGCAAATTATAAAGCTGGGGCTTATTTGCCATTGCACTCTGTGCCATCAATTGGTCTAGAGTGACATTTTAAAAAAAAAACCACAAACAAAACCAAAAAAAACACCAAACAAAAAAACCCCCGAAACCCCACAAACAACCCAAAAAACCAAGCACACGCTTCTGAATGAAAATACCCAATCTGATTTTTATGCTGGGACTGATTTTTATCATTAATGTAGGCAATGACTCTGCTTTCTAGCTGTGTACTATATATACACTTTTTAACTCACTAACTTAACCAAACCTGTAGACATCTACAGAGGGTTTTTAATATAGCCAAAATACAGTAAATTACCAATAGATACGTATGAAAGACGTCATAGCCTGTACTAGAGACAGATGGTGGAGCAGAATCCTGCTTTAGTGATTAACTGAGGTTGGAAATTATTTCCTTGTGCTGCAGCTAGAGTCTTGTTGAGAAGACAGCCCGGTGGCATGTCTCTCTGCAGAAGCAGATACCCACACAGTTGCTTCTGGGCAGCCTACGGGGGCCGGGATCTCCAAATTCTCAAAGCAGCAACAAAGCAGGGCTTAGCAGGTCAGAATTGATCTATTGAGTCCCATCTTACATAAACATCTGAGTTAACTGTCATGTGCTGTGGGATAAGAGATTCTTTGTGTGGCAGCGATACTGTTACTAAGGCAATAACCTTTATGCTAGATCCTTGCAACTAAAACGTTAATGCAGGACGAGGCCAATATAGAAGGGCAGTTAAAATACTGCGGGAATTTAGGAGTGAAGTTGCTGGATAAAACATGTCAGATTCCTACCAAGAACACTGTTTTGAATTTCCCCTAATCCTTTTTCAAAGAATATGCTGGCAGCTATTTAATGTAGATGGTTTTATAACCACTGCAGAAGTTTAAATGTAAAATAGCAACATTTTTATCAATGTTTTTTAATGTCAGGCCCTAGGAAGAATTTCAAATTGACAATTTTTTCCTTTTTTTTTGTAAAAGGAGCTCTAAAGTGCCTTTTAGAGTTAATAAAACCAAGTAGAATGAATTGCTGAAAAGCCTAAAAGTGAAAAGAAATAAGCTATATCTGTGAGACCCCTTATTATCTGTGTTCAGATCCTGGAGCCGCTGAATGCTGGTCTCTGTTGGGAGCTGTGAGGTAATGTAGCTCTCTGCCAAAGCAAGCCTGCCGTTCCCGTGCGCGGCTGGGAGGCGAGGACCCACCATGGGAGGGCAAGTGAGGCGGTTGGAGTAGGATGCAATCCCTGCTTCTTGCAGCTTTTTAGTGCAAAAATCCTGTGTGCTGTTAAAAGCTGAAACTGGTGAGCACTTTCAGTAAGTAGTCCTTCATGTGGAAATGGGAGGAAAATCAACAGAGTTAACCCATTTCACATCATTTTAAAGTACTCTACCATCAGCTTCTTAGTTGTTAGGGAATGTAGTTATGTCAACTGAGATGGAAAAGCTCCTATGCAAAAAGTGCAGGAAATCACATTCTTCCCCACAATTGCAGTTAAAGAAACAGAAGACCAGAAGGTACCTGCCTGATGATAGTCCAGTTGCCATCTGTTCTCAGGTGACTATGTCGGTGTCCCATTTGTATGCTTATCCAGCTCTGGTTTTAAACCAGTTATGACTCCTTCCTTCTATAATTCCTGCTGGAAAGCTGCTGCTTTCTATTTGTATCTCAAATTTATTCGTGGTCAGTTTATACCATTAGTTTTTGCCCCTTTATCTTAAATAGCTTTTCTCACTCCATAGTATTTGCAAGCCTGATGTATTTAGCAACCACAAACTGCTCCATCTTCTTTTTGCAAAGATAAACACATAAAACATTCTCTATGCTCAGAAGGGAAGCGTTTCCACATCCATTCTGTTTTGAAATAATCTGTCTTGGATTTGAATAACTAGAATTGCATTTGCTGTGTTAGATGAATTCTGACTAATGCTTTGATGCAGTAGTGCTAATGTTAGTAATAGCTGTATTAGGTTAGTGGCTGGGAGTTATCATGTGTTTTAGTGCTAAAGAAAGTTCTCTACATCTCTGTCACTTGCAGTTGATGCCCCCACTTAGCAGAAGGTGGTCATCAAAGAAATGATTTTTCTTTCTCTGTATCATCCCATTTCCCTTCTCAGTCATCTGTTTTTTTAATATTCCTGTTTCTCCCTCTAGTTTGACAATTTTTCTTAGCATTATCTTTGCATTTTCCCATAACCTTCTGCATTTGTTTATTACATAATTTTTCTTAAAATTGGTCTTAAAGCCAGTTCTTGAGAAACGGTTAGTAAACTTCCTTGGTGGTAGGCAGTATGACGTAATCTCTTCTTCAACTGGTTCTTTACCTATTTCAGTTCTTACACTACCCTCTGTTTAACAGTAACATCCTATTTAGCATCATAAAATGCTTTGCTGAGTCCACATAGATTAACTTTACTGCTTTTCCTTTTAACTGACAAATCAGAGAAGGATCTCTGTCATGGGCTACCTTTTGGTAACCTTGTGTTGAGTTTTATCCTGTTTTCTTTTTAGTTCTCTTTATTTTCATATTTAAGAATATTCAAATTTTACAAATATTTTAGTGTTATATTTTCCATGCTGTCAGACCTCCTGTTATCTGACGCCCTGTTTATTCCTACTTTAAGTCTGTAACAGTCCATATAATATATTGGAGAGCCTGTCTGTGACTGTTGGAGCAAAAAGTACTCGTGAAGCAGGCTAAATTTAGATACTTTATATAAGAAAGTTTGAAAAAGTAATAGAATTGAGGTAACATCTTTATGTGACGCAAGGAGCTTGTCTGTTTCTCTTGAAAGCTTCAGGATCAGCACGACGTGGAAGGAATCGTTCTGGGTGATAAATTAATTTGTCCCTTTAGAAACAGAGTGGGATGGGATGGCACATTGGGTGTATGGTGGAAAGGAAAGGTCATTCCTCATTTACGGAGAGTCACCTTCCTTCTGGCCTGCTGGATGAGAGAGGAGGTTGCGCTTTTTATTTTATAATGTCATTTTGGACTAAAAGTTAGGGGGAGGCAAGACTGGGAAATACTTGGAGGATTGAAGTAGTGACTGAAAAAGTGTTTTTCTTTAAAATTACAGTTTGGCAATCTAATTTTTACATGCCTATTAAGAAGAAACGTGATTTCTTTGAGCTTGACATCATCGTTTAAAAATAYGGTTCCTCTTTATTAAATGTCAATATATATTTTGCCAAACTAATTATCATTCCAACCATTAAATACAAACTTCCTTGCCAAAGTAAGATAAAATTTCTGTATAAATGATTTGGATGCTAAAGAACTATCAGAGAGAGAGAGAGAGAGGACAAAAATTGTGTAATTACTATATAGTGAGAAACCTATTAGTGTTGTCCCATTTGGATGGGAATTTCTGCATGCTACTGTAGTGAAAACATCAGTAAAAGAATATTTGTATATTGAGAAATTGTGTATTTTAGCTGTCAAGCTTGACTGTTGTTTGGGGAGGAGTGAGGGAGATTACCAGCTGCTACTTGGCTAATAGAGGTTTTCATCCAAAGAAAGACCAACCAACAACAAAAAACAAACCACCCCCCAACACATATACCAAACTTATTTTTAAACAGAGAATGATAACAGTATTTTTGTAAATTTTGAGTATGAATAGCTGGCTTGTCGGTCTCTCAGCCTGCCTAGCAGTTAAGAATAGTTCTTTATCTGTCCCATTAAGACTGTATTATTTTACAGAAAAGTGGGCGGTATCCAGTTTTACCCTGGTATTGGCCAACTCCCAGCAAATTCTTACTGACATTGTAAGATGTAAGAAATATCAACAAATGTTTTCTTGAATGATTAATTCTATAGTTTTTTAAGTCAGTGTCCTAGCCCCCGAGGCTCTGATACGCTGAGACAGGGTGTCCAGCATTTGTTGATGATACTTCCTAATATTACAACCCCACTAACACAAAAAGCCTTTGTTTTCCAGGAAGTTTTTCCTTTAAGGCAGTTGAACTGCCTTGCAGAGTTCTCCCTGCTTAACTGTTCTGGCTTGTTAACCTCAGCCTTGGTGCAAGCTTTATCTCTGACAGTTCAGGGAGCCGATGGTGGTCGGTGACTCGGTGGCCCCTGGCACTCGGGGGGCCTGTCACTGCGCTGGGGACCCTTTGAGAATGGCTGTGTGAAAGTGGGGTGGTCTGGTCAGAGGAGTAATCAAACCTGTTACATCTTTTTGTTGTTTGGTGTTAAATTTGCTGGGTTTTGTCTCCTAACAGCTACATCCCCTCGAGTTTCCTCGGAGCTCGAGCAGGCCCGGCCTCAGACGAGTGGAGAAGAGGAGCTCCAGCTGCAGCTCGCGCTGGCAATGAGCCGGGAAGTGGCGGAGCAGGTCAGTTCCCGTGTAGGTTTTCCAAAGTGTCTATGCTTCGATAGTTGAGACTACAATCCTGTTTTTTTCAATGGCAGCTTGGCTTTGCTCCAGGTGGAATGGGGGGAGAGAAAGGCCATTTTGGAAGATGTTGCTCTTTTATTTTTTTAATTTTTTTTAAATCTCTTTTTAAAGTAACTGCAGCCTCCGAGCTGTTAAGACTAGTGGAGATGACAGTCACTTTGCAAGAAGACTTTGTGTGGGAGGATGTTAATCATCACATTACTGAAGATGTTTTCAGTTAGGAAGAACTGAAAACATGACTAGTCCTGAAAACCTTCATTAATGGGGCCAGCATAAGAAATGTCAGTGAATTCTGATTACAATGAAATTTTGAATGATCTGCTCATTCAGTGAGATTGGAGCAGAAGGATGACCTGACACAAAGTACTAGAATTTATAAAGAACCTGGTTTAAAATAACTTGGCTCCTCATCTATCACACAGGTTATGTTACTGTGGTAATTCTTAGGAGGTTCATTCTGAATTTGGAGTAAATGCTGTAATTGTGGATAAAGTTTACTGCATATTAATATCTAACAAAGTTGTTGATCTCAGCTATGAGTGAAAATTCAAGTCAGCCTCCTGAGTATCTGTAATATTTTAGAGGCTTCCTTTGACAATTTTAGCTGACTGCTGTATGTCAGGCATTAGTATCTCTGTGCTTGGAAAGGGAAACTGTCACCCAGTAAACTTTGTCATTATTGAGCAATGAAGTTAAAGAAAAGAAAAATCAGAATCTATCAGTTGAAATAGCTTAAAAAATCGCAAGGGAAATACCAGCTGGGGAATTAGTCAACTTCTGAAAGACGTGGTGCAAGCAAAGATATTTAAAGTAGTTGAATGTACCACTAACAGGGTAGTTTACAGATGTTAAAGACCTACAAAATATGCATGGAGTTGGCTAGATTAATTCACTTAGCGTTCTTTATAACAGTTGCATCAGTTGTGGAGGGAAGCTGACAGAAGCCAGAAAAAGTAAAGTTTAAATCACTATGTCCTTCAGTGGTGATTTGAATGTTCAAAAACATTACAATAATTTGAAGTGGGATATTTACTTTGTCTTTTAGTTCTGTGGTGTTTCTAGCATTATAACTGAATTTTTTGGAAAGAATGTTTCATTTATACCTTTCCCATTAGGAGTAAAATAACACGAGGGTAAATTTCAGTCAGCAAAATGGACATTGTTATGATCACACTGTTACACTGGTGTTACAGGGTCAGGGTGCTCCTGACCTCTGTTTGAGGCAAGAATCACAAGAAATTTTTTTTTCCCCACTTGTGTTATGTACAAGTTACAGCAAATAATCCTGGCAATCCCACTGCGCGTGCCTGCGGTGCGCATCACTCCTAGGGTGGCAGGGAGTACTGCCCAGGCCTTCCCTGGCAGTGTCCTGCCAAGGGGGCTAGACACCTGGAGGGAGCAAGCAGCACAGTCTAGGCTAATGGTCTATATCAACAGTGTTGATTTCCTTTGCAGGAGGAGCGCCTCAGACGCGGAGATGATCTGAGATTACAGATGGCTCTGGAGGAGAGTCGCAGAGACACAATTAAAATTCCCAAAAAGAAGGAGGTAGTGCCTTCGACTAAGAAATTCCCGGTTATGCTGCCAAAAGCTGAAATACAGTAACACAAAATAGCTTAATACTGAGCTCTTTTATGCTTTTGGGATTGCTTTGTTGTATAGCTTAAAGCTTCTTCCATGTGGGTTAAATTTCAAACTACTAGTCAATGCAGGTGTGTAAAAGGAAAAAAAAAAAAAAAAAAATTGCTTCTTCACTCTCATGGGTTTGTACTTCAGATTGGTAATGCTCTTGATTAAAGCTCAGATTATTCCTGCCCTCAGCATACCACTTTGTTGGACCTAATGGATGCCCTGCCCTCGTCGGCACCAGCCCCACAGAAAACGGAGCCTTGGGGACCTCCTGCTGTTGCAAACCAAACTGATCCCTGGGGAGGATCCACAGTTGCAGCTACTGCCTCTGACCCATGGCAATCATTTGGTAAGAATAAACTGCCAGAAGGAATGCTTATTTAAAAGTTTTTTGCTTTTTAATGTTGAGCTTTTCAAAGTTTCTCAATGTACAATGTCATGCTTGACAACAACAGTATATTAGTGCATTTTGATTGTTTCCTGTACTCTAGAACTAGCGTTCCCCTAACTCATTTCCAAGCAGAAACAAATGGAAGTTGCACTCTGTTCCTGCTTTTTAAGCAGCTGGGTTTTTGTGTGTGCATTTTGAATCTTAAGAAAGAGGAGAAGAGTGAAGCTTCTGTTGTCTTTGTACAGCAAAAACAACTTGTCTCAGACTGGGGGGATGCTCATGCTTTGACTGCTAGTTGTGTCCAGTGTCATGGGTTTAGACTCTTGCCAGTATTTAATATAGTACTTAGGCATGGTGCTATGGTTAGGAGGGCCATAGACCTGAATTACCATGTCTTTAATTGCTCCTAGTGAAATGTGATGTGTATACCATCAGAACCAAATGGATTAAATTGTTTAAATCGAGATTTTTAAACTACACAGAAAAATTGAGGTTACCATTTTAAATATTCACCATGTTTCGTAAGCTTTTGATGCTAAATTCATGGAATCTGTTTCTGAAGTGAAAGATCCAGTTCTTCACATCTTAAAGAGAATTAAGTCCACTTCTTTGCTTGTTTGCTTTTGTGTGTGTGTTTTGCTGCCTGTGTAGTGTGCTGTTTTCTAGGTTAGCCAAAGTCTGTCCAAGGAGTTACTCCTTTGCATAAGGAAGTTGATGGTTCCTCACAGTATGTGTTAAACTTGCTACGTCTGTGGAATTGGAGCTGGATCTATTTTTTGTTGGCTTTGGATTTTTTTCTTTTTTGAGGGGCAGGGGATTTCTGTGCAAATGGAAGCTTTTTCCTGAAGACTAACAGCTTAGTTCTGTCAGTTTTGCTTCAGGTTGGTGATTCTACGACCTCTGCTATAAAGTGCTTCAAAGTAATTTGCATTCGCATTCAGCACACCACCATCGAGAGATTCTTGATGAAAATTTTGAAGTTTAATAATGAAATGCATTCCCCGCCCCCCGCCTCCAGTGGCGTTAAAGGCACCTACATAGCTGCTGGGCCAACTACAGTTCATTGTTCTAAGTGTAATCTGTTTCTTTTTTGGTGATAAACTGCAAGCGTGAAATCAGATGAAGTCCAAGTTTTGGGCCCTAAGGCTGTTCAGTGTATTTTTCTGTGGTTAAAAAACCAAACAAAATCCACCTTCTTCAAATCTCGTGCTCGATATATCATCCTCTGACAAGATTTTCCTTGCACCAGTTGCAGCTGTAGCATTTCCTCTCAGTGGCTCCCAACTTTATTAACGCCATAGAACAACCCCTTGTTCCAGCTTGCTGGTTACTTAGCTCCCAAGGATAGTCTTGAAGATGTAAGATTTATGAATTTGACTGCTAATAAGAGTGACTCATTAAACTGTATTTCTCAAATCCTGCATGTGCTTTGGCATTTCAGTAGAGATAATGAAAGCTACGGGAAGGTATCTTCCCAAGTGCTCTAATTTTGTGTGCTCTCTTTATGAAAGAAAAGACATTTTTGAAAGCTTCTGTTTATGGGAAGTGCTGTCATTAGCATTTCTTGGGTGGCATTGCTCGTAACTCAGCACTAAGGGTAGATAAAGGAACTGTAAGTACCGGTGTGGGAATAGTTGGACTTACTTGGAGAATTTTAGCATTTCCTGGTCTGAAGCTGTAGCAAGACTGTGCTGTCTGTTGATGAAACAAAGACCAACATTGCAAATTGGAATTTGTGCCACTGTGTGTAGCATTGAATTGGTTTTCAAGAATATTGTGATGCCAAGGGGGTTTGTATGTAGTTTTAAAAAATAAAACAATATTCAGTTGTAACTTGAATCCCACATAGTGGTTAAAGATAATAGCCGTGCACCGCAAGGGTAATTCTGTCCTACTCTTGGATTATACAGTTGTTCTTATTTAGTAGTTAAACCATGACTGGTTGAGAAGTTTCACTGGGAAGAGGAAGTGTGTTTGCATGTGCTATCTGACTTGAAGGTAATTGATCACCGTAGAGTTGTACAGGATGTGCCTTTAAAGTACTAGGTTCCCATTCCTGCACTCTGGCCAGGGAGGGGCAGCAGGGATGGACGACATAGGAACAAAGCAAGATTGATACCTTCCGACACAGACCTGGCCCACTGCAAATCTGAAATGTGATTTGCTTCAGTGGTCCTGGGGTTTGATAAGCCAAAATAGTTTCATTTAATGGTAGAAGGAAGAAGAGGTCACCTAAGCTGAAAAGCAATAAATTAGTAGGTTGGGGAGGAAGAAGAAAAAACTGGCAGGAAGTTGTATATAGTGAGGCAAGTTTCTTTCTCTTTCCTTCTCCCTTTACTGCCTTAATTTGTCACTTTACACTAGGAAGCCCTAACCTTGTGCTCAACCTGAAGCAGTTTGGTAATCTGAATTTGTAGGGACAAAGAGTTGTCAGTATCTTCCAGTAAAAATGGGAATCCTGAACATATAGGCACTGGGTTTAAAAAAAAATACAGGAAGGGGTATCAGTGGACAGCTTAGATCTGTGTCAGGAGGAGTGCTTACAAATGGGAATAAAAAAAAAGCATAACTAGCTCAGGGAAGCTGATTATATTTTTATAAAATAACACTATGGTTAAAAGAGTTTGAAAACTATTCCCTTTGAATCTTACAAATTTCTTTTCTTTGTCCAAGTCTTAATGTTGTATTTTTATACCTTTTACATATAGGCTTTTTAGAAACCTTCTTTCCCGTGAGTTCATAAATATACTCTGTGATTTAGGTCACCTTCAGTCAGTGTTGTCTGTTGTGGTGGCAATGTCTGTAACAAAAGCAAGTTCATTTTCTTGTTGGAACTGCAGATTCTTTTAATTCCGTTTCAGATGGGAGATTTGTTTTATTCATCTCTGTCTTGCACAGAATTTACTTGTGCTTGTTGTTCAGTGTGTAGGACACAGATGCTGAGACTTACCAGTATGTTACCTAATGTTGAACTGCTTCACCTATTTATGTTTAGTATTAATTGGCAGTAATGGCTCATAAGAGAGATTAATCTCCAAGGAAAGCTTTCCAAAGTGAAACTCTGTTGACTTGTGTTCCTGCTGGCTGCTCTTGCAGGTGCCAAACCAGCTGCTTCCGTTGACCCTTGGGCAGCACCAGCAGGATCCACAGCTCAGTCTCTGTCCAAAAATGTTGACCCTTGGGCTCCTGCTCAGCCGTCTTCTACTGCAGCAAAATCTTCTGTGGATCCTTGGGGACCAGCACCTGCAAACAAACCTCTCTCTACTTCTGGTGAGAAATGGTCTCATCCCATATCCATATTATTTGAGTAATGAAGGTGAAATCAGAATTACTTTCTTGCATTGCTTGGTTAAAAGAAGCTGTGTGCTGAACAATTTGTAGAACTGGTCTGTAAAATAAATGGGAGTTGTAATAGCTAGCAGCGAAAAGAACTTCAAATGTAATTATTCTGACTTAGAGCTCTGAATTCGTGTTGCTGCTTCGTGCTCTGTCCCTTCTACATTCTTTTATTGGTATGTGTGGATGCATGCTGAGCACTTATGACTGCTGCTGCTGTTGGGTTTTTATCTTTAATTAGACAAGGACTTAATTTCTGGAAATGAATGATACTATAATTTTACCTTTCATCATGATAAATAGCTATGCAGATGGATGTCTCTGCAGATGTAGATTGACAGGTTGAGCAGCTCCACGCTCTGAGGAGACTTTTAGAGGTGCAAATGAAGGTTTGTTGCTTCAGACTGAGGGTGTGAAAGCTATCCCTAAGCCCTTGTGTAGCAAGATACAGAAGGTGCTGATATAATTGTCTGTTCATGCTCTGTAACTAATGCAACCTTGATGAATCTTAATACCTGGTATTTTCATGTTGGCACCGTGGCTAAATGCATCCTAAATGCGTTTTCTGCTAGTCATTCATCTCAGTAGATAATAAACAAAGGAATCTGAGTACTGCAAAAAGTTGTCTAATCAGCTTTTCACTGGGCAAAGGGCAATAACTGGATCATTATGAGACTGATTCTTTAACTATGGTGGGTCTTTGTTCTTGATAAGAAGTATTGTTGTTATACACCATCTTCACTCGTTCTCTTGGGTTTTTGTCTTTTTGCGCTCTTTATGGAGCTAAGTCTGTACCTTCATTTGCTTGAAATGTGTTGAAGGTTAAAACTAAATTAGAAAAGCATTTCAACTAATAAAATAAAAAAAAAAAGCAAACTTAAAAGCTTTTCAGGAGTGTGATTGCTGTTCATTTAGGTGTGATTTTTCTTCCTCCATTTTGAGGTAAGGGTGTGTCCACATTTTGAAAATGTTATGTTTTCATTGGTTGCAAACTATGGGCAAGTTCTGGTGCTTTAGCTAACGGGGCCTTACCATCTCTACATGGCGTAGATAACCTTTTCTATTGCATTCCTCCTCCTTTTAACTTCAGAAGCGTAAGCCAAATCATCACTTAAATTGTAGTAATGCTACATTTGTCTTTGGAACTGTGTTCAGAAGTGTGTTTTACTGGAGGGCTGATTAACACACTTTATAGTTTAGGCTGTAAATTCGTTGCTGTTCTCTTCTTCCGCAGCAATGTATGCCTGCCTATACATCTCTCTAGCGCAGACAATAAAAACCCAGCGTGCTAGGGTGTGCCTTACATTGTGATTTAAAAGCACATTGCTCTGAATTAGTTGGCTAATACTGTAAGAAAGGACCAGTTCTCTGATGTTATCATTCTCCCTGGTCCTGGGTAAGAGTAGGAACACTGATTTGAACTGTTGCCCTGGCACCTGACAGAGGGGCTTCTTGGTGACATGAATGGGTTAGAAATTGCTTTCAGTAGGATCAGGTGTGTGATGCAACTGAAGATCTGTTAATGACAGGGCTGTCTTGTTGTTTTGAACAGGAAGTACATCTTTTGACCTCTTCAGTAATTTGAATGGTACAGTTAAAGATGATTTTTCTGAATTTGACACACTTCGAACTTCCAAAAAGCCAGGTATGAATCAAATTCTTAGCACGTGGACAGTTTGGGTGATAGTTTCAGCAACAAATGTCTCTAATCTTAAATTCTATTTAAAAAAAAAAAAAAAAAAAAAAAAAGAACTTTCACAAAGGAAAAGATTAAAGCTGGTGATAATGCAGCAGTAAAAGCTTGTTGTTAACATTTTGGCCTGTGCATGAACTTACGGGGAATGGGCCTTTTGCATTGTAAGCCATGGAATTTCACTCTGTAACCTTTTGCTGCATTGACCCAGAAATTTGTTTGACTTCTAAATTTACAGTATCCAACGTGTTTGGAGTATGGCTCATGCTCAGAGAGTCAAACAGAACAATGTTGACTGAATTTCTCAAATGTGTAAATTCTAGTGTGTAACAATAGTAGGAAGATGAGAAAATACACTTCTATGAATGCTTTAATTTATTTTTTGTTTGGTCACTAGTCACTAAAATAAAAACTGCCAGACCTTAACGTATAAGTGCTTTGATAGTATGTACTTTCAGGATGGTTCTGCCTGAAAGGATGGTGACTAATTCAAAGCTGGGCTAGGCTAGGCTTCTTTAACACAGAAGAGAAAACCTGGGTGGAATCTAGCTAGGAAGGGTGCAGCAGTGGTGTAGTGCAAGGGCAGAAGCCAAGGCTTTTGAATATCTTTTCCCTGGAGACTCTTAGTCCCATCTATTGCAGCATAGCTGTGAGAATATTGATCAGGGCAAATCAGGTAGCACCTCCAGTAGAGCACTGCAACTCTTAACTGTAGCTTCTTCATACTCTTCTAAAGAACATTTATCTGCTTGCATGCTATAAGGGTGTAACATGTACTGAAACATTTAAATCTGACTAATACAAACATTAGATTTGAAAACATTTCTGCTGTCAGAGACTTCAGGGTTTTCTTTGCTTGACTGTGTAGATTAATGAGATAAGTTTTGTTTTTCTCTTTGTGTTGTTTCAGCTGAATCAGGTTCCACTTTGCCATCTCAGCATAGCGGTACCACAAGTCCTGATCTCTTTGATTCCCAGCACTCAAGCATGACATCAGGCAAACAAAGTGCAGCTCGGAAAACCCCTGAGTCTTTTTTGGGCCCCAATGCCGCTTTGGTGAACCTGGATTCACTGGTGTCTAAGCCGCCGCAACCTGTTACTTCACTGAATCCATTCTTGGCACCAGGTCTGTTTCTCCACGTTCCTTCAGTTTTCTATTTTAGCTTTCCCTTCCTATAGGAAAACTCTGCTTAACTCAGTCCTATTTGATTTAATGTAAGCTGGTTTGGGTTTGTTTGTCCTGATTACTTCAGCCAACAGATCATGACTGAGAGCAGGAGGGTGAGGCATCATGGTTTCAAGGCATACTGCTGGACCCTGAAAGCGCAGAGTTTCTACTCTTGCGTCTGCAGCTGATCTGCTGGCTGAGCTTTGTTCAAGCAGTTTATCTTCCACTTTTGCCCTTGCTTTCTCAAAATGATCTGTGTTAGAAGGCGGCTTTGGGTTATTAAAAATGGCTGAGCTAAAGCTGATTGATTGTCAGAACAGGTAAGATGTGAACGTGCACTACCAGAGAATCCCTTGGGAAGGTAATAGGCGGTAGGTTCTTGTGGAAGCACGTAGGAATTGCCCTTTTGCTTGTGCTGCAGCAGGCACGGTAGCATCTCTGACTGCAGCCTGAGGTTCCAGATAGCAAACTCTGCAGTATAACTTAGCGGGTTGCTGGTTAGGCTGTCTTTACACTAGCATGATAAACCAGTTTTGATCAAAACACACTCTCAGTGTATTTTGAAAAAAATAGGCTGTTGCAGTTCTCCTGTAAATTGGCCCCTGTTAGAACTGAGTGTTTACTTATAGCAGTCTTAGATGGTGACACTAAACACATGGAAGATGTATGTATTTTTTAAAAGCTATTCACATGCACTGAAATGTCTGTGTGACGCTAGTATGGTAAAATACTTTAAAATGCTATTTCAGTATTTATTTTCTTCACTCTTCCAATGGAAAAAAATGACAGTTTATTAAACTCCTTGGGTAAGAAAAAAACAGTAATTCTGAACAGCCTTGGCAGTGTTTAGCAAGAGGAAGTCTGTGTATCTGCCATTACCGGTTACTACAAAAAGTTTATAAGGGGTCACTGGGCCATCCAAATAACGCTATACGTATACGGTAAAAGGAATTTGTAGTGTTGGCAGCAGTCCAAAGAACCTCAAACGCTGGGAAAGTTATTCTCTGCTTTTTCTAGCACCGCTGTAATTCGGAAACAACTTGTTTACTTTATGAATTCTTGTCAAAACTCAGTGCCAGAAACATGTACAGCTTCTAAATGGAGTTGACTGGATGAGATCTTGAAGCAAATGCACAAATCTGCAGCCAGATTGCAGTAAAGGAGTACAGAGAGCCTGCAGTTCTCTTCCGTAATGCAAATTTTAAGTAACATCTTAAAAAAAAAAAAAAAAAAAAAAAAAAAAAAAAAAAAAAAAAAAAAAAAAAAAAAAAAAAAAAAAAAATTAGTGATCTGATGTCATGGTTAGGCATGTTCCAGGTAACTAAATTTAGAACCTGTCTCTCCAGTGACTACTATCAGAAGTGGAAACTGTTGGTCAGCAAAGGGATGTTTGGTGGCATTGACAGGTTCAAGGAAACAGACCGCACTTGTGCACCAGTGCAGCCCCGGTTTGCTGAATGGCATCCACACAGGTTTCTCCRCAGGGTGTTTTGGGGTTGGGAGCATGTGGGGATGTACAGAAGGTGCGTTCTTTGCCAGAAAAGACAATCTCCAAAACCTTGTGTTTATGGAGGTGTGATCTCTTTCCCTCTTCCCCCTTCTTCTCAAAACTAGGCGCCGCTACAGCACCAACTCCAATCAACCCCTTCCAAGTGAATCAGCCTCAGCCACTCACCCTAAATCAGATGAGAGCGAGTCCTGTGATGGGAACCAGCCCTTCTTTCAGTGCTGTGCCACCGATAAACATGGAGCCAATACCTCTGTCTTCCATGGCCCCAGTGCCTGTGGGAATGGCACCGATACCAGCTATGGGCACTGTGGCATCTATAACAAGGATGGGCCAGGGGCTGAACGTGAGCATTGCAGGATCAATGGCCCAACCTCTTCACAGTACAGGAATCCCGCCGTCAGCATCCCAGTCTACAAATACAACTAACCCTTTTCTCCTATAAAGACCCAATTAAAGGAACTTTCTTTTCATAGTGTTTCCAGGCTGAAGTCTTTACAGCAAAATGAACGTGGCCTGTGTGGACTGAACGGTGTGTAAGAGACTTGGAAGTAGATTTGCAGTTTACAGTTATGATCTTTGAAGAGTTGTCTCTACTTACCAGTTAATCTAAATCTAGTCTTTGCTACAGATGGTACCTTACTTTGGCTTGTTGAGCATTATGTGAAATGTTCAGACTTTTCACCAAAGTTAGATTCTGCCCATTTTGTTACTTTGTTAATCATTTCAATACACTTTCTAGGGAGAACCTGCCATTTTAAACTCCGTTGGCTATTTTGTAGATGTCAGATGATGTGCTGGATCCCGAAATTACTATTTACCTGCATCTGTCACTTCTATGCCCATATGATAGACCTGAGATTCAGAGTGCTAGTGAATGTTTTGCACATAACTATACACAGTTCTAGACTGTTGGTTCACCCATAGTCCTTACTCTTAGAAGAGAACGATTCGGAGGGCTCAGGTGGCTGGTTTTTATGCATTAAACATTGCAACGCAAAATCGCACTGCTTTCGTATCAGAGGTTTGACCGAGAAAGCAAGCTTGTCTCAAAAGGAGGGGGGGGGGGGGGGAAAACAAAAAAAAAAAAAAAAAAAAAAAAAAAAAAAAAAAAAACAAAAAAAAAACCAAACACACAAACAGACAAAAAACCCAAGAACATTCTCAAGTTGTCAAGTATAACGTGTGCTGTTGTATGCAGTGTTGAATTTGTACACTACTCTCTAAGGACTCCTGAGGAACTCTCTGTGAGTGGCATGCTGCACTCGTGCTGAGTGAGTGTCCTGCTCTGTGCTTGTCCAGTACCAGCTTCGTTTGGAAGTTATCATGTGTATTTTGTTTTTATTTGACTTACAATGTGAGTTGAAAGAAAAAAGAAATACAGTGGGACAACTTTGAATTCAATTTCACCGGGGCAAGCTTTAAAACTAATTCAGGCTTAACCTTGCTATATGCAGTTACTCTTGTATACTTTTGCACATATTTTGTTTAGTACAGTTTCATATTTGAGTTTGCAGAGTTACCTAATAGTCCTTTTTTTGCTAATTTTTATAATGTGGTTCTTATTTAACTGTCTGGTTTTGATAGATTTATCAAGTCTGGCTGAAAAATTAAGATATTGGCAAATGTCATTTTTATGGTTTTAATGCCCTCTTATTTATGGTTTTAGCTCTTTGTTTCTGTAAAGAGAGTTTAAAAGGGAAGATTAACACTAAAATATTTACTTTTAAATGAAGTATTCATAATGCAAATCAAAACAAATTCTCGTGACTAATTATTTTTAGATGAATTGAATTTGAGCATAACATGATTTAAGACTACATTAAAAAGAAAAAACACTAAAGTCGCCTTTCCCTTGATTTGTTCCCGTTTTCCGATTACCAAAATGGACAGACGTTTAGCCTTTATGAAGATCGGAAGAGAGGCTGTTTTTTCTTGTAATACTTCTTGAGATGTTAAAAATTCTAATGTACAAACACGACTCATTAATTTTATTGACTAATTTTTCTTAATGAAAGGTGCACTCCATATTAATAACCGGTTCCATTTACAACTATTAATTGTAAGCTGAACTATACATTTTAACTTGCATGTCTGGACTCATCGGCACTAAACCACACTCAGGTTTCAGCCAGTGTTTCTGGTGGAAACCTGGCCTTCTCAAAGATGGCAACGTTTCTGAGCTCTGCTTTCACAAGCAACGCAAACGCCCGCAGAGCATGGGGAAAGGGATGTCCCAGTGCTTGCTACTGCCTTGAGGGCATCTCTGTGAATGAACTGATGCATCTTGGTGGCCTTTCCCTAATTAGAAGGGGGTGGGGGGTGGGGGGGTGGAACAAAGAAGCTGAAAGAAATTGCCAGAGTTGTGTGTTCTGGTGTGATGATGCTGTGTGGGACTGTGCCAGTCTAGGGTCGCGTAATGTGGAAGGGACTGGATTGTATCTTTTGGTGGGTAGGGGAGGCTGAAAGACTATCAAATCTAGGGTACAATCACAGATTTTAGCTGTGTAGGTCAGTGTAGCTCTATTAGTATACGGAATGCTAAATGTGTGGATGTTTCTATGCAGATTGTTCTATCCTCTTGAATACTGTTGAATTTGCAAGTAGGATTCAGAATATTCATCTGCTCTTGTTTTTATATAGGAGGAAAGAGAATTACTGTCCACACCCAGTATGTCTTTAAGAAAACAAAACAAAAAACCATTCATGTTGCCTTTCAGAGTAAGGAAAAATACTTTACTTTTTTGTTGTTGTTGAAGTTATTGAAAAGTGTAGACCAGGAAGGGTGTGATTCTTGCAGATGGCGGGGAGGGGGGGCGGGAAGTGCTTTCCAATTGATCTATGGCAAGATTTATCCTTCGTTATTTTTCCAATTTAATTTTATCAACAGTGGAATTGAGGTCACTCGATGTTTTTCCCTTAGTCTGTCACCTGAATGCATTTGCAACAGTTAGATGGGGCATTGTCTATTCAGCCAAAAAGTTCTAACCGCATCTTTTCGTTAAACACTAGGTAACTGTTTTTGGAGGCAAGATGGGRTTGATAGTAAGTATTTAAAATGATGAAGTGATCTACAGTTCGGAGTCATGATCTGTCACCATGAATTGATAAAAATGTGCTGTTGGTCTGGTAGGGAGCCCTAGCTTAATGAAACTGCTGAATGGCAAATTGTCGCTTTTACCAAGCCACTTCTGTAAGAGCTGTATTACTTTTACATTTTTTATATATATATATATATATATATATATATGTCGCACAACAAACCATGAAAAGGCACTCTGAAGAGTGATCAGCCCAGACTGTGGTGCTGTAAAGCATTAGGCTAAGGACTAACCGTGCCGAGATTCCCAGCCTGACGTGGGGTTTGTGGCAGGAGCCGAGTTCAAGAGGATAAGCAGCTGGTTTGGTAAATCTGCTTGGTTCCTGGGCTGGAGACGTGCCCGCGTCTCAAGTGCCCTGCAGGTGTGGGGTGCTCTGGCAGTGACGCTGATCGGTGGCTGCTGTCCTAGCCAGGGGAAGCTTCAGTTGTGTCCAGAATGGTAAATCTCTCTTTGCGATAATCTAACTGCTCTCCAGAATAATTCTTCCTCCCTCCCCACCCTCCCACTTCTTTTTGCACGGAGGACGTGTGCGTATCYGATCACATCTGCTCTGGCGTATTTCTCCAAATGCATTTCCCTCTTCCCCTTCTTTTCTCACTTGCAAATATTAAAAGTGCTTTTGATTTTTAAAATGTTAGTATCCCAAAATAGCCTTACTGGTCAAATTGACCAAAGATAAAGTGTTAAATATTTTGTAAAAAAAAAAAAAAWAAAAAAACCTCTTGGCATAATTTTAAACCCAAAATAAGCTCAGTTATTTATTCAGTTTTATACTATATAGAAACTAAACTACATTGAGGGGACAGGGAAGGAAAACCATGGTGGGTTGTGGTGTTTACAGTCTTTTTGAAGTCCCGTAGCTAAGACAACTATTGTTATCCATCTTCCCTTTTGCTGTTACAGTTTCTAATGTGTACTGTATGTATTAATATTGCACAAATTGTGGAGAAATATATGGTTTATTTTTCACAGCAGAATCTCACAAGACTCGCTTCCTTTACAAGTGTTACAATTTAAATATTTACCAAACTGTTTTCATAATACTGGGAGCCGGCTGCTTTTTATGAATTTGTGCTGACTATTGACATTATTTACTGTATAAATAATTTATCATTTGTACTATTGTATCATAATGTCTGTATCTTTGTGTCATTTTTCCCGAGCGATGTCACAAATGTGATATTTAATAATGCCATCAGAACAGTGGAAAGACAAGGGGTTTGTAGGTGACTGGTCAGAATTAAAATTGTATTGCTTATATTCCAGCCGTGTTGCTTTTTCAAGACTCTGCGTAGTGTTTATAATCCCATTCAAAAACCTGTCGCTGCCATGCTTGATTTAGTTTTCAAGAAAGCTGATGGATTGGTTGAGGTGATTTAAGGTTTGTGCTAAAAGTCCTAGGTGCTAGGAGAAATCTAACGGTTATTGAGAGTAATGCTTCTTGTACATTGTCAATGTGATTTCTTCGATGCATTCATCACTTTCCTGGGGCAGGCCTGCTCTTGCTATGAGAAAGGAGGGTTTCTTATAGATCACTTAAATCGGAATCAGTTGAGACCTTACTAACTCAATAAAAATGAAGACTTGTGTTGCAGGTGACTGAATTGCTTCTTTAAACCACATTACCCTTYAAACAGCACTTTTGGAGGGATGATCAAGTACTGTCTTGGTGGAGGCTTCCGTTTTTGTGTCAAGACAGAAGTCTGGGCAAGGCGTGACTTTTAAAGCCATCGCTCATGGAAAATAAGGGTTGGGGAGCTGTGACAAAGCTGACTTTGGGAGTCCTCCGCTCCCCGTTTTTGCAGTAGTTCAGTCTTGCCCTTCCCGCAGCGTTGGCTCTGCCCCTTCAATCAAGTGGCCTTGCAGATGGSGTAGCCGCGAGCCTGCCTCCAGCTGGGAAGTGATTTCAGCTTCTAATTCTGGATGGTTTAAATTGAAGGGTACTTCATTAGCAGGCTATTTCAAGAGCTACCTCTCCAGAGCCCATCCAGGTTTCCTGTAGTTATGGTTTGCTGCCAATCAGACTGATCATTAATCAAATACTTAATTTCTTAATGCTGAAACTGCAGTGGTGCTAGAGACCTGATGATCGGAAAGGCGGCCATGGGGGGGGGAAAGCATCTGTTTTGGTTTCAGATCTGTGGTACAGAGCTGGCTGGGGGTGTTGTGCAAACCCACTGCCCCAGTAATGCTCTGGTTTCCCTGGAGAATGAGGCTGCCTCCGGTCAGGTCTTTGATTCATTTTGCTTCTGTGTTTGTAAGGAAAACAGAAAAACCTCCTTTGCCAGGGGTGGCAGCCCAGGTACCTGTTGCTTTTTGTACCTCTCGTTTTTACAGAAGGATGCTTTCCCCTCCTGTGCAGGAGGGCTCTTCTGTGCATGTGTGTTTATTGCTCCTCTGGCTGGTCTCTCTTTCTGTGTGATCAGTACTTCTTCACTGGTTTACTCTGGCCTCTTGAAATTGCATGTTTTAAAATAAAGCTGCTCGCTACAGGAAAGATTTAGGAAGGGCTCAAAGTGGAAACTTTCGTGATGACTCTATAATACTCTTAAAAAGGAGCCGAATACTGCAGGCTGTTGCAAGCCGAGGGGGTGCTGGAGGGAGTCTGAGCTGATAAAGCCTGTTGTGAGAGAGATCTGGCTGCGGCTGAGCCTTCCTCTGACCTTGGGCAAGCTGCTCTCCCCCTGGCCTGGGTTTCCTCTTCCTCTTCTGTGAAGTGAGGTGGTATTTGCCTGCTTTTGCAGAGGAAAAGGGCTATCTGGATAAAGTATTATCTACAGGCTTGCCCTCATCCGCACCGGTGTTGCCAAAGTATTTTTGCTGAATACGTACATTGCCGTTACCTCTTGTTTGTCCTGGGCTGAGTGGTGCAACTTTGCTCTTCCGCTCGTTTTCATTGAACTGTGAGAAAATGGTTTGGGCCAGCTCGTGCTATGGCTTTGGCAAGACTTCTGCAACTGCCTGCAATCTACATTTTGGAGAACCAACGTGATTTATACAGCCCCACACGTTAAAAACTTCCGCTTTTTTAAAGTTAGCTGTCATCCGCCTTCCAGGTTATCTCCTCCCTCTATTGTGAGTTGGGACACAAACGAACGCTGATTTCGTAAAGACAGAAGTTTGGGAGCTCGGGATTATAAATAGCGAAGAGCCAGTGTTGTACACGGCGGTAGCAATCCTGTCTCTTCGTGTTCTGCTGTCAATCGATTGTACCCTGTAATTGTTGAAGACTTGGGGTTTCAATGAGTGGAAGCTGCCTTTGCTGCTTCAGACATCCCTGCCGATTACCCATTAGGGTGGTTAATTGGCAGCAGTCTGGTGATCAATAGGGGATTGGCATCCTACCAGTGTAACACAACCCAGTGGTTTGCAGAGGCTGAAATAGTAAATTATGAACGGGGGAGCAGGGAGATACCTCGGGGGGAGATAGCGCATCCTCTGGCTTCACTGGGGGGAGCCTGGAGCTGTACCAAACCTGGAGTGAGTAGTGGGACCCTCGGATATTTCCCCTCTCTCTGAAGAGATTAGGGGAAACTCTATCCTTTCCCCAGRGGCTGTTTAATGTGGGGTGGGGCAGGGAGGGGGTGCAAACTTTCTTCCTAAGTAAATGGTGACCAGCAGAATTGGTAGCTGTGACATGCATTGAAACTCTGGTCGAAAATGCTGTTGAAGTGCAAAATATTTTTAAAGCACCCGAACATCATGGCCACCAGACAGCTGCTGCGTGCAGAGCACAGATACTCGTCACACGTCTGTGTGCGGAGGGATGAAGGCGGTGTGTGCTGCTAGAGGCGGATGACATGCTGGGGGTGGAGGGAGTAGGTGTTAAAAAAAATCATCTGTGGCTGTTCAGCAAACACTTATAAAAGCAGCCTGGACCTGTTACCTGATCCGTTCTCAACACTTGTGCCGCTACTTGAGCAACTGTGTTCCCATTCTCAGGTGAAAGAAAATCGATGACATTTCAAATAGCTGGAATAAAGCAGTAGTAAAGGTGGAGTTTGTCTTCTCAGCTCCCTGCCTGCTGCTGCCTGACATGAAATCTCACTGGGGCATCAGTGCTGCCAGCTTTGCAGTTTGAAAGCTTAAATGTGCTCTGGGAGATCCTCACAAGCAGGTACGGCATCGTGGTTTTAAGCCCTGTTTAAACACTGCACGCTGGAGCTGCTGTAGATCAGATCAGAGCTCGATCCAGCCCAGGGTCCTGTTGCTGGCAGCAGAGGCCTTCCYGCAGTAGAGACATTGCGTTTAGTAGTCACCGATACAGCTGCCCAATAACCCCTTTGTGAAACCACTTACTCTCCCGGCCTCCGTGAYGGCCTGTGGGATCACGCTGCACAGCTGAGTTAGGCAGGGGCTGGAGGAGAACTTCGTGCCCGGCTGCTGGAGCGGATGGAGGCGAGGGCTGAACGGCTTCCGCGGGATGCTGACTCAGCGTGGACTTGTCCCACCAGCCATGCTATCACTGACCCACGTGGGATTCCCCATAGCGCTGTGGCTGAACCACCTCTAGTAATTTCTAAGACGGAAAATCATTAGACACCTTCCTTGTGCCCCACGGGGGTGGGAACATGGAACCTGTGAAAATCAGGCAATGGGGTCCATGTTCTTCTTGAAGGGCTTTTTGGCCAGGGAGTGAAATTTGGTGGTTTAACCAAGCTGAAGGGAGCCAGTTCTGCCTTGGTGTAACAGCACACATGGTCTCAGAGACCGTGGGCTGGCTGGGGTCATGTTGGGTGACGGCGGTGGGGTTTTTGGTTTTGTTTTTGGTTTTTTTTGGTTTTTTTTTTTGCTTTTTTAATGTCTTCATTAGCAAGTCTGGCACTAAATGTAGTGATATTCTCCGAGGTGAATTTGGGTACTTAAATATCTTGGCCTGAATAGAGGTATAAAAATAGAAGCCTACAGCAGTTAGATGCTTCTGCTGATCTTCCCTCTGAAGGACGAGAGACTGAATCACTTGCACCCTGCCTTGAAAGCGGGTTGCGTTGCACCCTCGCTTCTCTGCAGCCTCCCTCCTGGGGGCTCAGGCCTGCTTTCGGTGGCCAAAGGATGGTTTCTAACAGGATTTGTGCCCTGAAGATGGCCAGGCACTGGAAATTTGTTGTCTCAAGCCTAGCCCTCGTAACCTGCTGTCCTTGTGCTCCGCAGCTTCTGTTACGCTGCAGTGGAGGGTGCTGGGTGCTCTCTGCAGGCTGGCGAGAGCTGCGGTTTTGTGTTGGTTTTTGGTTTTTTCCTGTGCTCCAAATGTGGAGGTTGTTTCTGGGTTTGCAAACACCCATGAGTGCCTCAGCTTTTGGGGTTTGAGCTCACCTATATTTGCTTCCCAGGGGACTCCCAGCTGGTGGGAAAAGCCTGGGGGATCCCCTCTGCAGAGTGCACCCTGTGGATGAACGGTGAGAGGAGGAAAGGGAACAAGTGCTGAGCATCCCTTGCGGGGGTGCGGGCCTGGTGGTCTTTGTTCAGCTCTTTGCCGTGTTCCTGCTTGGGGTTTGCACGGCCTGGAAGGTGTTCAAAATTGCTGTTGGTGGCTGCTCCAGACATGCTGCTGGCACAGGTTTGTGTGCCCGGACCTTGGATCTCCAGCTGGGCTGGGTGGTGGGTGCAGGAGGAGTGGTTCATGGTGCTCTCATGGGAGGCTTTGTTCCTTGAGCGTGTTTGAGGGGCACCCTGGAGACGTCCTGCATGGGCTCTGCCGCAGCCACCCACTCGTCCAGCTGCTGCTYGGTGCCGTCCACTGGCACTGCCAGAGTAAAGGGAAAAGGCCCAGAGGAAGGAGGTTCTTGCTGGTGCTCCTGGACGCTGTAGGTGCAAGCCCAGCTCTGTCGCCGCTGATGCTGTTCATTCTGTGTAACCCCTATCTCCCACCCCAGCTGTCCTGTCCTCCTCCCACCCCACGGACCCGTGTCCGGGACTGCGGATCCAGTGTGTTTAGCCCCCCCCCGTCTCCCCAGGCAGCGGGTCCTGGCATGACGCTCCGGTGACCTTGGCACAAATGGGTTTGCGATGGGCTGAAACGCTGCTGACGAGCCCAGGTAGAGTTGGAGCCGAAGCTCCAATTTTCTTCAAATCTGGCTCTTCTGTGCTTTTTGTGCTGTGGTTTTGTGTTTTATTTTGCTTTTTTTTTTTTTTTTTCCTTTGGACTTTTTCACAGGAGGCTCCTGCTCCTGAACCAACACTGCTGCTGGGGAGCAGTTGCTGTCAGCTTTAATCCATCTGCGAGACTCTCATTTTCAGATAGAGATAACTTCTAGCTGCTGCAATACTGCTGTTGTAAAATAGCCTTGCTAGCCTCAGGACAAAGACAGTTTCTCAAGCGCTCACTGATGCACAGATTTCTGGCTCAGTCCYGCTCCCTGCGAGGCAGCTCGGGTGGCTCATGGCACTGGGAAGTGTTTGCCTTCAGGGCAAGGGGCAGTGGTAGGGCAGCCAGCACCACTGCATTGAGCAATTTTCCATGTAGGAACAGGAAAAACTTGGGTGTCCTTCATGCAATCTTGTTAGCTAATTGTTACTAGCAACCTCAACATCTTCCTAAAGGTTGAAAACTGCCACGAGAGGGCAGGAGCTGATGCTGCTCTTTCTCGTTTTGGTAGAAAGGGCTGCAAATGTCAGTTCCTAAAGGCCATCCGAATGATTTTCCTTTTTCTGGAGGGTTTGATTCCCAAGCTGCTGTTCAGTCCGTGTCCTTGGCTGTCTCCCTCCCAGGGTGGCTTCCACGGTGACGGCAGGAAAACTTTCCTGTGAAGTGAGCGCGGTCCTGCTGGGCAGCTCTCCCCAAAGCTCCTCCAGACCGCCTGAGCAGAGGAGGGCTTCTGCAAAGTCCTCAACTATCTCACAGGCTTCATTCGCCTCCATTGGTCTCTCTTGGTTTTGATGGCCTTGAAGCCTCATCCTGTGTCAGGACACATGTTCTGAATAAAGATTTTTTTTTTTTTTCTTCCCCCTGCCCATCTTGAATTAGGAGGTTAATGGCCAATTTCACTGTCTGGGAGAGGCTTAGGCATAACAAAACAGGAGCTGCAGCGCCAGCTGACAGCCTCACGCTGCCATCTGTGCTAGAAGGGGTTGGGAACTTCAGTCCAGTTTTGAATAAAAGGGAGAATGATTAACTAGTAAACGAGCAGGGTGGTTACAGCTGCCTGGAGAGTGGGTGAAAGGAAATTACTTTGAGCCTCCACTACAGCAAGGCTGTTTTTTTCTGGGTTTTGGCTGTTCTTAAAGCATAGGTTCTTTTAACCCTTAACTGCAATGAACACTTACGGGTCATAAATCCCTTCCTGATTAACGTCACCTGCTCTCGGCAGCACAGTGTCGTGTCTATCTTTACTCCTCTGTCAWGAGAGCAGAGATTCTCTCCAGGGTGAAACAGCTGCAAACGCTCTGCCACGCCTGAGTACCAAAGACTTAAACCAGAGACAGTTTTCCAGAACGTTATAAAGGCGGCAGCAAGCCTGTCTCTGGGAGAAGAGTATGTTTGTGAGAGACACCAACAGTTGCCTCTCAGAACAAAGGAACGGCATTGAACTCGGGAAACACTTACTGAAAACAYCACCCCCACACGTGCCCTTGTCTAAGGAGCAAACTCTGTCAGACCGAAAAACTCCCGCAGTGAAACGCTCACAAGCTAAACAGGTTAAGGCCTTGAAGAAGGCATGTGAGGTTCTTAACAAACATGCTTGAGACACTGAGGAGTCAAAAAAAAAAAAAACCCCAAAAAACCCAACCAAACCCAGAGACAATAGGCAAAAAGCCCTAATAATGCAGGTAGCGCTGTGGGATCTGCTTATAGAGTCGTGTATCTTAAATACTGTTTTATGGAGTTTGGGATTTCTTTTTTTTTTTTTTTTTTTTTAAAACCTTTTTTTTTTTTTTTTTTTTTTTTTTTTTTTTTTTTTTTTTTTTTTTTTTTTTAAAACCCTTGTTTTTCACTGTTTTCTTTTAACCTTTCTTCTGAAGTCCTTGCAGCTTGGCTGTGAATGGTGAACCTGTGCAAACGCACATGTTGGTTTTGATTGGTCTCTGGGGTAAGCATCCAACTACTCGTTTGAAACAGGAGCAATGCAGGAGATCGGTCGTAGTACCAGACTGCAAAGCTGTGTGTGAATAAATTCACTGCGCCCCTGTGGGCGCGAAGTTTGGGCTTTATCTGGGTTTAACGGGTTTCTCATGACTAGAAACTCTGTTGTGCAGTTTTGCTCTAATTGGAACGGGGGCAGGTAACTGTGCTCAAGGGAAAAAAGGTATTTAAGCGGTAGTATGTTTAATGTTTGCCTTTCAAGTATTTCAAACACAGATATTTATCCTGCTACTGTAGCTAACTGCTTCCCAAATACTTTTGAAAAGGAAACAAAATTCCTTGCATCTCCTCCGAGCTAACAGGAAATACTTAYTAATTTGGATTCCAACATGACTCAGTTCAGAGATTACAACAGTTGCCAAAACAACTGGTGGAGGAGCTTACTGGAAGTGTAAAATCAACAAAAACAAGATAGGAAAAAAGTAAGAGATGAAAAATCATCTGTAACCATGTTTGGAAAAGTATTTATAAATAGTATAAAAGATGCTAATGCTCACAGCAAAATTACAGTGATCACATTCTCTTTTCAGAAATTGTATTTATTCAATCACACTGCTCAGCATGAAATAATATCTATCTCTAACTGGATGCTTTATTTGATATCTGTCCTGGAGGCTCTGCAGTTCAACACTTATTATTTGTATTTCTACAGTTTCAAGGTCTTGGTAGTTCACTTAYAGGGAGGCATCATGTTAAGTCATTCTCACAGTCATCTCTTGGTATTTGCAGTCAAACACAAGAGATTACATGCTCAAATTTAAATATGAAAATGACTAAGCAATTAGTCATTTTGTTGTAGCATACACTTCTGTCTCTTTTGTACCTGTAAGAATAGCTGATCTTGGATGATTTTGGACTTAGAAACATCCATTCTGGCACAAAAAAATAAAACCCCTAGCAGTAGAAAGACAAACAAATATATTTAGACAACTGGGTTTATTCAGCCTAAAAGAAGAGCGCCAACATTAGCTTAGAGGGGGATTAGCTGAGAGGCCATGGTAAGACATCAGGGGGGAAGCTCTTCAGACCGAGGCCAGCTCTGTGCCCAGACACCTGCGAGCAGCACGTGAGCTTTGGAGCTCCTGTCACACGCTAATAACAACCAACGTCGTTTCGGTCCTTCTCTGAGGTTATGCAATGGGAAAGAAAACCTGAGTATAGCAGACTTGAACATCACCATGTCGCTTTTTTACTGCCTTTCTTTTGATAAGGAAACCAGCTAAGGAAAGCCATGGTACGTTATCTGGGTGATGTACTGGCTGGAGGGACCTACTGAAGGGAGGAGAAGGTCCTTTCTGCCGCTCCCTGCTCTCCTGTGCAGCGCGGTGCCTCTGGTACCTATTTGGAGCTAAACGCTGCTTCTGACTGCACACACAGCTGGCTTACTGAGACTCTACTTTCTTTGCAGAGTCTTCTCTAAAGTTTATTATTTAGTCAATATCTGCACTTAAAATGCAATTTGTTCTACCAGAAGTTAAAACCATGCAGCAAGGATATGTTTAACACCATCGTCTATCTAACTCCTCTAAAATAAACTGCTGTCTTTTTTTTTTTTTTTTTTTTTTCCTTCTTCCTGAAGCTTGATGCAGAAATAAAATCTGGAAATGGAAGAGTCATCATCTTGTTCTAAATGCAAAAGCCCAGGTCGCTTCACTGAAAAATGTGGAAAGGTTTGTTTCTTCAGTGCGTGAGCTATTTTAATTAGTTGCACAAACGCTAAAGGATTATGTGGGACTATAAAGAAAACTGCTGTTGCTTTTGCAGAGGGAAGCACATGGCACAGAGGTGCGTGTGTATTTCACTGGAACATTTCCATATTCCCTCCTTTTTGGAAGGTGCAATAATTTCAATTTCCCATTTCTACCACAAAAAAACATTAGTAAAAAGAACTGGGTTTGCATTGATGTTTTAAACACAGGAAAACTGCTACAACTATAAACTTCCCTATTCTTTAAGTATGTAAAGAGGGTACAAAAGGCTGTTATAAAAATATTTTGTTACAGGTCTTATTTTGAGATAGTCTGATATTACTCATAAAAATGCTAAATATTATCTGATGACATTAATTTACATAATACTTCAACCTCTATGCTTACTGAAAGGATTACACTTAGGTGATTATTCCAAAGCCTCATGGGCTTGTGTTTCTTCTGGAATAACGGTCTCAGGTGAAATTTTCTCGGTGTAGTCAGATACTCATTTCCCTTTGCCACAACAAKCCCCAAAGTGCTTAACTTCTCTGTGAGCCTTTGAACATCTCACGTCTGAGTTCAATACCTATGGATCCCTTCTGTAACGGGCACCAGAGAAGGGTTCTGCATGTCGCTCGGGCTCACGTCATAGCCCAACTTCTTCATATCTTTGGTCACTACGTTGAAGGAAATGGTCACAAAGCCTTGAGATCGCACCCTTGTTACTAGAAGAAAGAAGATGTGAATAAAACTGGTTAAAAGAGGTTTTTGAATAGTTGTTGAACTCCTCACATATCCCGGTAGGACTGTTCTCAGCAGGAACAGCTAGTCTTTTTTATCAACAGAAGGTGGATGGCCAAGCTGTGGCCTGCTGTCATGCAAGGGTTACAGTCAGGAGCTCCCAGGGACTTACCTTCTCTTCCTTCTCCCTGTGCTACCACTCTGGGGTCAGTAAATTCTGGACGTCTCCCTGTGAACCAACTTGGAGAATAAAATAGAAAATAATTGGATACATTCACTGGTGTTTAGATTTGATACAGTTCATTATATGCATGTTAAAAAAACCAAAGGGGGGGGTTTAATGAATTTTGAAGACTGATTCACTTTATTGCTGATCTACTTTGATCAAAGATAAGTTTTGTCTCTCTAAGGAAAAAAATGAAACCAATTTCGTACACATTATGTTAAATCCAAGTTATTTCTGGGCTAGACAGAATCTCTGTATGGCAAAGATGTTTTTGAAACTGATTCAGTTCTTGCTTACCCAGAGTAACAGAGAGGCTTAGGTACTTTGAATACATCAGAGGTGCATGTAATACAAAAGTATACAAATTAGAGCGTAGATTCTATAAAAAGGGTATCATAAAGAGAAGAAAAGTAAATCAGTTGAATCCCGACTGTCGGACAGAGATTGCCGTGCTGACTCTGACCCAAAGCGCTCAAGTACCACAAGGCTGGCTCTGGGCAAGGGTAGGCTCCGTTGGTACAGGCAATCCACAACCGAATAATCAACTCACAGATCATCCAGACTGTACTTAAACAACACAATGGAAGGAAAAAACCTGAATACCCTCAGTTGCTGTGTATAGACTGCTACTTCGGAAGCGATGTGTGTGTGTGTAAACAAGACAAAGGTTACAGCAAATGCATTCCAGATGGAAGAAAAGGTAGAACTGGGAATTGTTTTTCCATGTTCCGCCTTTGCTTTCCAGGTTGCTCTTAATATGGCTGTCCTTCAACAAAAGCCCCTAGCTACAGTAAGATTTAGGGATGGACTGCAGCACACCTCCTCAGAGGCCAGTGACAACTAAAATGCTCAGTAAAATTAGTCTAAGTAGCACCTCTGCAAGTCACATCACTGACACAAATCAACCGGTGGAACACAGAGCTGCTACTCACTACAAGAACTCATGTTATCAGTCTGCTCTGCTGAAATTAGTTCTTTTTCAAACCAACAGTGTTCAAATGTGAGGATGAAAAAAAGATGAGTTAGCATTACTGCAAGCAGGTAGTTAACACGTTTTAAGAAAGCTCTTCATAAGACCTAGACACCTAAAAACGTGATTTTACCTACAAAATTCAAAACTATCTGGTTATGATACAAAGTATTCACACGTATGCACCAGTGTGTAGCTGGATATACCTCTGTGACTAAGAGCAAGAAGGACGTAAGAAGAAAAAAAGTCTTTAATTATTACCTTGTAAACTTCTGCAGCCTAGATGTGGACTCTGGAACAAACATAGCAATGGTTCTTGTATGCCTAAACCAAACATGAGACACACAGAACTTATGAAATGAACCAAACAGCACTGGCAAGACTTCTTATATTTATAACGGTACTGGAATTTCACACATCAGACCACTGAACATCTCAACAACTTTCCCTTCCACAAAGAAAGGGTTTGCATCTTCCTCCACTTCCAGTGGTGGGAATGAAAGCTTAGCACGTGCTGAGAGTGACGGGGGAGAGGTAACGTACTGCGCTTCGTGCTTGGGCTTTCTACATGCCAGTTTTGACTTTACAGTTGTCTACAGGATTACCAAAAATTATTTGATAACCAGGGGCTGCTGCTAGAAAAATCCATGCTCTTTGTACCAAACGGACAAGACACTGTAAGGAGATATGGGAACATTTTTGTTTCGGAAACAACGTAGTAACTGGAAAAAAAATCTCTGTTTCAGTCCTGAAAGACAGGTTGTCACCTCACCTTCCGGGTGTGAAGGGAACATGAACAGCTCCATAACCTCTGACCACATCGTTTCCAAAGAAGTCAGGTCCGTAGACACTCACTACAATCTGCGGCCCTGCAAATGAAGCGTGTGTGAGAGGGGTGCCTGGTCTGCGAGCTGGATCCCACCACCCCCAGCACTCACAGCCRGACGGGTTGGTGCTCTTGAAGGTAATGTCGATGGGGAAGTTCCAGATAAGTGTGGTGGGCGCGACGTCGCTCTTGGAGGTGATCTGGGAGATGCCCTCCTCCAGGCCCTGTGGGGAGAATGCGGCATGAGCCAGGGGCCAGCACTAAGCCCATTACACACATGCTGCCGGTGGGCCTGGCAGACGGGCTGGGTTTCAGGGGAGCGCAATGGGGCCTTACCGCTGTGGGAACCCAGTCTTGGCCATAGACGAAACAGAACTTGCAGTAGAGGTCGTCAAATCCGGGGAACTGTCGGGAAGAGAGAGGCTGTGTTGGCAGGGAATTACTGGGGCTGAGGGCCAGCCCAAGTCACCGGGCTGAGGGCAGCCTGCACCACCATGACTAGGAGCCAGCCCGCGTTGCTTGGGTCGGGGCTGAGGCCGGGCTGGGTCAGGGGCTCTGAGGCCCAGCCCGCCCTACTGGCATCCGGGCGGAGACAGGGCCGCCGTATGGGACCGAGGACCGAAGCAAGGCCGCGTTACCGGGGCCGCGCTGCTGAGGCCCAGGCCGGGCTGTGTCGCGGGGAACCGGGCTCCCCGCCCCTCCGGCGGCCGGCGGGGCCCCCCCACCGCCCGTCGCGGCGCGCTCACCTGCCCGCTCTCGATCTGCCCGTTCACCGCCAGCAGGAAGACGCCGGGGCTGCCGGCGGCCGCCATGGCGCCGGGCGCGGCCTGCCCCGTTGCTAGGGGCCGCGCTCCGGCCGTTGCCATGGATACGGACGGCGCGGCGGCGGGGACAGACTTCCTCGGCGGACGGCCCTTCGCGGAGCGCCCGCGCTGAGGGGGCTCCCCGATTCCCAAACGCGGGCGGATCGCCCCAAAACGCGGGCAGCCCCCCCGCCTCCCCGGTGCGGGCCGTGCCGCCGGCAGCGCTGCTCCCCTCACCACGGCCTGGCCCGGCAGCCCCCTCACCCCACCAGGCCTGAGGGGCCGGGGCTGAGGCCCGCTGGCCGCTCTCCCCGTTTATTCTTCATAGCACCTCATATTTTGAACTTTCTGGATTTTTTTTTTTTTTTTTTTTTTTAATATTAGCCTATAACAACCCCAGTAAGCTCTTTTTAAAGCGCAGCCAGGGGACTGGGGCCTCCTCCCGGTAGCAGGCGCCGAGGACATGGCCACTAGATGTTGCTGCCGGCTGGGCCAAAGCGGCTCCGTCCGCTCCCGGGCGAGGACCAGAACCCCCGGGTGTTTTCCAGGGAGGATCCATTTGGGATGGGTGGGAAATGGTGCTTTTTGTGGTCTCCGGAGGGTCGCCCTCACAGAGCCACGCTGACGTGAGGAGAGGGAGAGGCCGGCGGGGTCGTTCGTGCCCCGCAGCGAGGCGATTATTCCCCCGGCCTTATGGGAGCGAGCCGTGCCTCGATAACGCCGTTGTCTGGATGTGGCCGCGCATACTGTGGGAAGGGGAGGAAATGGAATTGCGCTGGTTTAATTAGCCTGCTCTAATTAAAAGGAGAGGGGTGAATTTTGTGTGTAAACAAGGCAGATGAACGTGCTGAGGCTCTGCAGAAGCTGAAACCGCTGAAATCTGCTGATCGGGTCTTACTGTTTCCCTGCAGAGGCCATGACGTGACGGTGCTGGGCCGCGGTCGTGCCGCCGCTCACGCCAGGAAGCTTTGCCGCCCACGCGCACGTCGGCGCCGCGGAGGCTCGGTGACTCGGCCACCATCTGCTGCGGTTCATCCCTTYGCCTCCTTTCTGCATCCTAGTCGATGCTCCCCTCCTTGAGAGCAATCCGGGGGGGGCATTTGATTGCCRCCAGACCTTCTGGGGAAGGATGGGAGGAATGAAGGAAGCTGTGGCTTGGTGCAGGTTTGGGTTTCCCATGCTGTGGTTGCAACGAGTCGGAGACCTTTCACGCATGGGCCGAGCAGAGACGCATACTAGCACGGCTGGGACAACGCCTCGGTCCTTGCCCTCATCCACTAGCTCCATTTTMTCTCCCTTCTGGCAGACCTGGTGGAGATGGCTTTGCTGCTTTGGCTCTCTACAGTGCCACACAGTGGACTATTCGCTGCAGGTGTCTTTCCTTAAGGCAAGGGGACACCCCAAGATACCGCCTCTTCTGTCGAAAAGGGTGGTGTGGTTTATCTTGGACTGAAAGTAAACTACCATTACAATTCATGCTGAAAAATACCTTCCCTGTTCCAATAGACGTATTCTCTGTCAGTATCTATTTCAACTCGATTTTTCAGGTTTTATTTGAGTTTGGTCTTTTTTTTAACATTCAGCAAACAAATTTGGCTAAGAGAAGAATGTGAGAAAAGCAGGAGGGACGGGAGGGAATAGCTGAAATTTTATCCTTTCTCCGCTGCTCCTCAGAAATGCTTCAGAGAAAATAATTCATTTGAACTTGAAAATTATCAGGGGGGGAAATAAAACAGTTCTCGACCAGCTGTCCGATGCAGTTAGCAAGGCTGTTTAATTAACACTTTACTTGGCTACCAACTACCTCAGAGCTAGCTAAGAGCCAATTTAGGGATTTTTTTTCTTGCCTGGCAAGCGATAATGCAGCTGCTGGAGGAGTTAATATCAGCACTGGGAGACCTTCCCCATGACAGAGAGAAGGCAGCAGGGTTATTCAGCAGCTATGAGTCATCTGAACCTGCTTGTGGAAGGACTCTGTCCCSTCCCAGTCATAGAGACCTTTTTTTCTTTCCTCCCTTGCATGCCAGACTTGTTCTAATTAGCTGCATTTTTAATCTTTGTGAGTAGAATGAAATCCCAAGCAAGGAAGCATTTTTACCCTGCTGGAAAACTTAATTAATGATGCATCAGAGAGTTTAATTTCCAAGCATAATGAAAACTCGTGGATCGCGGCGACTCCGTGGATGTTATTTAACGATGTTGCTATTTCTCTTGGCTGCGCAAAACATTCACCTCTTCTCTCGGACTTGCCCTGATCCTGTGATATGTGAAGGGACTAATGGGAAGCCTCCCTGGGGCATTTGGGGCCGCAGCCATCCTCGCGGGGAGGAAGGGCACTTGCCTGCTGCTCGCTGACTTGTCATCTCTTGCAGACGCTGTGCCCACATCAGGTCCCGGCTCCAGAATAGTGACTCCCAGTCTAGTGAGCACTGACCTCCATGCACAAGGCATGTTAAACAGCTAAGGGAATTATGTTTTCTTCATTCCCAGAAAGAGCCAGAGGTTGAAAAAATCCAAATTGCTTGGAGCTCTGTCACTAAGAGCTTCTGAATCAAGCCGACGTATCTTGACCTGACTCCCAGAGCCGAACAGGCTGCCTCGCTCCCGGGGCGATGGGCTCCTGGGGAGGCCGGAGCGCAGCGGTGCTCTCGGAGGTGTTTGTGTGCCGTCGCCGACTGTTTCCGTAGGGATTGACTCTGCAGGTGCGTGGGTGAGGGCTGAGCTAGCCCTCGGGAGTCGGGGAGCAGGTGAAGGCTCTCCTTATCCTGGGAGAAGCTGTCAGGCACTGGCCCCATGGCGTAGGGCGATACAGCTGGCGGTGTGTGTCTCGTACCATGCTTGTTGCCCGTCACCCCATCTCTGGGCTCCTTCGGCGTAATTGCAATAGCAGTAGTAGAGCCCTTGATGTGAGCGGCAGGTCCGGGCGCTGCTGCTTGCTGCTGCCTGGGTGAGAGAGYGCTTAAAAGTCCTGCGCTGCAGGGAGATACCCAGAGAGCAGGTACTTTGTCACCATTACATTTTCAAGTATGATTAAACCAACTCCGGGGCTGATTCATTGCTTCCAACAGGCGCTCGGGGAAGGTGGGTGAGACAGAAATGACAATACAGTGGCAGAGCAGAAAAGTTTATTTTTAATCCCAAATATTTACGATCAACACCTGCTAAATGGCCGGTGAAATACATTTTATGGTGTCATTAATCTGCAATAACCCGGTTTTATTTTTAGACTGTTTGCACAACGTTGCCAGCCTGACTCATCCCTGCCTGCATTTTATCTCTGCGAGGGGGCTGCAGAGAGCTTCCCTGCCCTTTGTCTTAACAGCCTTTTACTTCTGTTCTCAGAGCTCTTCCCACCTGCTGCTCAAATCAAACGGCATGGAAGGAGGATATTCTCATAAAATCAAACGACATACCAGAGGAGGATATTCTTGCTGAAATTCTTGCTGAATATATTTACCTGGAGATTTATTTTGGTGGGAAGGTAATTGGGCGAAGGCAGGTGGGGCGAGCTTTTGCGTTATGTGTCTGAACGCTGTGAGCCAGCTGGGAAACAAGGCCCAAGGGGTCGCGGCTGCACCAGGAGGGTCCCCGTCACCCTGGGCGCAGCGGGAAGGGAGCTTTGCCGGGACGGGGGGACACACTGCGCTGTGTAACCCAGGCCAGGTGTGAACCCGAGGAGACTCCCTCCATCCTCAGCCCAAGCACGTTTTAACCAATATCCCCCTAGAGCAGAAAAGCGGGGCAAAAAGCCAAAGCAGACATTTCAATATTCAGTATTCTGCTCCCCCTCGTTATGCTGGGTAATTTAGCAGCTTGGGGTCCAGCTCTGACACCCCCCTGCCTGTGTGGCCGCCAGCCCTGTGCCAGGCAGAGCACCGCTGGGTACGGGAGGTGTCGCTGCCAACGAGCTGTGAAATGCCTGGTCTTCTCTGAAGAATTAATTTCTATTGGAACTTGTTACCATTTGTGAGATTTTTTTTTTGTTAATGAGGAAAATTAATTAGTGTCTTGGTCTGAGCCAGTCAGAATAAATTAACACGCAGGCAGGTTGGGGGAGAGGGCGAGGAGGACCGGAGAAGCTGGTTCCCAGCGGGGCCATCGGATTCGATAAGGGCATAAGGAATAAGAGCAATAATCAGGCTCTGGGGAGAAGAGGGGAGGGGAAGCGAGCTCCTTCCTTTGCCAGATGTGAAGCCCTCCTGCTCGTTGGCCGCCCGCCCTGGTGGTGGCTGCATTTTCGGGGGATGACTCGGGTGGGAGAGCCACTCTCTGCTCGTGCATCTGTGGCAAACCCCAGAGACGTCACCACGGGCCTTTGGCAGCTTGTGCCTCTGAGCGGGGCAAAGCAGAATCAAAAATAAGCTGCTCCAGGGGATTTCAATCAAATATTCAAGTGATTAATCTGGTTTCTTTCCCATGGTGTGACATAATGAGGGTTGCTGGCATTTTCTCTCCCCATGAACAGATTTTTTTTCACTGAATAGTCCAATGGCCAGAGCTGGAAAAAACCCCAACCCTGACCTACAAGTGAGCGAACACAAGTGAAGGGTCCTGGCCCGAGGAGCAGCCCAGCCTGGTCACAGCTCCAACCTGGGTATGAAGCCCTCCTGGCGACATTGCTGCCTGCATCAGTGTCGAACCAGGGAGCATGTCTGTGCCGCTGCACGTCCCTCAGCCCGGAGCAACACCTCTGCGCCCTCCCAGCCTCCGCAGAGAGCTCGTGCTGGGGCTGGCCCCACTGAAAGGGCTAAAACCCGTCGTGGGAGAAGCGGGGCTGCCGACATTAACACCATTTTGCTGGAAGAGGGTTGAGCACCCGTCTGGTGTGAGCTTGAGTTATTCCGGGGCCCCAGCAGGATTGCAGCAAGTAGACATGTTGAGCTGCTTAAAAAAAAAAAAGACGTGGAGATTTCAGCCCCTCAGACCATGCTGCTGGTGCTGCGGCTCTGGCAGGCCGCACTAAAATTTCTAATTAAGCCCCCTCGTATGGAAGACGAGATGGGCCCAGCCATTAAAACACAGCCACGTATTTAAAGCTTAATAGGGAAGGTTTAATGGATAAAGTCAATTTAATTATTCATCCTAAGAAAGCTTGTACAAATATCAAATGCTTATTAGTATTCGTGCAACCTGTATGATCTCGCAACACTGACAGATTAAAGGTTGTATCTAATTGCACTGGGGATGGATCCAGATTTGGTTGGGTTTTTTTTTTTAATGCTTTTTTTTTCTCCCCAGCCTGGCAAAGAGAATTTCAGATCGATGCCATCTGAGATTTAACCTTGAAACAGAGACCATCTGAAGGCTCTTCAAGTCACTTTGTGATGGTTTCCTCTGCCCCTTCCTCAACATGGTGGTTTTTAATCCTCGTTTGATCCCYGCTCCACAAAGGCTGCCGAAGTGGCTCCGGGCAAGCCCAGACAGACGCAGTGCTGCCGTCCCTGCGGGCTGTGGTTTTGCTGAAACGGAGGGTGGTGAGGCAGAGTGTGGCTGACAAATGGACGCGCCTGAGTTGTCATTAAAAATGCAAAATAGAAATCGATCCGATTAAATAATAATGACTTGCATTTACCCGGTGCTTTTCATTTCTGATCTTAAGCAACGCAACCTTTGCAGACAGCCTGGTGGAAATTGCTTAACATTGTAGAGATTCAATCAGCAGGAAAATTAACACCGGGCGATGTTAAACTGTTTCTCTGTGCAGCTGGTCATGGCCACGTTTGGGCTGAGGACCCAGCTCCGGCAGCTTGGGGGTTTTGTACCTCTACGTCCAGGTGACCATCCCAAGAGACATCAGGGAGCGATTCATGGTCACTATCTGGTCTTAGAAAATTCAGTTGGAGCTTGGCTCTCCCCACGCTGTCAGGATGTTCCTGCAGACTCATGGAAGGAGTCGTTACGGGTCCTGCTGAGCTTCATGGGGTTTGGGAATGGGTGGCTTTGTCAGAGGGGACAGGCAAGTCCCCTGCCCCGCAGCCACAATGCAGTCTTGTAGCAGCCTCCGAGGTGACGCGGGCGTCCCTGCACCATGGGGGATGGAGACCCATGGGGAAGGAGGAAGCGGGGGGCCTGGTTGGGCCAGGGGGGACGTCCACACGTACCAGGAGGCATTGCTGAGCCGTGATGAACGCCTCAGCCTTGGGACCGGTACCTGCAGGGAAGGAGAGGAGGGTCCTGAAGCCACACGGCACATTCAGACRCTCTCAGCTGGGAACATCAGGTCTGCTGCAGGTGAGCGAGTTCCCTGTGGTCTGATGCACGGTAAAGACTTGCACCCTGGCTTCCGAGAGGCGGTTACATCCCCATCAGCATTCCCACCATCGTCTTTACTCTAGGAGTAGGGTTTTGCATCCAGCAAACTATAAAAGACACCTTGTCTTCAGTAACTGCTCTCAGTACCAGGGTCCTGCCTTGTCCTTCCCTCCCGCTTTTGCAAGAGCCTGATCCATGTCCCCAGATCCTGGGGATGATCTCGGCAGGGGCCCGGGGCGGATGTCGCAGCTGCGATGCCATCCTGGGGGACGGCTGCATCCCGCAGGCAGCTGCGGTGGGATGCCGCTGCGGCAGGGAGGCTGCGCTGGGGAGGTCGGGTCCCCGGGAGGCGGTGAGCCTCGCCAGCTGTTCAGAGGCAGCAGAAGCCCATTAAATCCCTTCTTCTTTTGGCTGAAGCAGCTCTGAACCTACAGTTCCCAGCAGAAGCTTGTGCCTGGGACATGGGTGATGTCTTGGTGCCCCACACCTGGCAGGAGGGATGTCATGGGATGGAGACCATATCCTGGTCTTGGCAAGCTGCCTGTAGTTCGACTGAGCTCAGAAATAAGAAAGAAAAGGTTATTTTGCTCTGCTGATGCCCCTGAGCCGAGGCGTTTCGTACCTGAGAGCAGAGCTGTCATCGTGGTGTGGATTGGGACAGTGAGGACGCCATGGTGTGTCCTCTCCATGCCGCCAACAAACTGCCAGCCTGAGCCGACCTCTTCATGGGTCTGACATGTTTCATTCCTGGGTTTTTGCCTGCAGGATCCCCTGTGGTTGGCCCGGGCAGGGGGAAGAGTCCCGGGAAGGGGACGATTCCCAGAGCAGCCCAACCCCAGCGCTCCTGAAGCCACCACAAGCTGTAACCATGGGCAGGGAAAGCCTTTTTTGCAACCCCCTGTGCTTCACACTCCTGCTTGGAATTAAATGGTCTGATTAGGCTTATTTTTAGCCTAATAAAGCACAAGGTTGCCAAAAAAGCTTCCTGCCTCAGATTGGATTTTTCTTTCCTTGGCTGGAAACCCCTGGTCGGGAAGGTGACACGTGGCAGAGAGACTCGGTTTGGAGAGACACCTCTGCTCTGGCAATATGGGGCAGCACTGTCATTCCCACGGCTCATCCGTCTGCGGAAGATGGATCGTGGATGCAGCGCACGCCCCTCTGCAGTGCCTCAGACCCCCGTGAATTTGGAAAGATGCTTTGGGGAGGCGATGGGCAAAGGTTCTTTTTTTTGTTCCTTTTTTTAAAAAAAAAAAAAAAAAAAAAAAAAGTTTTATAACTGAAATCAAAAAAATAGGAGACTTTCCCTCCTCTGCTCCCCTGGCAGCAGGGCAGCTCCCCTGGCAGAGCTACCTGACCTTCCTATGATCGCCTGCGGCATCTTGGGGCTGCACTGGGCCAGGGCTCCTCTTGCCGGGGCTTCACCAGGGTTTATTCCCAACCCCTTCCCTGGTGGCAGTTTGCTCAAAGCTCCTACTCCACGAAACGTTGATTTTAACAAATGACCTCTTTACAAAGGAGATGGTTCATAACATAAACCCCACCCCCAGCACTTGCTGTGTGTTTTGGGTGATCTCCACGGGTTTCTCCCGCGTCTCCAGCTGCAGCCGCGCTGGGCTCCTGCTGCAGCGGAGCAGGAGACGCCTGTCCTGTCCCATCCCCGATCCTGATCCTGGCTGGGTGACAGGCAGAGGGAGCGCCTCTTCTTTTCCTCCCTTTACATTTCTGCTAGCATAAAATAAAATAGTCCCTTGGCTAATTTTAGCCTGCTGAAGCCTCGTTTAATGCACTCCAAGCTGCGGTTCCCACTGCAAAATCAAGGTTTTGGTACCTGGATCTGGATGCCCCCAGTATTCAGCCATCTCCTGCAGACGTGGTGCTGGCCCGTGGCTTGGGGCCCGGGTGGGAGCCCGGTCCTGGGGCCACAGGAGCAAATCTCTGAACTCATCCCTGAGACACTGCCGTGTCCTCAAGCCCTTCCAACTTGCTCCGCAAGGCACCTCTCCATCACCACGCAGGGAGTGACCATCATCAGCCACCAACCGCACCCCCCCACAGCGAGAGGCTTTTCCTCCAGCTCTGGGGCACTGAGAAGGGGATTTGGGCACGGGGGATGCTGCCTTTCCCAGAAAAGCTAAATAATTACAGCAGTAAGTAACACCACGAGCAGCTGCGCAGTGCAGCCTCCCCCTCCGCTGAGGGACGCACCGGGACGTCCCACGCGCCTGCAGGCAGGATTCAGCCCAGSGCAGGGGAATTCACCTCCCCTCCTTTCCAGTCTGCTGCTTAAACTGCAACAAAAGGAGTTTGCCATCGTCCCCAAAGTGCTATTAATAATTACTTTTATGGCGCTTTTCTGGAATTCCTTGCTATCCCACCGAGATGGAATAATTATTTACAATAATCCTAAATGACTCTCAATTACAGCGGTGCAGGTGCTCGGAGACAGCCGGCACAAAGCCGCTCGACATATGGAGGCTCTTGCGTGAGGTGAGGGATTTGTCGAGCGGCACCGCTGGAGCCGAGTGGAAGGCGGGACCAGCTCCAGACGCCAGTGGGGAAGGGGATGGTTCGGCCACATTTAGGAAAGAGGTTTTAGGGGATGCTGAGCTCCAGGAGTGGGATGGAGACCTTCGGGCCAGGCTGTGGGCAGCGGGACCCGCCGGCTGGACATGATGCGCTGGAGCGGGGCTCGGCATCCCGGCTACACCTCGCCCTGCGGCACAAAGTCAGGCCACGCTTCCAGTTTATACAGTTTAATACATGTGAAACAAGATACATTTCCTTTTGAGTAATGAATGCATAAATAACAGAAGATATATGTGAATGCATAAATATGAGGCGGCATGGAACAAACCAAACAAAAACGATTGTTTTAATTTTTTTTTCCCCTGTATGTCTTTTCGCTGCAGCTGCCCGGCGCTCGGGCTGACGGCGCGTCCTCGCGACGGACTCGTTGCTGCTCTTATTTAGCATCAGCTTTCCATGGCGAAGCTGTCCCACGGTGAGAGGGCCTGGATGAGGGGTGGGGAGGGGGCAGGGACCGGAGGCTAAAAAAGCAAAATCAACCCCAAAACTGCAAAAAAAGAAAGTGGTGTTAACAGGTGACCTGAATTCCTCTAGAGGCTTCTCAGTCGGAGCCGGCGACGGAAGGGCCTTGGGAGGCGAACGCATCCAYGTGTGGGTGCAGGGGGTGCGGGGGGAAGACCGACAGAAAGAGTGCAAATGGGACGGTTACTGCTACCACCGAGGTTTCGAAGGCATTCTGCTACGAGGAGGACAAATCATTAGCTTAAATGCTCACAAAGAACATCACCTAAGACAGCTCTTTATACCTTTACATACTGTATCAATAATTTACTTTGAACTGCAGTAAACAAAATACATTTCTTAAATAATTTACTATTTATTTGTTTTGTTTTTTTATCTCTCTGTAAATTTAACTTTTTCCTTTTTTTCATCTTTTTTTTTCTTTGTAACACAAGAAACGGTGTTTGTGCACGTTAGTTCAGATTATTGCGACTTTTAACCTGAATTTCAGTTAAAAAAGGAAAAAAAAAGCAACAGGACAGTTGTACAGACAAGAAGAATGAATAACTTATTATTGCACTGGCTACAATTCAGTAGTGATTTGGTTTTTTTTCTGTAGTTAGGACAACCTCTAAAGTACAAAAGAAAAATGAGAYGGACATCTAAAGCATCAGCTGTGAAAAGAAGCTGGTGGGATGATGGTGGAGGGAAGGAGAGGAAAAAAATGAAAGCAAAGAAAGAAGAGAGACATTTGGAAAACGAATGGCCGTCATAGTTAGTTCCACATAAAACCCAAGGAAACACCACCCAGTTGCGGAGTCACATGTAATGCAAAAAACAGTATCGTTTCTCTATAAAAATATGTGCATTATGAAGAGAGAGTTCTTGTGGGTATATTTTTTTTTTGTCTTTTTTCCTTGTTTTGTATCTCACAAATACATTATTTCTATTTATATAACTGCTGATATACAGACAATGTACAGCTCCCATCTCCTGGGCACTCCCATGTAATGTGACGTCTCTAAAAGGTGCCTTGTTAAAAGTTGAGCATCTTTAAAAAACCAAAACCAACAAAACAACAAAACCCAAAGAGAATCCCCCAAATCCCAACCGCCACCACCTCGAACCTGAATCAATGTGATTGAGGCCACGGAGGGGGGTGGGAGGAACGAAGCAACCCCCTGAATCGACTCCACCTTCCCTTTAGAAAAGAAACCCCCAAACCGCTTTGCAAATCCGCTCCCCCCACCCCAAAACCCGTCACCGTTTCGTCCAGCCGTTTGTTTGGTTTCTTTTTCTTTTTAATTTTTTTTTCTTTTTGGGTTTTTTTTTGTGTTTTTTTTTTGCAAACCTCCACAGCGCTTAAGAACAAGTGACTGCGAGAAAGGAAAAAAACCCAAGAGAGCAGCCACCCACGTACCTGTGGCCGCTCAGTCCCTTCGGTTTGGAAACCCACATTGGTGTCAAGCCCTTGAGACCCCCCCACTCCCCCCTCCCAGAAAGCTATACTGGGTCATCTATGTCTTCTTCTGTTGCAACAGTCACCGGGACCAAGTCCTGCTTCCGGAGGGGGCTCTTAGCAATGCCCAGGAGCTCTTTGCTTTTCTCGGAGTTGCTCCACTGAGTTTTTAAGTGATCTGGCTTTTTCAGTTCAGAGGCGGCAGGGTCCGGCCGGGAGTCCACGGAGGCCGGCGTGGACTGACCACTGTCCAGGAGGAGATCYGAGAGGCTGCTCAAGGAGCTGCCGTCCGACTGCTCGAAGGAGAAGTTGGGGATGGTCAGGTGCTCCCCGCGGCACGGGGGCTGGCCCCGGCGCTCCGCTTTGGAGGCCGGCTCCCCGGGCTGGCTCTCTGCGAGCTCCAGAGACTCTCTGTAAGCCGGGAACTCACAGGATGGGGTCCTTCGCCGCAGCATGCTGTTCTCGGAGGGTTTGGTGCGTGAGGCCGCCCCGCTGTCATCCTCCATGGGAGGATCTATAGAAATGCAGGGCGGGCTCATCTTCTTCTTCCTCCGGGCTCCGTGGATGTACTCGGACTCCGTCTGGATGTGGGCAGGGGACCGCTGCTTTTCCTCGGCAGGGTCCTCAAAGCTACAGTCCCCATCGCTGATGGAGGGGCAGATCTCGATGGAGTGCCGCCTTTGGTCGTCTGCCCAGCTGGGCTTGTTGAGGAAGCCCTTCGTATCGATGCTGTAAAACTTCTTCAAGTCCTTCTCCTTGCTGCTGCCCCCGGAGAGGCTGGTTGTGCTGCAGTTCTTGAGGGGCACTGGAGACGGGGCTGGGGAGATGAATGGCGAAGTCGAGCGGCTCCCAGCGTCCGAGTGCTCCCCTCTCCAGTCTTTGGCTGAGCTGTTGATGTGGCGAACCTCCTCATCAGCCAGGTCGGAGGACTCAAAGAGGCAGCCCTTGGGGTTGGGAGGGCTGCCGCTGGGGCTGGGCGGCCGGCTGGGGACGCCGTGCTGGCCGCAGGTGTGCTTCCGCGTGAGCGTGCTGGGGTGCCGATGCGGGGAGGATGGGGGGGAGCGTGGGGGGGTGCCCGGGAGGGAGGCAGCTGTGGGATGGAGTGGGCTGGGGGTGAAAGTGCTCTGGGGCTGCTTTGCCGACGGTAGCGTCTCTCCAGGCTCTGCTTGCAGGCTGTCCTTGTGGTCCGGAGTCTGCCCGTCCACAGACTCCGTTTGAACGGCCTCCTGGAAGGTGAGGAGAGAGAGATGGGGTGAGAGCCTCAGGATCTGCTGGGCCGGCGGCACTTCCAGAGATGAAATATGGCACATGGCAGAATGGTTGGTGGGTGTAACGCACCCCGCACCACCCCATCCCTGCCCTGTCGTGCCAGCCCCCATCAGACCCTCGCTGTACAAGAGGATGCAGTTTTGCTAGCAGACAGACCCAGAGCCTACGTGTGCAGGGCTTGTATCTGCTCAGTCTTTCTGCACAGTCTTAGTCTTGCTCTAGCACCAAATCCTGAGTCAGTGCAACCTGTCTAAAGTGACATGGTGTAGGGCTGACTGCAGGCTTCTCACAGCACTGGTAAAACTGAATTGGGCATCTTCTCTCTATGCTTTAGCTATTCTTTCATAGAATAGTACATCCACAAAGATGAAAGTAGGTAAAAAGGGCCTTCCCGTGTATGTCACTGGCTGAGACTGGAGTATATTAAAATTTATGGCACCAGAAATGTTTTGTTCTAAAAAGGGGAATTCTACTCTCAGCTCCAAGAAAAGAAACCCAAGAGGGGACTGGAAAAGAAGGGAAGGATCCAGGTGACTACGAAGGAGTTTACCTCTGCAGGCTCTGGGCCTCTCACCTGTCTGCACAGCAGCTTGTTGAGAGTAGGAGATCGAGATGTGACGTGGGGCGGAAGGACCTTCCAGCGGTGGCGGCCTTCGTGGTTGGGAGAATGGACTGCCAGCTGGAGGGACTCCGTTGGGACTCTCAGAGAGGAACACATTCCTACGGGCTGGGAGCGGATGGAGGTGATGGACCCTAGGAAACAGAGAGAGAGCAGTCACCACCACTGCTGGTGTGGGGGCTGTGAAAGTTTGAGGCAGAACTGGTGCCCACAGACTCCAGGAGGGGAGTGAACGCAGGAGGGGAAAGGAAAACCCTGTCTAGTCTGGCTGAAATCCCAAACCTCAGCATAAGCCTTGGGCAGTGCCAGGATTAAAAACCAGGYGTCCCTTGTCCAGTCTCCTGCTTTGAATACTAGGCCGTATGTCAGGGATGGCAGGGAGGTTACAAATGAAGTCTCCTCTGCAATTCAGCAGCATTACAATATATATATTGCCTGTTACAAACTTTACGCTCATAGCCTCTATTTTCTATTTCAGGTAACAGGAATCTTCTCTTGCAGCTGCTGCAACATCCAGGGTGGATGGTGGCCACCAGGACCGCATGGCAGCACATGAAGGGCAGGAGGTGGGGTTGCATTTGAAACCCTGCCATTGCTGCTTTCCTGGCAGCATTGCTTTGGGTGGATTTGTAAAAGGATGTTGCCCGTTTGGAGAACATGGATCGGGGAAGTCTGGTGGCTGTGCCGGATCCTCTGAGTCAGGATGCCTGGGTTGTCTTTGCAGTGCTGCCAGGGATGGGCTTGCAACCTTACGCTGCTCTGCCACATGGAGGCAAGAGCAGCACTGCTCAGCTCCCTCAGAGCCTCCAGAGCTCGACTTACAGGTCCAACCTACAGCCTCGTACAGGCAGCGGGCACCCTGCCATCGACTCCTCTGGGAGAAGACACCGCTGGCATGCACAGGGCAGTTTTCCCATTCACTAYAGCCCAAACACTACCACCACCGTCTATCCGCGAGGCAGACCTTGGCTGAACATGGTCCGACCAGCAGCATGGAGACCGCTTCAAGTGCTTTGACAGTCCCTGAGCTCACGTATCAGGCAGGAATCACTCTTCCTGAAGGCTGCCAGTCCCCCTCCTCCCCAACCCCTTCGTGGTGCTGCTTTACTGCAGTTCTGCGTTGTTTGAAAGATCTTTTGCTTTTTTATTTTTTTGGCTGCAGGATTTATTGTCCTCATTAGCTTGAAACCCAACGTCTGTTTCTACGTTGCTGCTCCATGTTAAAAACACAGCTATCCATCACTTCAAGAGATCTCGCCCAGAGGTCAGGGAACTTGAACCTATGACAAAAGCCATCCAGACAGACTGCAGTTGCATTTCAGAAAGAGATTTGTTGTTGGGAAGAAAGAAAAGTTAGTATTTAATCATTTTTCTTTTGGAGCTTTTCTCCAGAACACCACAGAAAGAGCAGAGCAGTAAGCTTTCCACCCCACAACCTGCCCCACTTCTCCCTAGTTCTTTTTTGGGCTCTCCTACAGCCCAGTTTCAGCGCGAGTCTGTACCGTTCATGTGCTAATCCAGGCTTTATGAAATGTTTTTTATGGTGCAGAAAAGCTTTGTCATAAAATCTGTCACAAACATGGTCATAAAAATCAAAACTCTATGCTCTCCTCCCCATCCTTAGTTGGAATTTCCTTCTGTTGGAAACTTTCCGTCCAGCTCTCATATAGGAAACCAACAACCCCTCTCAACTGCATACTCAGGAACACTGAATATCTCTGGATTTGTATATTTTTCTCTTGTTTTTCTAGTAAATCAGGAAACTGCATCTAAGACCAAAATAACACAAGACCTGGTCATCTCACAATATTTTCACTGTGTAGTCACCGAAGTGTTGGGAGAAGACCAGACATCCTTAACTGACATTGAAAAGTCCATGAAAGCACAAATGCTAATGTGAGTCTCTCTATGTGCTCAGTTTTACTTGCACGTAACTTATGGGACTCTGACTTAAATCAGAGTTTGGTCAGCTGAGAAGCAGCACAGCTCTGGGTGATGCTGGTTGGATGCATCTACCAGACCAGGTAAAAAGTAAGCCCTTGTCATATCCATCGCTCAAGTGCTCTTGGAGAGAAATTTGGGAAACGAGAAAATTCTTGGTCAGTTCTACCCACCCCTGCCAACATCACAGCAGTTTTATACTGGTATAAAACCTGATTTACACCCACTACAGAGATGAAAACCATCCCCAGTAGTCCAGCCATGAAACTCAACCTCTGTTTTCTTTGCTTAGCAAAGAATTTGCAGGTGAAATAATAATAAATACTGAGCAGAGAACACTAACTGGTATCCAGAGAGTTTGAACAAATACAGTGTTACTTCACCCAAGGAAATCAGAGCAGATCTTGCCAGCCCCACCAGGGTTTGCAAACCCACTACTCATCAGTCCAAGCAGTTCTTGCATTTCAAACAACGTTGCATCAAAGGAAAGCAGGCTGCTAAGTTCTTGGGACCCACTCAAGAAGCACATGTGCTTTTAGGGAGGCAGATATTTTCTTTCTTACTGATTTCCCCTTCAAACCAACTCGCACAACAAAAGACATAGAAAGGCATTTTAGGGGAAATGTATTTGGATGCAGTTGGGTAAATGTATACTCAAAGGCTCTGTGTAGCTCATGATTCCCTGACTGTGGGGTCTGTCCACAAGATTCATTATAAGGCCAGGCTAGCAAGGCACTGGAGAATGCTTTCTAATCTTTATGCGCCCAAAGAAACTCCTGCATCTCTGAACTCAGTGTACCGTTCTAAAAAGATTCTGCTCTGAGACTGAAGACTGCCTGAAACAATAGCTGTAAAGGAGCTCCGTCAGGAAGTAATACCGACTCCGGCTTTTATTCAAGCTGATTTTATTGATTCGTAGTCATGATGTCAGGGCTGATCACTTCAGAAGAAATGTGCAGCTCGTACCCTTTTCCTCAGCTAACAGCCTGTCCTCTACGCCTCCGACATTGCTTGGGAGCCCCGCTTCTCCCCAGTCAAAAACACAAGACGCCAGCTTTCTCCTGAGAAAATGCAGTGAGAAAAGACAAAATTGTGCAGCATGTGGGAAACTGCAGTCCTGCTGACGGTATCAAATCAAAGCCAGCAAGCCCTGGCTCAGCCCACATTTGGCGTGGGTTGCTTACTCCCCATCTAACCACCACACGTACCTGCTGCCCCATGGTTTTGGCTAGGAGGAGGAAGGGAAAACTCTGCGAGCATTACCTCTTTGGGATTTGCAGGGATACGTTTCCATTTCCACCTCGTGGAGGGGGAACGGGGCTTTTGCTGGCATCACCGGCCGGAACATGTAGCTGTCGTTGGGCAAGGAGTGCATACGGGAAACGGAGATCTTGCGGACTGTCAGCAGGTTTTGAGAGTCCTGTGGCCTCAGAGAGGCTGCGCCACCCTGCAAAGCAAGGAGACAGGGAGACAGGGTCATTCAGCATCTTGGTAGTGAATTTACAGCAATCTCCTCCTCGTCTGCTTTTTGTTTTAAAACCTTGTGCAGATGTTCCTCTTGGCATCTTACAGAGAGTCTGCAGCCCTGGTGACTGCAACGGGATACCAAAGCTACGCCATGCTAGCTGAGTAAAGAGCTCAAGTTGCGGCTGGAGTAAAATGAGGCATCAATGACCCACCATTAAGCCGACTCTTGGACACCGCAGAGAAAAAGTAAGGTCCAGGAAAATGGGGCCCACCCTCTAAACAGATGAGAAAGCCAGCATTTCTCACACTGTTCTGCTCTGATTTTCCCAGGGATGCTTTCAGCCTGGCCTGGGTGGTGATGCCCTTCTCCTCAAAGCTACTCTGGGACAGTTGGGCAAAATTGGCCAGTCCTCGGCCACACTACTGAGGGTACCAGGTGTTTCTGGAAATTCATGTATTATCTCCCCAAAACACACATACAGGCAGACATTTAAACATACACGTTTACACCACTGCAAACCCTGCAGCCTCCCTCCTACAACACGGAGCATTCTGGGCACCACTGACCCCAGAAGAAGACCGCCACATGGCAGGAGGCAGAGGGAATGAAAAGACATCAGGGCAGCACGTATGTGGGTGTGGAGCCTGTTCGGAGGTAGAAAAGGGATTTCTCTGTGTTTGCTCTCGCTGTGAGATGGGTCTGGTTGGAAGTACCCGGACAGAGCACGTCACAAACCTTAAACTTGACCCCTCGCTGCTTCTCTGAGGCCCTCATCGCTTCAGGAACCTTATAGCAAATTTATCCTGGGGTCTTAGGAAGCTTTAGGGACTCATGTCTCTGCGGTGCTGATGGAGCAGCTGTGAGAGTGGTGCCACGACTTGGCCAAGTGTTGGGGGACTGGGAGCCCTTGGCACAGGACCTGCAACCTGGCTCCTGGCCCCGAGGTTTTGGTCCTAGACACATTGCCCTCACAATTTACCACGTTATCATCTAAAGTACGACTAATCGCTCTGGTTTTCCTTTAACGTCAGCCTCCCAGTGACTGATTGAAAACATTTTCCCAGCTGCATGTCTTAAATTAAATGTATTTTGCTTTGCTCTGCCGGGCTGTTTTCCCTCTCTGCTAGCAAAATCTGGGCCTGAGATCCCTTGCCGGATAGTTTGGAGGTCACCAAGGATCTGGTTAAATCTGTTTTTTCCATACATTTCTGGCTTACAAATTTATTTCCTCAGATCCCTAAAGAGATACATCCCGAGACAAATTACTCGATCCTTTTACCCTGTTGAGCTTGGCTGAGATGATGGGGGCATCACTAGCAGTTATTTACAGGTAGTTGGCATCCAGCGCTGACTGCTGCCTTKCCCAGCAGCCCTCCGGGTGCAACCCAGGTCTCTCGTCTGATATCTTAATGCATCAGCGGTGTAGCTGTGACAGTTGGCCTCTGGCCATTACAGCTAATAAGCTATTGGCATCGCAACACCTGAGCTGAACACAGGCGGGCAATTGTTAACACCCTGGTGCCACACAGAGAACAAAAGGTCTTGCTCAACTTTCTCAGTACTCTAACAAGCAGAAGGATCACAGTATTTGTCTATTAAATCTCAGTTCGTCTTTACAGGATCTTCTATTTGTCTTCTCTGGCTGGGACAAATGAACAGAATTCCCCTCTTGACATAAATAACTGCAATTTTTAAGGTTTCAGCTATTGAGACCCAATTGACTTAGGGATGTGGGCACATTTCAAATGGCTTCAAAGCCACTGTAATAAGTACCTGAAATATGAAACATGGACAGGAAGCTTGTTGGCTCACAGCTGGTGAGCTGCTCTCGACAGCTAGGAAGGTTTGGAGACACACCACCACGGGCACTGCTGCTCCTCCTCTTTGGTGGGAAACACCTGATGCACTCAGGAGCCCGATCCCATGCCCTGGAAATCAATGTGGCTCCTTCAAAACCCATAAAAGCCCAAGCTGGACCAGTGCTGCTGAGACTGCGTATGGTGAACCCTGCCTGCAGGCACCCTGAGAGCTTGGGAGGATCCCAGGGCATCTGATAGAGATGTGCAAGGTGGGAGCCTACTCGCCGTGGGACCCCTCTCAGGCCAAGTAGAAAGGCATTAAATTGACCGTAGAGGTTCATGGTGATGCAGCTCAGAGGCTCAGTTAAGGATCTTTAATCAGTGAGCACAACTCCTTCCTCTTGTGTCTGGGAATCAATAGTCTGTTGGAGCTCTGATTTTGCTCTGCTGCGGAGGGAGCTTGAGAAGAAATAATCCTGCAAATACCTCCACAGGACATGACCCTTCCTGGGTGATTAAATGGCCAGGAGATATACTCTGTAAGCAAAGGTGACTAGCAGGATACTCTGGAAAAGGGAATGCTGTAACTCCTCAGACGCTTGGAGCCAAGGGCCTGCAAACAAGCCGTGGGCAAAATTCCCAGAGGAAGGGCTCCTCCTGATCCCTCTCCAAAGGCATGCATCTCCAGCACTGCGAACGAGCTTAGCCATTTCCCGCAGCCTCTGCGGTGGGGAAGGCAGAGGCACAACAAGGGCCTGTGCCTGCCAACACTGGCATCCCTGCACAGGCCAACTCCGGTGGCATCCGGGGTTGTGCTGTCATTCCCCGCAGAGGTAACGAACTCTCAGCTCTGCCAGCAGAAACCCAGGACCCCTTGCAGTTGCATTTACAAAGTCCCAAATTTTGCCTGTCCCTGAAAGATGCCTTCCCTGCGATCTCCCTTTGAGCCTCTGCAGCTTCCAGGTGGCCAAGCTAATGGACACCCTGCAGAGCTATGAAGGGAAACTTCCTTGAGGATTATACCTTCATATCACTCATCTTGCACAGGGGAAACCGCTTGGTCATCAAGAGCTTAATCTGAACCCAGAATTTGCTTGGAGATGCTGTGAGATACTTGCCACTAGAAGGTGCCTTGATAGTCACGATAGAGGTCAGGTAATAAAGGGGGCAATAGCCCAAGTCTAAAGCAGATTAATTCTGGGCGGCCACTGGAAGTTCTCTGATGACCCACTGCAGCATGTGCATCTTCATCACTGACTGTGGCTCACGTTCTCGTGCCCACCGGAGGACATCTGGAGCTCATTCACCCCGAGGAGGGCAGTGTGCTGCTGCAGGGCAGACCGTGCAATATCTTTACGTGATGTGACCTGGGCACCGGTTCGTGGTGCAATCGGGAGGGACTGAGCAGAGGGGGCTACAGCCCTTCTGGTCTGCTGGGTGATCTCCCCAAAGCATCTCCCGAATCCACAGCTCTGGTGCTTGCTGAAAGCCTAACGTGTTGATCTACTTATGCCTTTGTTTCCTCAATACTGTATCATAAACAGGTTCTTATAGTAACAGTAAGAAAACCAAACTCRGCTGTGTTTTCTCCACAAAGGTCTCTGCCTGCCTCCAGCTCTCGATATATCATTTGAAGACAGACTGCTCACACATCACATCGCACATCAAATGTGAGACTTTTTTTAGCTAAAAAGAGTATTTCATTCGTGTCCCTGGCAGAGTCGGCTGGGACATGTTCTTTGCCCAGCCCCTGCACACGCAAAGGCAGTATGAAGGACAGAGGATGGAAATGACTGTTGTGGCTGTGAAGCGACAGGTTTAAGACAATTCAGACACCACCGCTAGCTGCACAGCACCAAAGCACAATGCCACAATGCAGAAGCAACGGCGCGACGTCATTCACCTCAGCCTCGTGGCCTGGGGTTTTGTGGGAAGGTGTCAGGACATGGTGGGAAACAGAGCAGAAGGACGGGATTTCCATCATGGGAGCCTCTGCCCCCTCCAGCGTGTCTGAGTCTGGGATGGCTAAAGACACATTCTCACAGCTCAGCGCCTCCTTCAAATTGGGGAGATAAAAAGCATCAGTAGCAGAGCAAGGCTGGGTCTTAACGCTCGAACATGTTTGCCCCGTGGTATTTCCTAGTTGCCCCATTCATCCAGAGCAGGAAGGAAGAGAAAAGGAAATGTGGGCTGCAAAAACTGGCACAAACGGCAAGAAAATACAGAGCATCTTGTAACACCTTCCAGGGTGCCCACGCCACTATCAGTGGCAGGATTAGTCATACAGACCTCTACGTATTTAACCTTTTCAGTGCAGCTAGCAGGGAGCGCAGCACCGAGCTGCCAGCAATCCACGCCTGCCCAGAACAGCCCGGGTGTCCGAGATGTGAGTGAGGGCATTGCCACAACCCAGCCCCACCGCGGTGCCTCTGCCTCACTACCGCACAGGGGAGGGGGAGCCCTGGCTTGCAAATCCTCACCTGCATTCGAGCAATCTCATTTGCAGGGGGAAATGTGTGGCCAGCTCCCTGCTCACGCTATTCTCCCTCTGGGGAGCATCACCTCTCACTACGGGTTTTCTAGGGCTAAGAGGAGGCTCTGCATGGCTCCTGATGTGCTTGGGAGGTATTGGAAAATGAGGAAAACCCAAGGAGAATGAACTCAGTTTGCAATCACAGCCTATATGAAAGGATGTGCCCTCTCTTCCTCCAATGAGAAAGCAACCCGGGCGTTTATGGTGCATTTTCCTGCAGAAATGTCTATTAGAAACTACATTCAAATAGTGAATTCCCCATCGCTGTGTAACTAAATTTCTTTTTACTTGACTTAATACAGTCTGATAAATTTTACAAAAATCTAATTTAATGTAATTTAATCTCAAAGCCCCCATTGATTTTGCAGTAGATTACTTGCGATCACGGTGACAAAGCAATTCTGTGTTCACTCTTAATCATACGCTGCTGACATGGGATGAGACAATTACCTCATGCCCCTCCTTCCCCCCCTGACTTCTGATTGCCCTATATTTCTAGAGGACTGATAGAAATCAGAGAGCAGGCAGTGTCTGGAAAATCAACCCAGGAACCTCCAGCTTCTTGCTGAGGGGCTCTGACAATTCCCAGGGTCCAAGTCAGCCATGCCCTAAGCAGAGCACGAGCCAGTGGGAAGCTGCATCTTACACCAGTGCCAGACATGCCCTCCTGAGCTGCGCACTACGATTTGCTTGAGGCTCCTCTGGAAATCCCAAACTGGGATTAAAAAGAACCTGAGCAGTATTTCTGTGTCTGTGTGAAGGGAATTTATGCCATCCTTTGCTCCATGTGTCAGGGCTGACAGTGCCAGCATTCCCAGGGCTTTATGAGATTGCTCCCTGGTGCTGCTGCCCATGCTAAAATGACAAGGACTGATGTGTTGGATGGGAGAGCAGGACAGGACCTGTGGCTATTATGCTTCCAAACTTAGAATTCACAACCTTTGAATGAACTGGAAATGTCAAGAGATGGACTTTCAACCCTCCCTCACAACAATGGTCAGGACAGCGTTAGCCCTGGAGAATGCGTTTCAAGCAGCCTTCCACCTCGGGGAGCCCTCCTGAGATGACTCAAGATGTGGAGGTGGCGGTGACATCTCTGTCGTAGGGGGACCCGGGAAAGCTGCCTTCCTCCCACGCTGCCTTGTCTCCTGCCTCTTTGGCTCTGTGTCACTTGGGATCTGACTGCCTGATGATCAGACAGCAGTGACTGATGAGAACTGTCCCCTCCCTACCCTGAGCACAAGAAGAGCAGATGCTTTGTGTGAACTATTACCAGGGCTTGGTGCTTCACCTGCACCGCTGACTCTGACTTCATGGTCTCCTGACTTCTGTAGGGAGCCCTGCTCTCCGGGGCCACTGCACCTCCCCTGCTCCCACTGGTGGCTGAGGTGGTTGCTCCTCTGGACATCTCCAACTCGATCTCAGCATCCATCTCAGCATCCTCCTTGGCCTCCTTGTTGCTCTCCTCCAAGTGCTTCATCAGCACTGCCACCACTACGTTGACTAGGACGAACTGTGCGATGAGGACGAAGGTGACGAAGTAGACAGGAGAGATAACAGGCAGGTAACTGAGGCAGTGCTTGTCTTCGCGAGTGCATTCCCGGAGAGTGTCCTGCAACAGAGAGGGAGAAGTGAGGGATTAATAAGGGCTGGGGCTCTGCTTGGGCTCCAAATACAGAAACATCAAAGATAACCTGCTGAGGACTGAAAAGCATATAGTTATGTATCCCAGACACAATAGCTTGTAGGTACAACTAAAATGGATAGAAGAAAATATGGACACCATGAATTACATCATCTTCAAAGAGGTGGATTGTGTTACGTCCCAAAGGCACAGGGCACAGAGTACATGGTTACTCCTCTCAGCCACAAGAACTGGCATAATTTTCCTGAAGTATTATATATATGTTAAAAGGAATGAAGTTTCAGGTTGGGCGAGACTTAAGACAAATTATCCCTTGAAAATATACTTGGCCTTTAAATGGAAAAGTTTAATTTTGATGTTTTAAAAGGAAAGGAAACCTTTTTTTTTTTCCACACAAAAGTTGCCTGAATTTGTTTGAAATCTGTATCTATATATCTACAGAGAGAAGAAAGTACCCAGCCAGAGACTGCACACACCTTCATGATACCATTCCAGTTGTCCCCTGTTGACACCCTGAAAAGGGTGAGAAAGGCCATGCCGAAGTTGGTGAAAGTTGCGTGCCGGCTCAGACCTTCACAAGGATTTTCTTCACTGCAGTCTGCAGGAGAGAGAAGCAGAAGCATGGCAGTGAAGTCACATTTGCCAGTGCTTATTCAGAGCAGCCCCCCAAACCTGGCAGTGAGACCCTGAGATATGTCACACTGATACATGGCATCAGGGAGGACTGCTAAGTGGTGATCTCATGGTAGCCTGCAACTACTGAAGGGCAGCTGCAGAGATCATGTAGCCAAACTCTTCTCAGTGGAGGCAGATGATAAAATGGACAGCAACACACTGTGGCTTAGGAGGTCCAGGTTGGACATTAGGAAAGTTGTTTTCATCTGTTTTTTCCCCAACAGTCCTGGGACAGGTCACCAGAGAGGTAGGGGAGCTCTGTTGTTGGAAGTTTTCAAGATTTGGATGGACAAAGCCACAGCTACTCTGAGCTACTGATGGGGCTTCAAGTGGAAGGCTGGGTGGGGGCCTCCAGAGGCCTCTTCCACCAACATTTCTGTGATTCTCTTGACTTTACCCCAACAGGAAGAGTCAACACAAAGATCTAAAAGGAGGTGGAAACAACCAGACTTGCTGGGGTGTCTCAACAAATACTGCCCTACAGTATCCTTTGTCTGTTATCCTCTTGATTACGTCCTTGTCTTGATTATTTTTTACAGGGCACATCTACCATGAGGGATATTTCACTGAGATAAAGTGGAGCAATTTGACATGTTTTCCCCTGAGAATTAATATACTAATGAATGTAAATTGAACATATGAAATGTCCCTCTTTCCATAAAACACAGGCTCATTAAATATTCATTAGGACAGGCAGCAATGCCTCTTGCAAGAGCATTTCACTATTAGGTATTTATTTCAGAGGCAAATAGGAAGGAAAAACTGAAAAGCAAATAGAAAAAAAACCCTACAAATGACCAGGGAGCGAGCACTGATGGTTCTTGTGGCTGACATGGACTAGCAGTCATCGGGAAAAGAAGTAAAAGTATTTCCCAGTTAAATCAGGATGGGAAGCGGTGTGCTGACTGCCTGCAGGTTGCCCCAGACAGGATCAGGGCTTTCCCAGTCTCTGACCACATGCTGTGGTTACCTGGGGGCTGGCATTGGCAAGGTGTGTGTGTGGAAACACAAAAAGGATTCAGAGCAGCAGAAGGTGCCTCTATGATTAAGACATTTTTCACCTTTGTGGCTGAACAAATACATACCTATATATCTAGATATGTAATATAAAAATCACAGTATTTCATTTGGGGTGGATGCAGAACTAATTTTTTTCCAGAATTTGTTGGTGACTGAAAAATAATTTGTCTTTGGTTGAATGAAATATTCTGCTTTCAGGCATTTGTAATCTGAGCAGAGGGCTGGACTCATAAAGGGGATTAATGACAGCCATAAAATCACCACGGAGGAAGGGCCCTTCTGATGCTCTTGAAGCCCTAATTGGGATGCAAACATTGAGAGGGCAGACACATCTCCTTCAAACAGCATGTTAAAAGGCAGTGAGTGCTTTGGCCTGGCTAAACTGGGCAAGGTAGGGCTATAGGGTTTTCTCTCTGACTCCACYTGATTTTCTTTTTAGTGGCGGATACATTCATGATCAGCTCCACAGTATCCTCAAGCCAGAGGAATAAACGATGCTGGACAATCAGGAACCAGTGGATGCTTCCCAATTTATGTAGAATGGGGAAGGTGATGCTGAGAAGAACAACAGACAGACAAGACTTGGGTAGCTGGAAGAGCAATGTCAGCCAAGTGCAGAAAACTAATGGAGTGTGGTGGAAGCTCCGAGGAGGGACATGTTTATGGTGGCATCTCTCCAGCACGAATCTGACTACCATCCAGCTTTACAGACTCATATTCTGTCTTAAGTAGCAAACTTCCATCTTTGTGAACATATCCATGCTGGACTATTATATTTAAACAGTAAATAGTTCCTCTACAGCCAAGGGTGGTGTTGGACAAATCTCTAAATGTGTGTGTGTGCACATTAGACAGGTTCTGTATTACATCCTCATGTGTCATCTGCGACCCTGAGATCAAGAGAAAACTTTAATCTTCAGACTGTGAGCTGTGAAGCTAAGGAAGGCCCAAGAATGAGAGAGAGAAGAAAGGAAACAGCTAGATACCAAATAAACATCAACCGGATGAAATAAATTGTCAGGCACATTACTCACCTAGCTTGCCAAACAATTCCACTCCCAGGGCAGCATAGATAAAAAACAGGAGCATAAAAAGTAGGCCAAGGTTCCCTACCTACACAAGGAGAAAGCAGAACAAGGGTCAGGCAAGTTGAGGTCACAAATTAAATTGCTCCATCACATTTTCAACACAAGCAAAAGAGGGACTGGTGGCCAGAGGCTMATCATGATCTCCCCTGGCTTCCAATACCCTGGTCCCCTTTCACGGTTCTGCTTTAACAGACCCAGAGAAGTCTCCTGTGTTGGGGAAGGAGCAGATGCTCCCATGTGCAAAGCAGGGTCTGTGGCTGGTACCTCTCCATCACCCTTCCACTTACCCGGGATGCTGCCTTCATCTGTAGTTTGGCCAACCCATAGCTGTAGCTTCAGCAGCACTTAGCCCTGCACTTTAGTGCAGTGGTAGTTTAAATGACCTGGTGCTCTGGTTTGAGTTTTAAGGGCCTTTCCCTTCTGTTTGCCAGGTTTGAGACTCTGAGCATGAAGGCTTAGAGTTTTAAGACAGTGACATTAACAAGACATGTCTCAAGCCACAAGAGGAATTGCCTGGTTTTCAAAGGTTTTACTGGCCTGGAGGGCCTTCAGAAAAGGAACATATGCTCCAGTAAGATATAAAGCTCTCCTAGCCTTGCCACTTTACAGATATTTCTCAACAACAACTACCTGAATTTTAGCTTTCAGTATCTCAAAAGAAAAGCCTTATTCCATATGCCATCACTTAAATGCAGCCACCTTGCAGTTCAAACACTGCGTGGTGTGCTACTATTAGGTATTAACATGCACTGCAAGGTGGCTGAAGGGGATGGTAATAGAAGTGCAATGGTGCTAAAGGGAACACAAAGGTTAATAACAATGGCAATACAGTTATCCGCACTGGTGTCAATCACTACATGGGGTCTAAGCCTCTAAAACATCTCAAAGAGCAGATTTTGTGTGATTCAGGCAGAGACCATGAAGGGTAAGCACCAGCTAACCACCTGCATTTTACCTGCAACTAACTCTGGTCACATTTACCTTTCCTGCCACTTTTAAATGCCTTGTGTCTGTTGGCTTGTAACGGAGATAGAGCGATCGAGTTCTCCAGTTAGACATGGTGTCGCAAGCATCATTTTATCTTTAAATAAGAATGAACTAGGTGGTGATTCAGGTAGTCAGGTCGAGGGATTCATGATCTCCAAGACATCTTCTAGTGAACTCTACAGTTTGAGAGAGCTTTCTTCTCTGAGGCAGCACAGCCACAGTGTTGCTGGGTATTTTGACCATGCTGCTTAATTTCATTAGAAAGGTTATCAGCATGATACCTGTTACAATAAAATTAACACAGCTATCACTTATGAAGTAGGGTTTTTTTTGTATTAAAGAAATGGGAATAGTCAAATCACCCAGTGGAGACTGTAATTGCTATGAAGCCTAAACTGGCTACTACACATAGCGCTTCGCAATTCCACTAACATTATTACCATACTCCAGGGAATAATAGAGATAATACAGTGATGTGGATGGCTGGTCTGGATTATTTCATCTGCATGTACTGTCTTCTGGAATTATGTTTCCTAACTCATGTCTGCTGGACCACTGGTGGTTTGTAAGACATTAGAAGGCAGTCTGCAAAATGACTGCAAATTAGAAAACACAGGAAAACAGGCGCACACGCAAATGCACACACATGCTGCTGGGGAGGCAAAAGAGCAAATAATTAAAGAGAAGGAAAATAAAAGTGATAAACAAGTTTTCTAGGTTGAGTGTAAATTAAAGCCTGATGTTGTAGTACTGCAGAAGAGGGTCTTAGAATTTTTTCAAAGAAGTCTGTAAGGTGAATATTTTATTGCTATTTTAATGACTAATAAATCAGCCTGCAAACTTCTGGCACTGATGAAATTCCAAAGAATTTAGACTAACATCAAAGTTATTACCAGGTTATCAGTCAAAACTACTTTCTCTCTCTCAACATGCAAAGCATGTTATGAGCTGACATTTGCTCATAAACAATTTGCCTACTATCTAATGTGCACTTGTAAAAGATTCTGTATTTAAGATCGTGACTAATTATATTACTGAACCAACGTGTCTCATAACTAGTCTGTCAAAAACCAGTTTACACTCATGGGTTTGCTGTATAGGCTCAGGGCATCCCAGCCATAGGCATACTYTAAAAATGCTAACAGAGGCATGTTTGCTAATGTGGTGTTTGCTGGTGTCTAAGGCTGCATTTGCCCTTGGCTGAGAGCAGACACATGGGCAGTTCCAAAGCTGAGCTGATACACAGGATCTCTTGGGGAGTGACTGAATGTCTGACTGATGTAGAAACGTGGCTACATGAAAGAGAGATGTGGGAGACAGCAGCAAGTCAAAGATCCTGGGATGGGTGATGGCACGACCTTTACCATTAGAAGTCCATCCCAACCTGTTCCTAGACATCCAGAGCTGCTCTGGAGTGTCAGCTAAGAAGTAGGTTGCTCCCCATGCACACAAGAACAACGTGCTGCCCTGACCACTCCCTGCAGATGTAGCATCCACATGGATATGTGCAGGCAATTGGTGGCTCGTGAGGTTGGAGASGGCATGAGTTTCTCAGCAGTCCACAAACACCTGATGCCCAAGAGAATGTGGCTGAGCAAAATGGCTCACCTCTTGCTTATGTGCTTCAGCAAAACCACTTGGTCTATTTGTGTAGCTTCTGGCTGTAGTGAATCAGTACAAGTCAGTGCCAGATTTAATATTTTGTCAGTGCTAGCCCATGGCTCTCTGGCTCTCTCCCATGTACCTCCCTCAGGAAAGGAAGGGAAGGTCCTTTTCAGCCCATGGCCTTCACCAAGGCCTGAGCACAGAGAAGGACCCAAGGCATGTTCTCAGAGATGGGCTGAGGTGGAGGCAGCGAGGTCAGCCAGCGGCTGCCGAGTACCAGAGGAGGCAGACTGGATGTGTGTCTGTGACCTTGAGTGAGTCATTCCTCTCCTGTAACTCAACGTACCCATTTGTAATACCCTTGCGGATAGGTAATTAATGTCTCTAAAGCACTTTGAGATCTACTAAAACCAGACAAGAAAAAGATCGTGCATGAATCATGTTGCTGGGAGGAACGGAAGGGGGCAGGAGCACATCCAGGCACCCAGCAGCCAAAGGCTGGGATGCCTGTGCTGGACTCTGCTTCAGGGACAGAGATCCAGCTCTGGTCAGCAACCTCAGCTTTGGCAGCCGGTCACCCAGGCAGGCTCTGAGAAGTGGTTCTTCTCTAGCAGCACTGAACAGGTCAGCCCATGCTCTGTTTATCCATCAAACTCCCCCTGACTTGGGCTGGTGCCTTTGGCTGGGCAGAGAAAACTACAGATAACCCCTCTCTCTGGCAGGCAGGGGCTATCCATCATTTGCTGTGGCTCCAGTGTGGAGGGGAGGCAGTGGCCTATAGGGAGTGAAGGAGAGATGAAGAACATCTTGGAGATGTTCTTGGTGCCCTGAAGTACCTCAGAGAAGCCACAAGAGAAGATGGAGACACTGGTGAGTATCTGTGATTCCTCCTGGACCTTCACTTTCTGGCATCCTGGCTGTCATATACTGCTGGCAAAAGTGTCTGTGTGCCTGGGACAGAGGGATGCTGTGGGGAGAGAGGCAGAGTCCTCCATCCCACCCAGAGGAGCAGGGAGGCCCTGTGTGAGGAGCTATACCACCCTTCACCATGGTGCATCCCAGCTGGATCTGTGATCTACCATTGCAAAAGCCCTGGAATAACCCTGCTCAGTGGCAGGGGCTGCAGAGCGACCCTCCTCTCCACACAGCCAGCAAAACCCTTCTCCCGCTGCCCCTGCRTGGCCTGGGGAGGCTGTCTCTGCTTTAGCTCTTGTGGACATTACTGCTATTAGTTTTTTGCCTCCCCCTAAGTGAGACTGCAGTAGCTAAGCACCACTGCATGTCCCATCAGAGTTCAACCTCTGACCTATGCCACTAAGTAAAAAGCCCCTATCTGCAGGCACTGGGATGCAAAGCAACTATGCCAGGTTGTGTTAGCTTGATATGCAAATGTGTTGCACTGATCATGTAYGACACGACACCAGCCACCTGGGCACTATCACTTCTCTGTTGCACTGTCAGCTGTGTGATCCTACCCAAATCCCTCTAGATCCTGCAGGCCTCTACTCTCCCTGCTCTGGGAGAGGCATTGATGAAATACATGTCTTCTGCTGCCCCACTCCTGCAATGGCTGGCTGAAGCACACTACAGTTCCTCTTGTGCCTCTTCCTGCTCTGACATCAATTATTTCTGCATCACTGGCCCACACCTTGGCATTTCAGTTGTCCATGCAGGCAATGTACACAGTTCCCTGGGATGCCTGTCAAGAGCAATTTCTCATAAAACTAGGCCCCTGCCAATCCTTTCCAAGGACATGAGTCCTCCTCATCTTCCTTCCAGCACTCTCCAGCCAAAGCAAAAAGCCTGGCAGCAGGAAAACACAGGCTAATTTATGCACTAGACCCAAGAGAAAATGGACACATTTGTCTGCTTGGAAAAAGGAGGCCATCTGTGTGAATTCCAGAACTAGTGGAAAGAGCCAGACAACCTTGGAGGCTAAAGTCATCTCATTGGTGCAATCACAAGGCCACTAGCTGAACTGAATGAACTCCCCTTTCTGTGTATCCACTCAGCCCCATGGAGACCAGTGCTAACAGCCAGCAGAATGGTGGTTTCTTTACCTAATGATTTCGGCTTCACTACTCAAATCTTTCAGGCATCTCTGCACTTCTTTCCAGTGTGCAGCATAGCACACACATACCTATCTTCCAGAATCTGTCTCACCTGCAACGCTTGCTGGTAAGACATTTCTATTCTTGCTCTCTGAGCTTCACAATCACTGTGGGTTTTCAGCGTCTGGCAAAAGGCGGCTATTGTTGATGTTCCATAATTGCTGTTACACAATGCCAGAAAACTTCTTCAAGAGCTGAAGTTGAGATAAGCACAGGAATTACAGCACCACGAAGAGTTAAACTCCTGGACAGAAGCAAACTACAGACTCTGTCCTTCAGGGCACTGATAGAACGAGTTCTTCTTCACTTTTTTCTTGGCACAGAGTCCATGTGGGGGGAGTTCCAAGCTTTGAAGACAAAGAGGAGGTTTACTGTACAGTTCTGCATTTAATTAATATGTCGTCCACAGACCAAGTGAGAAAGATGAAGAAAAAGAACCCAGATCTTTTGATAGGAAAGTTCCACATTTTACTATTGTTGGCCCTGCAGAGCCAGGATGGCAACTGGAYTGGATTCCACTTTGTCCTCTCCATCAGGAAGCGCACTGGCAGCTTAGCATTGACTGCAGCTTTTCTTACTGGCAATTGATACTAGAAGTGCTGTGCAGACTGAGCTGGGCTGCTCAGTATGGTGGATTCACTTACACAGTGAGCATTTTAACCCAGCCAAATGCAAAGTTACAAATCTGAGAGCAAAGTGCAGGCCACGCTACAGAAAGGGTGAATTGTGCTTTGGAAAGCAGGGGATGTGAGAAGGACTAAAGGATTACCATCAAATAGGAGTCTTACAGAGCAGACATTGCTTACAAAACCGATGCAGCCACCAGATGTATAAGCAAGGGAATATTCAGCTGAATCATAAGAGTGGTATAATTCATTATATAGCCTTAATGGGGCCAGAGCTCATGAAGAAGAGGAAAATACTTGAAAGAGGTCTTGAAAACCTGCTTCATACTGAGAGATTAAAGGAGTTCAATGTTCTTCTGTTTGCCAGACTGCAAGAGATTATTTTATCTCTTACTGCTCCAAAAAGGAGAAGTTCTAGAAGAAAAAAAGCAAAATTACATCCAATGAAAAAACAAACTTGGCTAATTCAGACTAAAACCACCAGATTTTTTTAGCAGAAAGAGTAAACATCTACTGGAAGAATGTATTTCATCAGTAGGGGATGAAACACTTTGCATCCTTAAAACAAGACCAGGTGGCTTTTAAAAGACATGCTGAAGTTCAGTGCAGAGCTGTGTGGCTTACGTTATGCTAGGAGCAGGCCTCTGCAATCACAGGGGAGTTTTCGGTCTGTGAACAGCAGCACTGAACTGGCTTAATTACGACTGGCAATGTCTAAGTGATGAAGTCAGTGCTGGTCATGCTAGCCCAGCTCTTTTTAGCTGCTCGCTTTAAAGCAGTGGATCTATTTCAAGTTTACACCAGTGTAGCTGATTTTAGCACTTCATACTTTAAAGTCCATGATAGATTTCGTTCGTTCTCCAAAAGGGAGAAATGCCATGAGGGTACACCTTCACAGCTGATGCTGGCAGTGCCTTTCTAGATGACCATGGCCCCACTACTAGTTCAACCTCTTGGTCAACCAGCTGTGAAACTGGAAAACTTGGATTCCTGTTTGAAAAGGAGATACCGCCTCAAGACTGCACACTAGTGGGTAAAAAAGCCAGCGCTGGACAGGCACAAATGGCCTATGGCAGGAACRTGATGATTGATTCACACTATCCCAAACATTTGCTGGGACTAAGAGGGCATGGAGGTGGTGAGCAAAGAAGGTGCCATTTTGAGATCTTTCCCTGACCATTCTTTCTGTCTCTCTTGCCTCTCCTCATTTGTTCTCCTCATTTTTTTCAGAGACATGGTGGAGGAGAAGATCTCTGAACTGGTAGACATGAGGTTACCAGATAAGGAGGATGCAGTAGGGTAGGATGTCTCCCTGCATTGAAAGCAGCAGCTCAAGGTCAGTCTGAAGTTCCAGAAGAGGAGACTAAGCCTGTACTGTGACAGCTTCAATCTTGGATCAAAATGTTAACATTCCCCCAGGTCTGGGGATAGTTGGTTCTCTAAGTGTTACTCAAGCTATATCTGCTGCTGAATAAAAACAAATAGAAAGCTGATGAAAATCACCCAAAAGAGAAAGAAAAAAAGTGTACTGCAATGACAATACCTTGTCATAGTAAGCCCATAAATGGACATTCTACATACACCAGACAAAGAATTTCCCCCAAAACATTAATGAATAAACATCAAATTCATTTTTCTTGTCACTTAGCAGACACATTCAAGGAGGATTTTCCAGCTGTGGTTTTAGACTGCTAAATTAATTGGGGTAGGAACTCTTCCCCTGCCTTTGAAATGAAAGCTGTAGCTTTATGAAGAGTGATTGTCATTGGAGAGGTCTTCCCAAACTTCCCTTCTCATTTTCTGAATTTCACTGGAGGACAAAATGGTGTTTTTATCTGCACAAGATCTGCTTGGAATATCCCTGGGGATTTCCCTTTAAAAGAGACTTTGGTTTGAATGTAAACTGCAAAAACACCCCAAGGAAACAAAAAGCTTGGTCTGCAGCCACCCTATTGTTTGGGGGGGAGAGAAAACAAGGAGAGAGAGAAAATATGCTCTGTAATCACAATGTTTTTGAAAGAAAAAAAACAGACACAAATCAAATGCTTTCTTGAAATGCCAAAACAGGGGTCAGGTTGGTAAATTCCATGCTTTAGTCTCAGCCAAAATCTTTCACTGAAAAGGAAATCTGAATACCAAAGGGCAAATGTCTCAGATTAGAAACATCTTTATGGCAGTGATGAAAAGTAACTGGGTCTTTCCAAGAAAAAGAAATTTCCCTGGTTTTCCAGTTCATTTTGAATACATCATGGGCTGCTTTGTACTTAGCAACTAACTCATAGGGGTATATTTGGGTAATTGCATGTACTAGTTCTACTGATTCTCATATGGCCACTCGTATTCTGGAAGAGATGCCTCCACAGTGTCTGCTTTTGGCCAAGCCACAGTGCTATCATCCTGCCTTTGAGATGTGATCCCTCTGCAGACAGCTGAAGCTGATCAAGACGTGACTGCCCACCATGGTGTGCTGCCATCTCCCTGTGCCTAGGGGGCTGGGGCTGGGAGAGGGGAGGTCTGACTCTCCCAGTCCATCCCAGGGCACACTACACTGCCTTTTACACAGAATGGAGTGGGCCCACTCATAAAGCTCCTTCCAGCGACTCAGCTGTGGAATGTTTTTTGGAGGGGTTGAAAACTAAGGACTTGTCTGATCATGCTTGTGCATCCTGAAAGTGCTGCTTCTGAATTGCCAGCTCAGAGAAGGCGGCTGCAGAGTTCCTCTGCATCATTCTTGATGGCCTGGCACCTCATATTGGTACTCACTTCTGGGTAAAGCGTGGCAGTAAATGTTTCCAGTACTGTCTGGTGGGATACGAAATTGGAAYGTGTAGGCAGCTGAGCTGACTCTAAAGACTGAAAGATTAGGACTCAGACCATCAAACCCACAAACTAGCAGAACACAGCTTAAATAGCATAAGATTTTAAAAACAAAGGAACCCTAAACTACTTGGAATTCTTCTGATGTGCTTTAGATCTTTTTGAGGGAGAAGTGCAAGTCAGCAAAAAGTTTCTTTCCTTTTTTTTCAAATAAATGGATCCATAAAAAAGAGGTCCCAGGCACTGAACACTTGAAGGATCCTATCAAATATCATTAAGACTGGCAGCATCATTGTTCCTCTTGCAGCTCATGAGAATACGGTGATTTGAGACCCCACTTCAAGCTTTGAACACTCAGAAACTCAGAAACATCTCCCCTATTTGCCTTTTAAAGTCTGCAGCTCCTCTGTCAATAGGTGTCAATATACATGGTTGCTCCTGTCTCACAAAGAAAACTGCTGAGCTGGAAGCTGTCTACTTCCAATGCTTTCACCAACAGCTTTCTCTGTCTATCCTTGTGTTTCCTGAATTTGCCAGTGAAATCTGTGCTCTATAAGAGCGCTGCCTACAGCAATTGGCTCTGTTAACTCTTTTTCCATCATTCTTGTTCTCCCATCTAACACACACTATGTCAGCAGGATGTGCCATGCAAAATTCTGCTACCAAGGCACTGGTGGCAGCAGAGAAAGCTGATATCCTCGCCAGGTGCCCACCAAACACGGTGGCACAGAGCTGTCCCCAGGTCTGAAAGGCATAGTCCACCAAGGGGAACAAACTGGGCATGGATGAAGTCTGGGGGCTTACCTGGGGAAGCGCTTGTACCACTGTGTCCAGGAGAGCTCGCATCCCGGTGGCCATTTTAAGCAGTTTCAGCACTACAATGAGAATCAAATCCTGGTCAGCAGCACTGGGAAATATTTCAAGCAAAACCCATAAAGGAAATCTAGCTTCAGATCTTGTAGGGAGGGTTTACATCTCTCTTGCATCTATTCATACAGATGGCAAGCTCACTGCATCCTGGGCCCACAGAACATCTGAACATCCTGACTACTTCCCACAACAATTATTGTTAAGGACATCAGTAAAACAGACCAAAASCCAGAAGAACTCTAGCGTGCCTTAGCAGGAAAATGGGAGAGTGATGGGGAGACACTTCATCAGTGAAGAGCATCAGCTCAAGCTCTGATCCTCCCTTCTCCATCGCTTCCTGCTCTTGTCTGGTATCAGCGTAAAAGGTCTGTGATCCCAGGTTTGAATTAGAGACCAATCTAAGATGCCACTGAAACATCCAAGAAACCCCACCTAGCTTGTCTCTGAATTGACATTTTGCAGCCTCATTGCCTAACTGTTCTCAAGTCGAACTGAAACAGCAGGACTAGAAGAACAAATGGTCAAACCATTTCTTGATGTGTCTGGAGGGATGGCTGGAGACCCTATGGAGCAGCCCATACCTCTTGCTATTCTCAGCACCCGCATGATGCGTATTATTGTGGGATTGATGGGCAATGCAGCATTCATCTCAATTTCCTCCAGCGTGATTCCCACAATTGATAAGAGAACTATGGCCAAATCCAGCTGATTCCACCTAACAGACAAAGAGAGGAAGGACAAAAAAATAAAAATCATACATGGACAGACACCCAAGAGTAGAGAATTATCTGTTAATAACAATTGTAAGCAAATCCCAAATGCTTCTCCTCTCTCATATCTGGGCCCATGTGGTACAAAATCAACTCACTGCAGCTGGCACAGACAGCCTCTGAGTCACAAGCTGCTGTAGGCTGTGACTGGGAGGTGTCCCTGCCTACTTCTCGGTCCCTATCGTCCCCCTGCTATCCACTTGGTGCCACTCTCAGGGACAAGATACTAGGCTAGAGGGACCTTTGATGTGATGCAGTACAGCTGCTCCCATGTTACATCACCTGCCTCTTGAATTACTCCACTTGAGTATCTTCRCTGATTTATTGCCTAACACTTGTAGAGGGCCTTCCATACCAGCACTAGAAAGACAGTAAGATGTGAAGAAACTGAGTGTCTTTCCTACACAATTTCCCTCATAAGTAATATTGCTCATAGCAGCTTCCAACCACTCAGTCAGGATAAATGAAGCAAACAAGCTGATCTTGTGGAAAAGTGTCCAATCTTACCCTGCTCCCCAGCAAGCTGCCAGACCACAACGTGCTTTCATACACATTTGCTTCCGGCTAAATGTGAGGCAGAATAAGATCCGTAGGTCTCTGCAGCTGGGATCTGAAGGCAGTGGGGCTGAACACMACTAGCTCTGTCTTTGCCAAAGGCTTTACAAAGCCAGCAGTCTACCAAAGGACTGGTTTGGACTGCAAAGGAGACTTGTTCTGAGGAACTCTGTGACCTTAGGTTGCCAAAACTACTCTTTTGAGGAGTGGATCGATGCCATCAGGTTGTTTCTGACCTCTAAGMTGAGCTGGTCAGACCTGGTGGAGAGGCAGACACTGGGGGAGAGAACATATCTAGAATTTTTTAAGATTCCCTGAATTCCTTCTGCAAAGCCGTACCAGCAGTTCTTAGAATTTTTAGTTCCTACACTATAAAGTTTGCACCCATGGAGAGCCAGCCCTTTGCTCTTCCTTGCACACAGCATGTAGTACAATCATAGTGACGCTACATTTACCCAGCATCTGGCTTTGAAACTGGGTCAATACAGCTCTATCCCAAATGCACGGGAGTTTAAAATACTCTTACCTGTCCTTAAAGAACCTCCGAAAACCAAATGCCACCAACTTCAGAACTGCCTCGAACACAAAAACTATGGTGAACACATAGTTGCAGTATTTCAGGGCTTCATCCAGGGACTGAAAAGAGAGACACCAGTTAGACCAGCCCAAGCTATCCTTTCCTAGAGTCCCTGCAGAGGGACTGGCAGGCACAAGGGTGGCACAGGCACAGAGATGTAAGAAGTAAAGTCATAATAGCTTGCAGAGCTCAGTTACAAAACTGCACTAAATCACACAGCAAAACTCAAATAAAGGATTAGACACTGATGCAAACAAAAACCTCATAAGCACTAATACTCGTTGTGCTAAAAATGTCAAGAGCTATCAATCCTCCAACTTCAGTGCACAAATTGTTCAGTCTGGGTTAGAGAGAAAATTTTACCCCTTCTCCATCTAATAAAGTTTACTTCTTCAGATCTGCCTAGCCTTTGGTACAATAAAAGACTTGATGGATCCTTTCTTTATTCCAGCATGGCAATCCTTAGGACAATGGCTTTGCTTAAAACACTCAGAAAAATAAATAATGTTGGAGATGGATTAAATCTTGCCTTCTTGAAAAATGTTACATCTCTAGAGCTGGGCAGAGTATGTCCATATTTGGTGCAATGTTCACGCTCTCTATAGAGCTGCTCTCGGAAGTCAGGAATCCGCAGTGTTTATACTTTAAGATGATGAGTGTTTATAATGGATTTCATTGGAACTGTAGGCCAACAATAGCAAAAGAATCTTGCTGGGACCTTAAAATAGATAGTTGCAGAATGAAACAGCTCTTTGGTTGGGTAGGCATTTGGGGAGAGGAGGGAGGGAAGGGGAATTTAGTTAAATGTAGTATAGGTCTCTTACAATAAAAAAATGATAACAATGAACATCAAAACAGACACAATTGGAAATAAAATGCAATCGAGGAGTCTGCAAAGCAGCGTCTGCTTTTTTTGACAGACGAAGCCTCAGGCCATAGGCTCTCCTATGTGAGAGGAAAGCTCTCCTCATCACGTTTGTGTGATGACTGTGCTTTGCTGACCCCAGCTATGTGGGATGACCATGCACTGATTTTTTGGGAACAAGAGCGGAAAGTTTTTCAGATGTTGGCATTCCTCAATGCGCTACCATCCCTATTTTTGTTCCAGTGCCTAAAATAAAATGGCAACTTAAAAGAATTTACTATTTCATCTGAAGCACACTGCCTAAGCCTGAATTCTCGTATCATTTGTGATGGTTTGCATTCAGATTTACACCACTGTGTTTTACGTTAATATAAAACAGGTATAAATAAGACCTAATCTGGATAAATAACATTTACATGTGAAACAAAGGCTGTTACGCAAAGGAATTATGGGGACAGAACAGCACAGAGTCAGCTGGCATAAAAAACACGCATGTTACCCTGTGGCTTGGTGCCCCTCTGGCTTAGCTTCCAGGAGGCATTTGCAGGTTACCTGGCAGACCATGCAATACTAGAAAAGTAAACACTGAGCCTAGAGCTCCGTGAATGATAAAGCGATGGAAGATTAATATGTGCAGCAAATGGACAGGCCATATGATTTATGCCAAAGGTTTTCTTGGCAAAGAAGGATTTTATGATACATAAAGAAAAGAAGGGTTGTACTTAAGAGTTAGGTTATTCTAAATTCGTTGAGGAAAAGAAACATTGCTGTGCATGCATTAACTTCACGTTTATATCTGTTAATGGAATATTCTAAAACTCGGGACTGTTTTACAGTCTGAGGGTCAATCATGGCTGAGATCAGGGGAGGAAATATGTGGACTGGTCTCTTCCTAGTATAAGTTTAGCTCACTCTCCATTAGCCTTATTCTCTGCTTTTTTACGCAAGAGCAGGGAAATCAAGATTTTGGCTGGGGCAAGTGACTCMTGAATGGTAGAGCTGGCCTAGAGTTAGACGGATTGCAATGCTGAGCCTGGACCCTGCTGAGGCTTTCAAACACCAGGGAATGGTCCCAGGGAAGCAGGGCTGGCTGCAGACCTCACTGGTCAACGGTACTGCAAGGGAACAGTGTATGGTCCTCAGGTCCTCTGCTACCCCACGCTGCTGTGTTTCACAGCCAACACATTGATGGATGGCTCTTACCTTTGGCTGGTTGTAGTGCTCCATTGACATAGTGATGACATTGACCCCAATGATGAACGTGATGAAGAGGTCAAGATAGTGGCTGGTGCAGAGGGTGTGAATGTACTTCCGTGCTGGGGAATAGTCAGCGTAGTAAGGCCTGCGTTGGGCTTCTGCAGAAAAAGAGAAAGAAAGGCAATGCAATGAACACAGGCCCTGCTGCATGGTTGGCAGCCATCACAATGATGTGGCCTGTGGGTCATGTCTTACACACCCCCGGATGCAGGGCAAAGCCGCGTGAAATGGCCAAGTGCTTCTTCCTAGCAGTGAGGCCTTCACGAACCATAGTGGCGTTATCAGGCTGAGCCAAACCTCTTGTGCCTGCAGAAGGGACCTCCACAGCTTTGACAACCATGTCCGTTTTTCTCCCAAGTGCACTCCGTTCTTACTGCTCTGTCTCAGGCTAGAGGATAACCTCTTCACTTAATGGGACTCGTCACAAACCAGGAAGGGTGAGAAGCAGGATGGAAATGAGACCCAAAGCCAAAAGAAAAGCTTCAAACCCAGCAAAGCTTCAACTCCAGTTTAGAGGAAGGGCTGAGAGCAGGTCTCATCGGTCTGGACTCTTATATGCATCTCTCCTAATCCTGCTGATGTCAGGCATGTTCCACGTAAGAGAAGAACATAACCTGAGCTCAGGTTCTGTGACAGGCAGCTTTTGGTGCATTTTAGAGGTCTAAAGAAAACATAGCAATGCCTGTGGCATAGGGGGGCCCATGCGTGAGGGTTAGTAGCACACAGGAGAGCATCAACAGCCATGGAGTGGAGCGCTCAGCATTTGTCTCGACAAAGACTGTCAGCACAAGCTCCTCTGGAAATATAAGAACAAGGACATGGTTGCATCTAAAAAAACATTCAGGCTATGACCACATTAATTTTATATCTCTGCCTCTGGTCATGACTCCTCCTTTCTTCTCTTTGAAATGGGGAAATTTCTGCATACGACCGAGTTCCCGGGGCAGTTCCAAGGAGAGTGTTTGGACACTGTGCTGCRACCGAGTTGTATTTACTGCGTGTGTCTCTCTTAAATTAGACTGTGACCCCAAGATGGCTGTGGGCACTCGGATGGAGTCAAATTCTTTTCAAACTTAAGAAATGTAAATATTCAAAGAGTGTACTTCAGGCCGAAGTCAGCATTACTGTAGATTTTGCAAGTGGAAGAGACATGTTAGGTCATATGAAGTCAGAGCAGGATTGTTCTTAATAGAGAGGGATTTTCTTGCAAATGTTTCAGCAAATTCAGTATTTAAATGCATGAGGAGCTGGGAAAAAGGAGTTGCTTCACCTTAAAAATAAGGAGGGAAATAGGTTCAAAAGTACTCAGTGACCCCCTGAGATACATTTTCCACTCTTCTCATCTTGCTAATATCTTGCAGATGGAGTGACTCTTGAAATGTGGGGGKTTTTTTTTGGTAATGCAACTGATGCCAGAGTCGAGTCCAAAACTTTAAAATAAATTGGATAAAGGGAAACTGAATCTGCTGCTCTCTTTCAACTACTATTTTTTCTGGTAGTTAAAAGTGGAGTGGAGGCATTTGAAAAACATTTCCTTCTGACTGGGGTCATTWAGACTTTTTTTTTTTCTAACGGGTGTGGAAAAACAAGATGAAAGCAAACACAATTGTTTTTGAATGCATTTTTCTGTTGCTTTCATGTGCCTCAGTCCTACCAGTCATCTTGGACTGGTAGGGCTGTCTTTCTGTCTTTGCTACTGAGCTCAGCTAATCTTCTGGTGTGTCTAAAAAATAATAACAAAAACATTGCAGTATAATATTTATTTAAGTCTGTACAATGTGCTTTCATGTGTATTCAGGATTACGACATACTTTTTTTTTTTTTTTTTTTGAAATGTCTTCTTGGGAATGCAAAAAATCAGCTCGTTGGGAGGTCCGAGAATACCCCAAATAGTCAAACTTTATGTTAAGGGACTATTTATAATGACTAATGGTCAATTAATGGATCTCAGAAGAACATCAGCAGCGATGGGCAGTGTGTGAATACACTGGCTAGCAGCACATAAGGAAAACAGGCTGTAGGTGACTGCAACTGCTCTCTAACCTGCCCAAATGCAGCCACTGATTAACTATTCAGCAAAAGATCAGGTGTTTATTATGTTTTATAAACAACTTATATAATTSTAAAGCATAGTCACAAGAAGACATTTTCTGCTGTAAAGCTGCTGAACAGAAAACCTTCTAGGCTGCCTGTCAGCAACACAGCTCTCTCTTTACGTGGGCTGGATATACAAATGGTAAGGAGGAACCACCCAGCCATAAAGGTGGATCTAGTTTTATTGCGTGGTCTGTGTCTGTACACTCTGCCAGTGCTCAGCGCTGGCTATGCCTGGTCAACTGGTTGCTCAGAGAACTTGGGATAGGTTTAACTTGACCTGGGATGAGGGAGCTCTAGGAAATGCCTTACTCATTTAGGATGTACTACGTCCCTGAAGTCAGGTTAACAGACAAAAAAGAAACTTCTCCTGGGGGACACATACAAGGACAGTCTGGGATAAAGTTGGCAACGCTTCGAAACACATGCAACAACACTGTCATGCTCAGTGCAGTAACCCATGCAATGTCCATTAGAGGAGATACTGCTCATGCGAGGCTAACGGTAGTGAGCAGGGGTGTGCAGGAAGGACAGGCCAGCTTCTGCTCTCGGCGATGCTAGTGTTGTGTCAGGACAATCACATGAAGGCAGAGGGGTTGCAGCAGGGTGAAAGCAGTGAGAGATCAGCCACACAGCTTCACTGCAGCTCTGACCCCCTCCGAGCAGGAGGGAGGCTATGTTTCAGAGCTCCAAGGTCCCCAGCTCTGCTGGGTCACTGTTGATCCCCGGTCCCTTTAGGAACAGGAGTTGTACTTCAGTCAACAGCACAGCAAGTGGCTCTGGCCTCCTTTCAGTTCAGACACAAATTTTTAGCTCTTAGTGAGAATATACTACGTTATTCTCCCCRGTTTGGGTGTAAGTGTTCACTGCACACACCTACAGCTACAGCCTGCTCAACCAGAGATGTGAGGTCTGCAGGAGAACCTGTATGAGGAGAACAGTGGACCATGGGGATGTGGGCACAGCCAATGGGGAAGATCTAATGCATCATTAATTACAGTAGGCAAAACGCAACCTGTGCCTGGTTTCTCCAGGGAAATGGTTTCTGGGATGAGACTCCAATCAGCCAGCTAGCAGACTTATATCAAACACAGACAAGTATCCCTGCAGCTGACAGTCTGAATTGGTGGAAATGCAGGAGAGAAAGGAGAAACCATCAAATGTATGCAAAAGGAAAACCACAGTCCTTTCTCGCCCCCACTTCTAGATGTTGGTTAATGCTTGAATCTCACTTCTCTGAAGAGTATTTAAACTTCTTTGCCTGTGATTCTGCTGACGTGAAAATTAATGAAGCACTGTCTCTCAGCTTAAAAGCATTTAGGTTGGCATTACAATTGCTAGCTACAGCTCCTCCATTATTCTCCTCTGCATGAAACATTAGAAAGCCCTAATGGGTTTATATGCATGCTTGGCACAGGGTAGCTCTATACCTGCAGCTGCCTGGAAAAATAAGCAAGATGGTTTGATAATTCCCTTGTTGGAAATACTGAACACTCAGATATGCAGTGCCCAAAATTTTAGTTACAGCTCAAATGTTTCTGCTGGATACAGAGATGGTTGTGGCACTGAGAGGATGGACTAATTTAAATACTGCTGTGTGCTGCCCACAATTGCTCACCCCTAGAGAGAAAGACTTACAGTCAGTGTTCTGAAAGGCATCTCTGCTGGGTCTTAAAACAAAACTGGCCTCTTGCTTCTACAATGCCCAGACGCTCAGCTCTGTGTTGGGAAATGCCTCAGAGAAACACAGCTGTGGCCAYGCTCCTCTCGTACAGAGTGGAAATCAGGAAAAAGCACTTGCCTTTTCTTAGTTCTCAGTTTTTGGGGTCTTCCTAGGGACCAGTGACTCTGTGACACTACTGAAAGGCACTCTCTGCTCCCCAGCTAGGACCTCCCCCGGGCTGTGTCAGGCATTTGCAGCTTTTCCAGTGTTGCCTGCACTGCTTTCGGCACACAGTGTCACCCAGACCCTGCTTGCAGCCTTTGAAGCCCAGGGTATTGCCTGCGTTTGACCTGACATCATGCTCTGCTCAGCGGGCCAGCGGCTGCTGGCTTCACAGCAGATACAGGCAGGATGGATTTGGCCCCGTATCCTAAATGCAGAGGAGATCAAGCCGATCCATGTGGTTATAATCAAAAACATTAATCTGGGGAGGCTGGTTTCAGTCTGTGTCTTCTGAGAACCTCATTAAAAGGTTAGGAGCTACAGGATTATTAAATTACACTACACTTATTTACATAGTAGATATAGTGGATGGAGGTAGTAACTACGTCAGAAAAATATTCTAGTTTATCTTGAATTTTTACCTTCAAATGAAAAAATATGCTGTGCAGTTCTGCCATCCAGGCACTGATAAGCTGAGGCTTAACCCATTTCCAGGCCTGAGCCCAAGCCTACTATGGCTCAATGGTGCGTTTCTGTGTGTGTAGGTACCTACAGATGCCCAAAGACCTCAATACACAGAAACACACACAGGGTTGCTACGCACAGAGGACATTACAGACAGGAGACAGGACACTAAGACAAGATGCCAGGCAGACAGGGCGAGTCCAGATGGACGGGTGTTGCTCAGATAGTACATCTGTTAGCTATGCTGGATTTTACTCTTGTTAACAGCCCTAATTCTTCCTCCCCTTATGGTCTCTTCAGGCCAAATACTAGAAATGGCAACTGAAGTAAAAGCAAGGCTCTCTGCTAGACTTCCCAATGTAGGCTCCTTGCTCCTCTGCAAAATCAGTGGCCTCCTGTGCCCGTCCTGCCCTGCGGGGACTGGGCTCTCACCCGCTCCTCCGTATGGGTGAGACACACAGTGCTGGGGCACGTGGAAAGCTGGCCAGTCCGCTGTCACCGTGCAGCATCCCATGCCTGCATGTGCACACAGACACTCCCCCACAGAGACTCTGCCACACACGGCACCAACCACATCTCACATCTTTCTGAGTCTGCCACATTTTTTCACCAAATCCATCATCTTCTAAATTACCCCGGAGGTGAAAACTCCTCCCATTTAAATTAAAAAAATCCACTAAAATGTAAATAGTAATCTTCCAAAATGTGTATCAGATATTTGATTTCACCTTGTTAACAACTCAAATTGTCAAACTGTCCATGCTGAACAGAGGCAGGTAGACCTCAGAGCCAGACGATCTGAGGTAACCTCCTGAAAGCTCAGCACATGGCCAAACGTTTAGCCTCTCAGTTGCTCTATTGGACTTGGTCGCCTTCCAGAAAGCTGTCCTCCTCCCTGCGCGCTCTCAGTGAAATGTTACAACCCACATCTGTGCAATGCCTGGGTCTGCGGTCTGAAATATCTCCTTGTCTCTACCCTTCGAGATAGCTGGATAAAGAGGGGCAATGGTAACAGTGTCCATCACTTTGACAGGGACTTGCTCTTTTCGGTGTCTAAGCAGTCTCAGACAGGCTTGTAATAAGATTTACTTAATAATCTGGAACAGCAACTGGCTGTGGTTAAGCTATCCCTCTTTACCTGTGCCCCCATCTATTTTTTCTAAGGATGCTTAATGTTCTTTGTAAATAAGCTTTTTTTTATTTTTTTGCATATAAACTTTGAGTTTATCTGAATGTCTTCTTGGGTCAGCACATTGGGGTAGAAATACTGCACAAGCAGGAGGACTCTTGAGAGCTTGAAACGGATTTCTTTTGTGCTGGAAATGCTGCCTTCAGCATTTCCCCTTCTAATCCTAGCTGGAACCTCAAACTCAAAAACCAAAATGGGAAAAGGAAAATGAAATTGCATTTGAACCCTTCTAAATCTCTGAAGAGATTCAACGTCTGTTTGCGGCTGGCTAGTTTCATCTCTATTTCATTTTAACCCAGCTACTTAACTCACAACTAGCTAAAATGAAATGGGCTTGGCCTTCACTGCGGTGTCAGGTCAGTCTGTCATTAAGACCCTGTGGAGACCATGGTGCAGACATTTAGTGCCGAGGTCTCCCATGGCTCTAATAAAGAGGACAACAAGAGCAGGAGAGGAGCTGCGAGAGATACAGCTGCCTGCCTTCTGACTCAAACATGGATGGATGGAGGAAATTGGCTGGGGTTTCTACTAGCAAAGCCTCTGACTACTACGTCCTTAGAGCCAGACAAAAGACTATTTGATCTAACTGCAGTTTTCCCAGCTGAAAATGGATACCTATGGCTTGATGTTTGGGAGACAACTAGCCCTTTGTCACAATAAGATATTAGGTCCTTACAGGAGATTACACAGGGCAGCACAGTGCTAGGCAAAGAGCCACAGGGCTGCTGTGGCAAGCAGAAGCACTCAAGCCTTATCCCTGACTAAGCTCATCTTTGATCACAGTGGCCAAGCCACATTCCCTCACTTACTTCCAAAAAATGCTTGCCAGCATCTAATGCAGGCTATTCCTGTTCACTAAAACTGGCTGGGAAGTTGGTGTGGCTGGTTTCCTGGCAGTTTCCCTGGGAATACCCACCAGATGCTACAGGCAGCTTGTCCCTGGTAGAGCCTGCCAAGGAGCAGTGGAGGTGAGAATTAATACATGAGAACCCTCGGAAGGTTTGGGTCAGGAAAGGAGCACAAGCTCAGGTGTTTTTCTGGTCTGGTTTGATTGTCCCTACTAGATCCACTAAGAAGCAGACTTCAGCTAAAGGCCTTCTGTTGCACCCTAATGGCCCTGCATCTGGCCAGTATTTCCATGTTGACTATTTGCAAGGACAAACTGAGTCCCAGCACATCGCTCAGCAGTGAAGGGCTCCCCCAGCCTGTGATGGGGCAAGCATCTCTTGTAATGGACATCTTCCAGAGAAGAATTTTCTGGACAGCCCCATCTTGGGGTTCCATTCCTCTCCCCAGGGCTGTCAGTTTGTTCATGCCCTCATGCAGCATGTTTGTGGCATGCGGGGCCATGCGCTAGGATGCTAAAAGCATCACAACTATTTTGTCTAAGAAAAGAATTAATAAATCAAACCACCACCATCATCAGATGCAAGCGGCACATTAAGCCACAGGGCTACCCTCGGGACTGGCCTTCACGCACACAGTAAGCATTGCAGCTGTTTACTCACTGCATCCCTCCGTCACACCATGAGCTGCTGCTCGGTGCTTGGGACACCTTTGCCTTGCAGAGCGTGATGGGGACTCTGCTCGGAAGAGGATTTTCTCCCCCCCAGCCAAGTAAACAGGTAATGCTTTACATCAGGCTTGTAGAGGACAATTCCAGGGTGTTGGCAACCCAAGACTTAAGGTACCACCAAAGAGGTAACGAAGCAAAACAGCCTCTTGAATCCCATGGAAACAAAAACAAAGGAAAACGAAAGTCTTGCTTTGGGAGCAGGCAGGGCTCAGAAAGATTTTGGTTTGTAACGCAGTCTACCGACCAGACAGGTATATCTCCTTACTCCTGCGCTTTTTCTCCAAGCGTCTCAGCCGCTTCTCCTCCCGACGCCGGGCCTCCTCCGCCTCCTGGTGCTGCCGGCACTTGTGAAAGTTCTCCACCACCACCCCCACAAACATGTTGAGCACGAAGAAGCTAACGATGAGCAGGAAGGAGATGAAGTAGAGAAGCATCCAAGGGTTATGGTTCTGGATGGGCTRGTGAGGTGGGGAATTAAAAAACAAGAGAGAAGAGAAGCGGCATAGACAAGATGTGTATAAGTCAGGATATTGGGCACTCCGTAGCAACAAGACAGCACAGTACACTTTTGTGGGGAGGAGGAGAGGGCTGGGAGGAGTTAGGAGATTTTTCCCAAAACAGTTTCCTCTCATTCACTTTCTTACTGACTAGAATTTTACTTTTGTTGTAAAACCCGTCCTAGCCTCTGTAAGTTGGCTTACAGGATTTAATTACTTTGGCATTTATTTCATACAGCTTAAGATAAATCTCAGTGGATGTGCATCGTCCCACCTGCAAGGTCATTTTAGTTAAAGATAGGCTCCAGCTATTTTTTTTGAGATGTGGGCGCATGGTTAATGTTTCTCAGTTGTTATGAGATCTTCAGAAGTAGGGGAAAATTAAGTACAAAGTGTTACTGTAGCTGCGATGGGGTACTACTCATCTAAGACTCTTGACTTCCCTTTGCAAATGCCACATAACATACAAACTTAACAATGTCTCTTTCACAACATTCCTGATTGTTTCCCATCTCATGCGAGTTTGCTCTTATTCATCATGCCTTCCTTGAAGCCGCAGTGCAATGGTACGTGTGGCCCTCCTCAAGTACCATCATTCTAATTAAAAACCCCACCAGTGCTTGTTTGTGTACTACATGGGGTGCAGCCACTGTAAAAGCTACTCAGTGGAGAATGGAAAACCTTGGCAGCCCAATGGGCAGTCAGGACCTCAAAAAGGTCCTATAGCTCTGCTCCTTCCCAGGACTTCAAAAACACCAGAGTCATCCAGGCATGAGACTTCTGAGAGCAACACATCTGGACTCTGCAGTACATTTACCTGTTGGTCAATACCCACGGCATCCAAACCATCGTACATGATGTTCACCCAGCCATCTTTGGAGGAGAGGACAAACAAGGACATGAGGGCCTATAAGAAAACAAACAAAGAACCAAACAGAAAAGATTGGTCTTCCATTTTAGTCCCCAGAAAAGAAAGTAACAACAGACAATGCTCAGCAAAACCAATCCACAGCTCATAACACATCATCTGGCCTGGAGTTGGTGGAGAAATGCAACATACTGTGGCTTGCTTTTACCTATTTCCATATCTGGCTTAAAAGTGAGCAAACTATGGTTGTTAACGCTCCTTTTCCGTCACATAAAGGCTGACTTCTGCTCAGAAACATCAGGCTTTCTGGTCACCAAAGCATGCTTAAAAATCAGAATGTCAGGCTGTTCAATGTCATACGGTTTTAAAAAGCAGTAATATATCCCAGCTCCTACTATGGGCTGTCTTGCTTTTCAGCCAGTATAAAGCACTTTATTTTTTTCATTTGCAAACATAACAGCTAGAAGTCAAGAGACTAAAAGTGACAGTTGAGGTCCATACATGAGGGACTTCATGCAAATGCAGTGGCTTTAAGACAACACTCTCCTATAAACAAGGAATTGTATAACCCTAGGAAGTCTGGCTGCAAGAGATCAGGAGGTGACCTGATCCCTTTTTACCCAGTTAGGGTTGCTTCTGATAGATGAATGCCTACGTCGTTCTTGGAAACTTCCTATGACAGAGGTTCCACACCCTCCTCAAGGAATACGTTTTAAGTGCTCATCCCTTAAAAACTGGTACAGAAAATCCCTGCAATGAGGACTTTACCTGTCCCAAATTGTCAAAATTGTACTTCCGCCGAACCCATTTGTAGTGTGCATTAGCGCAGTCAGTCTTCGTAGTGATGTTTTTTACATCAGGACCATCACAGTAGTAGAACTTGCCTTTAAAAAGCTGTATTTGAGAAGCAACAAAAAAAGAAAAAACAAAAAAGAAGCAGCTTTGAAAAGTCTGTCCCCTGATTTATCTTTCTTTCCCCTAGTAGAGTTGTTTGCCAAGTTCAAGTTCCTTTCCTTTCCTTCCAGCTCAGATTAACCTGTCTTAAAACACATGGCAGGAAACTTCAGACCCTGAGACATTGTTGTGTATTGCCTCAGATGCAGAAGGAAGGTGATCCTGCAGGCCTGCCCTGTCTTGTTGGGAGGATGACAATCTCCTCTCTGAGGAAGAGATATTATATACATCCTAGCACACAATGCCGGGAGGGATCTTGGAAATTTGTCTTTTCCTTCCCCTCAGGCAGGCTTAGCTGGTGCTATGTTGTTCATCAGGGAGGTCTGCTCTTCTAATCCTGAGAACCTTCCAATGAGCAGATGCCAACCCCACCCCGGAGCATTTCTTCTAGTGCCTGGCTCTTCTTTCCTAACACTTAACTGAAATCTTCCTTTGGAGAGATTTAAGCTCATTACTTCCACCTTAACCCCAGGTGGTGAGAAAAACAGCTTCTCTTTTGCAGCAGTCACTTACAGACTTGGCCGTGGTGAGGGAAATACTCTACCTGGACCCCTAAAATCCCAAAGATAATGAAGAAAGCACAGCAGATGAGAACAATATTCCCAATAGGCCTCAAGGAGGAGATCAAGGTTTCTACCACCAGCTTCAGACCTGGGGCTCTGCTGATGACTCTGGAAAAAATGGCAAAACAATAAAGCTTTTAATTTTTATGCATGCCCTGTTACTATATGGTTGCTTTTCCTCCTCTGCTCAGGCTGCAGTAAAGCTAACACAACTCTCCTCTACCTGCAGGCAGCATTCAGAGATGATTAGCGACTTATTTGGACAACCAGAACATTCACAGTCACATTAGATGGAATTTAAAAAGTGTAAGACACCCCGTCAGCAGGGTGTCAGGCAATTGCTTACTAGTAACAGTGAGGAGGGAATACTCTCTACGGGCAGAATATCACAGAGGTTCCCTCTACAGGGCTATTTGTACCTCAGTCCAGAGAGCTGATCCCCTCTGAGGTCTCTCTGATCCAAGCAGAGGGGCACACACCAGGCAGGAGCCTGCTTCCTAACACAACATGTGTAAACAGCTTCACGGTGGTACTAGAGAGCATGTCTTGTCCTCTTTCTACAGGCATAAGTGCTCACCTGCCCTACGGGCCCAGGCCCCATGACAACTTTTCAAACAAAGTAATTTCAATTTGTTTCCTAATTAATTCCTGAACTGACTCTTAGCTAACTGGAACTTGTGATCAACAGCTCCACAGCCAAAGGGTCATCCCATTAAAGAGCAGCTTGCTTGCTTGCTTGCTGTGAGAGGCCACACATGCTCTGAGCACAGCCTGAAGCAGCTTTTGGGTATTATGGAGAACAAGTGTTTTCCTTTCCTGTATGAGTGCCTGGAGAACGGCTCTCCCATGGGTGTGTGAAAAATGCGTTTGCACACATAAGTATAACTAGCCCAAGCAAGCTTTTCCAGGAAGGTGGGTGTTTTGACTGAAGAAGATCAAAGTTTTTTTTTAGGAGGGGCCTGTAGAGGGGAGAGGGTATGGGTCCTTGCAGGTAGCTTGAGCTTGCACGGCTAATGATGCTTTCATGCCTGCCAAACACAGAGAAAAGAAGAGAGTTGTATGCTGCAGGGACAAAGCATTTCAACAGGGTCTTGTTTGGCAGCAAATAACATGGCAGTCTGAACTGCACCTACAAAGTGTTAGGAATGGCCCCTGGAGTAATCCTAGAAAAGGCTGTCATGAGTGAAGCTGTTGTGAGAGGTGATGAATTCCTCTCTATTAATAGGATCTGGCCTAGTTATTCTCCAAGACCAATTCCCTTTTTTTCCCTTACGTTTACTTACGACTTGCCTATGCCCTGATTTCTGTTCCTAGTTATGTGTGTTAGGTGCCCCGAGGTGCTGCCAGGCCAAGGCTTGTCCAGGGTGACCCAGAGGGCTCCTGGTGAGCCAGCAGTGCATCGGGACCCCGATGCCACCAGCAGAACAGAGCATGGAAGCAAGAGAGGAGACAGACACACTCACAAAGTTACTTGTCACTAAGGAAATACAGAGCAGCAGACAAATAGCTGTTGTTCTTGTGGTCATGGGCCTAAACAAGATTGCCTCTTCCTATTACTCTCATAAGCAATCAGCTTTTCATCAGAAAGCCTGCAGGTCTCAGGAGGTGCCTATGTTATTTCCTCTGAAATTTCATGAAAAAAGGCTTGTGTTTCTTGCCAAGCAGGATGGAAATAGAACAGGAGCTGTGAGCTGATAAAAATCCCCCAAGCATTAACACTCTTTGTTATTGCATAATCGTAAACAAAATACAAATTTTCTTTTTAACTTTTCTCAAATACTGAAAGCGTCTCCCGTTCCTCTTCCTAGCTGAGAGCTAAATTGTTCTGCAGTAATGTTAGATATGCAGGCATGGGAGAGCAGGTATAGATGCTGGAGCTTATCAAATTATTGTCAGCACCTGTTCAACTGCAAATTTTCTCCCAGCCAACGTGACCTCTTTGCTTGGGAATGACTATGAGGTTGTGCAGTTTAACAAGGAGCCAGACTGATTTGTAAAACAGTGATAAAAATGCAGCATGGAGGAGGCATTCACTGCACTAACTGCCTGAGTATGATAACACCTCTCACTCCAAACTCCATCCGCTCTTTTCCATGCTGGCAAAGATGAATTATAACTAATTTCACTGTTTTCAAACAGTTTCACTAGATAAGAGCTCTCCAAAGATGATTCTACCCATACTGTGTTTCAGCTTTTTGTGTTATTAAGCAAGACCTTGATGGATCATGTGCATTTTTTCAAACTCCTTGATCTATCAACACAAAGCAAACTCAGCCACGCTATTGGTGAACGTACCGGAGAGGTCTCAAGGTCCGCAGAAGTCTCAAAACACGAAGGACACCCAGGATCTTAGCTCCGCCTGCCGATGCCATGGAGACAATAATGTCAATGATAGATACAAAGACCAGGACTCCGTCCAGGACGTTCCAGCTGCTCTGCAGATATGTGTTCTCCCCAGAAAAAAAGCCAAGAGCTACCACCTACAGCCAGGAGGAGAGAGACATTTAAATCTTCACCCAGATCATAACTATGCCATGTTCTGGTCTTTGCTAGGCCTCACTATGGGCCATGGGATGAAGATGTAATTACCTTAACCATCATTTCAGCCACAAAGATTGCAGTAAAGATGTAATTAGAAACACTTAGGAATATCCTTTCCTGTAAAACATAGAACAACAAAAAGAGGCATTATATTTAAAGATATTTAAAGACATTAGCAAACAAACATCCTTCATCTTACAGGGTCTTGCCCTGACAAGACTAAGATCTGGATGCTGCATCAAGGAAGAAAATGACTCAGGTACTCACTGTGCTGTGTGGGTCTATGTCTGGTCGCTCCAGTGCTATAGTGATGCAGTTGAGAAATATGAAGACCAGCACCACGTGATCAAACATTTTGTGGGCAATGACCTTCTGGCACATCACTCGGAACCTGAAGAAATGGTGGGGAGAAAAACATCCTTCAGATGTTTGGGTCAGCAAGAGACTCCCACCCAAATGGCACATCCTCGAAAGTCTTTAGCAGCTGTGCCACCAGGATCAGCCCAGGTGGTGAGCTAGTCTCTCCACAAGCTTCAGCCATTATTATCAACACAGTAAACAAGATATAATAACAGCTATTCTTAATGCTGGTTAAACCAGCCACTTCTTCCTAGACAGGCATGGAGTGAACCACGCAACAATTCTGCCACATGTAATAGAAAAAGTTACCTAAAAATCAGGAATCGGATTTCTAAAACTCTCAGTGCTTCTGCATCAGAGAGGGATTTTTCTCAAGGGAAGGCTAGCTAGAAATGTAGCATTCCATTGCCACAAAAACCTGGTGGGCTGGCATTTCAATGGGATTTCTTACCGATTCTGTGGGGAAAACAAGTAGAGGGACCAGTCTTCATGACTCTTGCACCACTGTGGTTTATAGGGCTCCAGGACTTTACGAATTCGGTAGCAGTAACTCTGGATAGAAAAGAAGAAACACCTTTTCTTCCTCTTTTATTTTCCTGCCTCTTCAACTTCCACAGTCCTTTTGTGAAAGGGGGCAGTACATGGCATTTCATAGCGCCTGTAGGGAGTCACGGCTTTTGGGACAGAGATGTGGTGGCAGGCATTGTCACCTTTGTCCAACAAAACAGGGAGGAAAGAGGTGGAAGAAAGGGGCTGCTGTACAGTGAGATATGAACATAACAAAGCAAGACGTTCTACGCAGGTATCATTTTGAGATCCAAAGTTGTGTCAAAACCAAAGAGGCCTCAAACAACCAAAAAGTTAAATAGAGAACACTCTTTCTAGGCTTTCAAGCCTTCGAGATGCCAAACAGCCCTTGTGAGCAAAGACATTAGCTAGCTTTTGTGTCTACAGCTCATTTTTGGAGGCATCCTGGGCCAGGGGGACAATCTCAACCAGTCCAAAAACTAGGCAAATGCATGCACAACCCCTTGTACTTTTACCTCGTCAGAGACCACTGCAAGGTAACAGCCCAACCCATTACCTAAAATAAAAAAAACCTTTTGGGAAGTGGATTCCCATCCCTCGGATCTGGATTCATTTTGTCTACATCAGCCATCAGGCAGTAACACATTTCAAAGTCTGATTTTTAATTGGCCTTCTTGGAGTGGAAAAGCCACTTAATACATGAGTGCCCAATTTCCCCCTCAACTCACATCCTCCATGTCATCCTCATAGTCCATGGCATCCTCCTTGTGGCTGTCGACACGCAGGAAGAACTCGCTGGGGACATGAACCATCTTGCCGTTGCAGTCTTGGTACTCGGCAGGCAGAACGGCCATGGGGCTGATACTGAGCGAGTGGCGCATGGTGGGCAACTGGAGCAGCTCAGGCAGGTCCAGGGAGCTGCGGTAGTCCAGGGACTCTGCTCGGCGGTGCAACGACGGCCTGCTGACTGTGCTAGACTTGGCGTCATCGGAGTCATCATCTGTGCTGCCTTTCCCCTCCCCGGAGAGCAAGGACTCTCTTTCTCCTGACTGGTTCTTCTTCTTGAGGCTCGGGGCTCTGCCCAGGCTATTCCAGCTTGAGCGTCGGCTTCCCCAGTTGCTGCTGGTGCCCCAGTTGGCGCAAGGGGAACTGCGGAGGCTGGACTGAGAGAGGAGAAAGACATTTGAGGGTTTGTTTGCAGGAGGAAGCCAAAGGATATGGCATTTTGCCCAGACTGGAAGACCCTTCTTGTTGCAAGTCATGTCTTCCCCTTCCAGCTTTCCTCACTGCTCCTATTTCATCATGCCAATGCCTTGAGATGGGAGCCAAGCACCCAGCTAAGCCCACACTGAAGGTACTCTTTGAACTACACCTGTAGCACAGCTACCAATCCTCTGTGCTGCATGACTTCCTACTGTCCTGGCAATGTTAACTGTGCACAAAAACTGAACCCAAAGACACTATTGCTGGAGTGGCATTTTCTTTACTCATGTTCAAGTGGTTTCAGCACACAACTTCCCTGGCTTCCAAAGGGGCTCTGGCACCTGAGTCACCCAAGTGTCTGTTGGAAATTGTGCCCCTATTTGCATTACTTTCTTTTCAATTTGYTGCACAAGGAAGTGGAATGAATGTTTCTCTTACAGCAAATTTCTGCCACTGATCAGTGTGTCAATGCACTTTGGCTGGTAGGTAGTTGCCAGGATGAGAGCACTTAAGGTCAGTGCCGAAAAGCTAGAAGGGAAACTCCTTTTCCCTCCATGGCTTCCTCCCAGCACAAAACGAGGCAAACTGCCTTCCTCCTCCTTCTCAGTGTTGGCCAGCTCTTCTCTGACTGCTTCGTCTTCCTTTGGCTGGTGGCACTGATGTGCTTTCAAAGAAACAATTCAAATGATGAACAACCCTCTCCAGCAACTCACAATCCCATGAAACCCCAAGGCAAACAACATCATCTCTATTTGCTTTTCAAAAGCATTACCTTGACTAAGCAGCTTACCAAAGGGGATAGTGGCTCTGTCTCTGCGTGAAGTGCCTTCACGGTCCGCTGCCTTGATTTGAACATGATATTGCAGTTACAAAGCAGAGGAATGGGACAGATAAGCAGCAGCAGAAATCTACTTTGTCTATTAACTCTGCTCCCTCTGTTTTCATAGAGCTGCCCTCCCGCTCCCCTGTTGCAGGCAAAATTCAATCAGATGCCAAAGCAGTCAGCTCCAGCCAGATCTCTGCTCCATGAGCTGTGCCTGGTGGCAATCGGTCAGCTCATACCTTGTCTCCTCTGTTTCCCCTCCAATGGGGCTGTTGTACTGTAACTCGAGCTCAGCTGCTGTGCTGGTAAGGACAAATGCTTCATTTCCCTTGACACAAGGTGGATTCAAGATGCAAGCCTAAAACACTGTGGGGGGAAGCAGGCCTCATCCTCACAGGAACACTTGACAGCTTCTCCAAGACACCACAAGATGGACAGTGTGGTTGGCAAAAGATGCCTGCTCCTCCTCAGAGGGGTTTGCTGGAATAACTGCATGAACTTACGACTTGTCTCAGGTTGTGTCTCTCCAGTGAGGTGGCTTGGCATGGGCTTCAATCAGATACTAGGCAGGAAAACACTGAATCCCAGCACATCCCTGTCTCCCCTCTTCATATACTCACTGTCCCTTGACTGTTACGTTGTCACTGTCCTGCCCCAGCATAGCACACCCTTTCATTTCTCCCTCTTGACTCTGTTCTTCTCCTGCCTTTCCACATACTCCTCACCTCTATCACCCTCCTTTTTATTTTCCAGCAACGCATGCGCGCACACACACGCGCGTACACATGCACACATACATAATCTGTGCCGCTTCCAGGTGCTTGAGGGAGAGTTGTTAGCAATAGGAACCTACCAAGGACTTCTGATCGTAGCTCAAGGGGTCTAGCGAAGCATTACTCCCTCTCCTCGAGTCCACAAAAGTGTGCACTGAATCCATGTGTGGGGAACACTTCGGTGTGGGCATTGGTGTGGCAGCAGTGCGCATGATTATAGGAGGTGGCATGCTTCCCCTGCCCTCCAGGTGTCCATTTGGGGTGACGGCAAGTGAGTACATCTTCATCTCTGGAGAGAAGGGGAGAGAGAATATGAGGTGAATGCTCAGATACAGAGACAGAAATCACTCTTCAAAATGGACATTGCTCCTTGGGTCTTCTAGGAACTCTGCCAAATGGAGATGAAATGTTGTGGGCAATAAGATCACCCCCACCACGTTGAAAGGCATAAGGCAAATGTCACAACCCTTTAAGAGGCCTTCAGCCCTGCCTGGACTTGGAACTCACTGGCCTCCAAAGGAAGCTTCTTTTGCTCACTGTTTCTTGGGATTTAGAGAGTGGAGTTACAGTTTTGGGGGACTGGGAGAGAGTTTCCAGGGAAAGGACATTGAGGGCTAAATTCACCCTAGGAAGTTAATCTCTTCTTCTTGTCATACAGTCTGGCACAGAGATTTTTATGCAGTTCTGATGCACTCTAAGTTCCTTTATGGGGAAGGCACTAAAGCAAACATTAGTCATTGTCTTTAGTCATCTGTTCAGGGGACACGAAATGGAAGTTGCTATTACACATCCACCCGTCTAGAACAGTAAACCTCCTGTAACAGAAATCTAATGGCACATCTCTGTTGTAATTGCAGAAAGCATCTATTTTAGCTGTATGGCAAGTACAGACTGCAAAAACCATATTCACGCTGAAGACAAACCAGACATAACACTTCCAGCCCTATGGAGTGCCGTAATACTCAAAACCAAAAGCCTAATTTCAAACACAAAACTAAAGTTGAACTAGCTCCTGTTTTACTGGGCTTAGTGGGTTCTGGTTTAATAACTGCAGAATCAGTCTTAAGGAGGGGGAAGGATAGGAGCATCTGCAACCAGCAGGGAAGAAGTACAAGTCTGCAGTGAGAAATCCAAGCRAGTGCATTAACCCTGCTATTTGTCTTCCACTGACTGCTTTTGTAATGCAGTGTGCTTCTATTGTATCATCTGTTTAGTTGCTGGCTTGTGCACAAATACCTGATCTGCACCACAGAAGTCCATGGGAACACTGCCATTCACTTTGAGGGGTGGAAGATCCAGCTCAAAATTTGCTAATCTGGAAGACACGTTCCTCTTGCCAGTGTATCTGTTTACAGACCAACGGCATTGTAATAGAATTGTTAATGTCCTTATGCTGTTTAGTCACCGGTTGGCACCTATGAGGCTTATGGAGACACACAATTACTCATGGACTTTGACTGATGGCAAGCTCAGCCCTGTTTTCTATTCCTGTATTACCTGAGAAGAAGTGACAATATTTCTTTCCCCTAGAACTCTCTTACTATTTGAAGCTGCTCAGCAAATAGTTGGTGCAAAGCTGGTGTATAGTTGGTGCTGTGGGTTCCTTGTCAACTATTTGCAATGGACATTCATTTGATCACTTGATGTTTGGAATTTGTTGCTTCATCTGCAGACTGAGCAGCTCCATCACCTTGCTGTGATCCAGCTCTGTCTCAGCTTCCCCAACAAATTACTTCTGCCCCTTCCTCAGCTGAATTCCGTCTGCTCACCACAATCAGTATCATTTCCTTAGCTGAAACGAATCCTGGTTTAGAAGCATTTAAAGTAATCCTAACAAGAGCCCAAGCTGAGAATCAAAGTACAGAGGAACTAAACTGGCTCCTGTTTACCATCACGCTATTCACTCTGTTAAAATATGTGATCCCTTCCTGTCCCCTATCTAGTTGCAAACTCTACAGAGTGAAGGCTGTCACCTACTATTCCATGTTTATAGTACACTAGTACAATGTGTCCTTACCTCAAATCAATTGCCAGGCCCTCCTGTAACACAAATGAACAGCAACATTTCCATCAATCAAACCTCACCTAAATGCATTTGTGTGAGAAACCAAAAAGAACAGATGAGAACATGATTGATTTGAAAAGCTGCTGAGAAGTAGTGTGAGAATATTGCTGTCAGCAAACCGTTCTGTGGTAACGATACAGAAGAAATGATGAGACATATCTAAATATTCTAGTATAGTTTAAATTAGAAAAACATCTGTTTAAAGGAAATATCAATGCTCATTTAGCTTTCCCAACACTTTTTGCATAGCTGCTCTGTTAACATAGTTATCAGATTAATTGCCAAATAAAATGGATTCTTCCACCTTCCTCCATAAGTTTCTATGAAAAGATGACTGTGGAAGCAGAGTTGCAACTCTCAGATTCCCAGGAGAATGTAGAGACAAAATCCTACCTGTTGCTCGGAGGTCTTTTAGCTTCTCAAAATCATCATCGAAGTTGGCAGATGTCTTGTCCTCATCTGTGTCTGACCTATTGGCATCACCCTGCAGAGAGGAGAAGGATAATTAACAGACCCAATTCATTTAAACTTTAGCACAAAGGCCATTTGGATTACTTAGCAGCTCAGAGATACCTCAGCTCCCCATGGTTAGTTTAAGTGTGGCCCCAAGAACTAGGAGGGCAGAATGCCAAATTCCCTCTGACACTGCCCTGGGGAATGATCCCAGGCAAGTCCCTCTTCCTTGTTTTGATTCATTTTTGTACTTGGACAGAAAGGATGCTGTTGTGATTGTGACTACCGTTCCTGCAATGTTGTCGTGTTTCCTACACTGCGCCCAGCCTTACTGAACAGTGTATCCCAGGGGAGAACACGAAAGTGCAGCTGTAATCAGAGGAGTGACTAAGAAAAAATGGCATTGTGGGGTTCCATATTTGCACTCTTCATGATCCCAGCTGAAAGCACTTAGGTTTTAATGTCAAAGGATGTTGAAGGGTTTTTCTTCTTTATTTGTCAGTACTGTAAATTTGACTTAGATCTGAAAACCCAGTCCTGATTTGCTTTCTTCACGCTGGCTGGTAATCGAGATTGTATTGGGAAATCTCTTGGCAACATTGAAGCTGAGGCAGAAGGGAATGAGGCCAGCTTGCCTGGTAGCACAGCATCATCTCAGGACAGAGAACAGCCAACCACCGTCAGATTGGCTTTCCTCCTGGAAGTCCAGTTATTTTTCCCTTTCATACCTATCTGCCTCTGCTACCAAAAATGATCAGCCTAAATAATGTAAAAGCCTGGGACAGAAGAGCTACTGTCAGGTTCTCCACTGCTGGGGCAAGTCTGCAGAGAGGAGAGATTCCAGCAGCCTGTCAGCATGACTCTCGCTTGATCCATCAAGACTGCAGAAGAGCTGTGCAAATTGATATCAAATGGTTGGATTAAAGCAGCTGATCCCAGAAAAAGGAGCACAGTTCCTTAACTGGTGCCTGAACAAATCACCGTGGTTTCTAGAGACATGGAGCTGAAGTGGCAGTGAACTTAATTTCATCTGTGATGTATTGCTAACTGGTGCAGCCAAACAGACAGGATGACTGAAAGGCTTAAGCTCCCTTATTCATCTTCTCTGTTTTGGAGCAGAAGCACTAGTGCAGAGTAGATGAAAGATTTGCATAATTTTGGAAGGTTTGTCTGCTTTTCCAGAGCAGCTCTGGGGTAGATTTCAAAATGACATGGGAACAATGTAAGCACAAATATGCAATTATGGTCCCGTTTGAAGTCTGGCTGCTTGTTGTCCTAAGCACAAATGTACTAAAAATGGTTTTGTGGCCATTTAAGCCTATTCTCTTCTAGGGATACTCCTGCCAAACTTGCTCCACAGGCAGATCAGAACCTGAGATCAAGCTGAGACTGTGTACTGTGATTCACAGTACAATTTTTAGTGTCCTTGCTGAAACGCTGCTGATGGTTCAGAGCTTAGAGCAGCTCTAATGTGCACCCTCTTAGCTGCACAAGTCTCCCAGGAGTCACTCTCCATTTAAGTAAAAGAAACACCTGAGCAAAAGGAGAAGAAGTGCACCTCAGTATCTTCTATAACTGCTAAGAGCATCACCCTGTAAGAGGGCAAAGTCAAAGAGGTCAAAACAAGAATTTCTGCCATATTCCAAACATACCAACAGAACCAGGGATGACAAAAGAAAACCCAGCTCCACTGATACTTCTTCCTGGGAGTTGTCCAAGGAGACTGTAAACATCTTTGGCTTACAACCAGAGCTAAGTTATGCATTTATAAGTGCAAGACTTGAATCGAGCCCTGGTAGCTGAAATACAGCCCTGAGTAGGGTTTTCTGTAACACAGCTAATACCTCACTATGAGACAAGTGACAAGCCCATAGGCTTAATGTCAGGATTTATAATAAATGGAAGTGGAGAGCAAAATGTGCCCTGCAAATGTCATGCCTGTGGTTGCTGGCCTTTTCTGAGGCAGCACTGAGTGAATAATACAAGCTTTGAAAACTACTCCTTAAACACATTTAAATCATGGCCCATAACAGCTCCGAAAGGAGCCATTAAGCCTGAGCAAGAAAACAACAGCCATTCGGCTAGGACTGTAATCATGCACTCAGAGAGTATTGCATGAGGTTGCCCATTTCTGGCCTCACATTAGCAGGTGATTCAACCTCCAAGAGGGCAGGTAAGGAACGGGATCTGTACCGTACAAAGATACCTGCAAGCTGCCAGGTTGCTGAGCGGAAAAAACTTTCTTCTGCCTTAAAGCGATCAGGAACAAAGGATGCAAACTGCTGGACAAGGGCTCTCTGTGCCTAAATGCAAGATTGCTTGAGCAGGAGCAGTTTCCAGTCAGTCAGGTCACACATGCTGGTTATCGTCTGTTTGGGTTTCCCTGGCATGTCCTCTTTTTCCACCCAGATTTGCTCATTGGTGGAATCTGAGGATATCTGACACGTCTGGCCACTGAATACTCTGAACTACCATACGGCCAACTGTATTGGTTGCTTCTGCATTCAGTTCAGGAAAACCTGTTACTTTAGCACAGACTTTAGTCTGCTATGGCCTTTGTCATTTTCTAGCAGAACTGAGGTCCAGTACAACTGCTCTGAATACAGCTACAACTTTCCTAGAGGAAAACCCCTTTGAAGACAGCAGCTACTGCAGAGCCTGTAGAAATACTGGCAATTCCTTTGCTTTGGTCTTATTAGGCTAGTGGCTAAAATGTCCACCTCCATCTGTAACAGGTTGCAGTAGAACAGGAATACGGCAAAGGTGTTATAGTATCCAGAGCAAAGCCAGGAGATGCTGAGATCGGTGACACTGAGAAAACTACAGGAATTTGGAAATAAACAGTGTCAGCATGAGCTCTACTCACTGACAGATGGAGTATGGGCTTGTTCTTGGAAAAAGACCTTCTCGCTCTTCTTGGTCGGCTGTGCTGGATCTTCAGGGCATGGACCACATTGTACAAGACATTAAAATGCCCACTAATGCAGTACAGAGCTGTTCATTTTGAAAGCGATGAGCTGGACTACTTGTGTCTTCTCTGTGTGTGCAGGTGGCACTCACCACCCTCAGCATCCATGAAACAGTCCTGAGCAACGTAGATCAGGGTTGTTTTTTTCCAAACTGGGGCTTGGCTCCTGTTGTTTCAATTAATTTTCCTCTGCTAGTGCTGCGAGRAAGCTAGGAGGGATGTTTTAATAATGAATCTATTCAGACATCCTTGAAAGACATAAATGTGGCTGTGCTGGCTTGAGAGAAGGGAATTTTTGTTCCATGAATATTTCAGTTATATTCCATGGTCAGCGAAGGTTCGTCTAAGTGTGATCTAAACACGGCAAATGAGAGCATGATACCATTTCTGGGGAAAAAACGAAAAGTGAAAAAAATCCTATAAAAATAATTTCTTTCTCCTCTTTCCCTTGGGAGCTAAGGCGGTGAAAACCGAAGCCATTTTCTCATTTTCTTTCTGAGTCTGTCTGTCTTTGAAGCCAATCCAGCACTAAGCAAACTTTCCCTTCCTGATGGTTGCAGAAATAAAAAAGTAATAATTAAAAAATCCCAAAGCACGACGTAAGTCCTTTCGATGCCACTATTCTTAGCTTTAACGGGGACTGGGTGATTTTTGGTAAGTCTCAAAATCATTTCCATTTGCACTAGGACTTTGAAAAAAGTAATTTTTTCCTGGATAATATATATGTGCACATACATTGTTATATTTACAACCGAAACAGACCATCCTCACTTAAAATCTCCCCCAAATGGACTTGCTGTGATCTGAAAGGGAGATGGAGAAGAACAGGATAGGGCAGGGGATGGCTGGTTTCACACTCTCAGGATGCTGAAAGCAGATCTGGAGCGGACTTGCCAGTGGGAGGAAAACTTAAGAGGCTGCAGGGGCCCCCCACTCACACCAGTACTATACCACTTACACCACTCACACCAGTGTGGCCTGCTGCTCTGGATCACGTGGCACAGGATTGCCTGCACAGCTGCTAAGGTTCCTGCCTAGTTCAGATCAGGACATGGCATATCACTTTTGACTGAGAAATAAAATCATTTCTCTAATCCTTTCCATGTGAGATGACATGAGATGCCTGCAGTTTATCATAAATTCCCTGCTCATTGACCTAATACAGACATTATTTTCAGGTGTAGGTAGAAATCTCTTTAGCATTTATATGTCCTACATCATCCTAAGTATCTCAAAATTTAATGTTTGTAACCTTGCAACACAGCTTTTGAACAGCTGTGCTACTAGCCTCAAATAACACATAAGGGACAGAGTCACAAGGAAAGCATTGGACTGAGAGCCAGTTCACATCCTACCTGGTCCCCATGACTAGCACTGGCTAGATACATTGAAGGCCTGAGGCCCACCATAAAGAAACAAAAAACACAGGACATATGGGAGATTTGGTGAGTCAAGTTAATCCTAAATTATTTCCTCTAGGTCACACAACAGACCCTGTAACAGATCAACCAAAATGTTGGTCTCCCAAGTCCCATGCCAAGTCTGGTGGGCCTTAATTGCAAAGATAGATTCACAAGAGCTTCACATGCCCAACCCAGCTCATCTACACCCCTTAAGTTTAAATTTAAGGCTGCTTGCATGGCTAGATGTTTGCACTGACATGGATTCATCCCTACACTCTTGCCTACACGTGCTTCTCAGTTTTCTCCCTCCCTCTGCTCAGATCTCTTACCTCTGCCTGGAAGCCTTCTACCAGAATGGCAACAAGAAGGTTGAAGAGCACATAATTGCCGAAGGTCATCAGGGCCACAAAGTAGAGTGCTGCCCATGAGGATGTAGATGCCATCCCATTGTACAGGACCACGTTCCAGTCCTCTTGAGTGAGGATCTGCAGAGAGGTGAAGGGGAAGACTCACTAATTACTCCACTCCTCTCATGCACAGCAGCTGCATTCAAATACTGACTCATCCATTTTCTTCATCTCCTTTTGACCTTTTCTGAGCATAATCATTAGCAGGTCTCATGAGATAAGACAGCAAAACATTCCTTTATTTAGATCTTTGCATGTGAGAGTTCTCTCCTGGCCAAACCTCCCCTCTCTGCAGGAAGATCTAGCACACCGCTGCCCATAGAGATAACTAGTTCAGATCCTAGATACGGTAACATGAAGGATGCGCTGGTATGAGTCCCATTATTTGGTGGCAGTATTGACTCTTTTGATAACCATCAGAAGATAACAGACCTGAGGCCAGAGCTGTTGTCTCCTTCTGGGCTGCACTTTATAAGGCACCTGGAGCTGAAGGAAAGGGTAGCAGACATGATATTTGACGAGATAAATGACATTGGGTGGCTCAAGAAACTCAGGGAAGCAAAGTGGTTTCCATTAGGTAAAAGCACTGACAAGCTGGGCAAAAAATTACACATCTTTGCAAAGCCTTGCTCCAAGGGACCTTCCTCAGGGATTCCCACTCTCCTAGCTTTCCTAGAGCTCAAAAATCCTGGGGCCTAAGAAAAATGGATGACAGATTCATGCTCCACATTAATTCATGTTTACAATGAAAATGGCCTCTAACCCTTTTAAAAACAAGGTAGCTTTGGGGATGGGAATGCAGTCAGATGCACCGAGTCATGCCACTCATTAACCTTCATGGGATGTAGGACTGAGCCCTTGTGCTCTGTGCCAACTCTATTTCCCAAGGTACTGTTAGAATAAGTGCAGAAATCTGTATTTGTGTGGTGAAAAAAAGTGAAGAAATGTGAACCTGTGAGACTAACGCTGATTTGTCCTTGCTCCTTTGTAAGAAGGAAAACTTCACAAGAAGTTATATTCTTCAGTGAAGATTCTGGACTGGTTTCTACCTTGAATGATACTGTGGTGAACACCTACTCTGCATTTAGAAACTTAGCTTAACATTGTTTACATTGTGCTCCACTTGCTGGACTTGGGCCCTAAAGACTGAGCTTTTAAACAGAAAAGACTAATCTTTATATTTAGAATGTCCTGGCAATAGCAGCTTATTGCTCCATTGTRGAATATGCCAGTAATTTCAAGTACATAACAGATCTTGTCTGCAGAGGAAACACAACTTTATATAAAAAGACTTTCCCAGCATATAGAGCCAGCAACTCCAGCTCTGATTTGTGACAGTATTTGTTACTCCCAGTTAAATGAAATTGTTTGCAAAGTGCATTTTTGGGGCAGTGAAGGCAAGTAAGGAGACAGAGATCTACAGAATAGGAGCAGAATGGACAGTAGACTGTGGGTCTTGACCTTACCGACTATATGAAAGGAAAATAAGGGTGAATTTCCAGGCCTTCTTAGACTTTACTTTTACTGACAACAGATATGCACAGTGATGATTTTGAGTAGATTGCTTCTCTGTCAGGGCTTATAGAGACCAGCTAACCCAGAAACACAATCACTTTGCCCTAATAACTCTACAGTGCCGTTTCAGTCCAAATTTGACACCTACTGGAATAGTTTTTTTTTAAAAAGTGAAATAACGTGTCCAGGTGGTCTACATTAAAACTTCCCAGAGGATCCAGAGCTTACCTGAAATACGGTCACAATGGCCCACAGTAAGGAATCAAAATTCTTTCTATCTGGAACCGTGTCTCCCGTATCAGTTTTCAGGCTGAACTTGCATCCAAAAAGATGCATGCCGAGAATGCTAGAGTAGGAAAAAACGAGAGATGGAAGAAACACATTATTGTGTGAAATATGGTTGCAGGGAGGATTGCAGTGATTTTTCGGACACTTCCCCCTCCGCAGTGTTTTGTGTGCCAGTGGTATCTCCCAGGAAGAAGGGCTCTGCTCCACCACTCATGTGATCACTGATCAAACCCTGCCATTTGGTTCTTCTGTGTCACATTTCACTACAATTGTCCATCTACACTGAAGTCAAATCAGGGATCTCCTTTGTCTAGAAAATGACAAACCATATTGCCAGCTCCCTAATCCAACTGGTTTCCAAGAGCAGGATCCTGAGGAGCATTACAGGGTCAAACAGACAGAAGTCTCGGAGTCTGTACAACCTCCATCTCAAATATAACACTGGTACAGTCCAGTTACTGACAGCTGCCTGAGACACAGCTAAACGAGCCTCCCAGGAACGCCAGAGCAATTGTTGCCTATTTGTGCACTTCATTCATCTACGGAATTACAGTACTGCATGAAAAACTGAGATCAAAAAGAGGTAAATAGTCTGTTGAGTATCTGCTTGTCAGTCTATTGTGAGCACTTCTATCATGTAGGCAGCCTAGCAAATGCAGTGTATTGTTATTCTAATCTACATATTACTTAAGCAAGCTGAACAATTAATCGAAGAAGAGCTGCAGCCTCTAGTACCTGAAGATAAAGATGAAGAGCATGAGCAACATGCAGAAGGTGGCTACGTTGTCCATTGTCTTCATCAGGACCACCAGCTGGCGACGCAGGGCGGGCATGAAACGCACCAGTTTCAGCACCCGGAGCAGCCGAAAAGTTCGTAGCACAGAAAGGCCTCCATCCGACTGGCCGATGATCTCCCAGACGCTGCAGGAACATCAGAAGGAGAACTATAAACAGCAGTACTGTACTGTGAAAGCCCTGAGCAGGCTGGTTTCTTACACGATATCACACCATTTAAGCCCTAAAGGGGTAGTTTATTTGCCTGCTACTTTCTTGCTTCTGAAAAACACCTTCACTTCCCAGTTGTGCAGACACACATGCTCATGCACAACCTATATCCTTTATAGCTGGTTTCTTGATTCCTTAATTCCCTTGCTTTCTGTGGCTCTTCACAACACAGCATGTCTCCTGCTAGTCTGCATCACTATGATCAATCACAAGCCTAGCGACAAAATGTGGATCACAATTTCGTACCAAGCTAATATCCAGAGGGATTTACACTTGTTGGGGTGGGTTGGTTTGATCAGGCCACAGACTGGCCTTTGTTCTGGGCCTCTATTACTCCTCACTTCTCTGATGAATCGAACGGATGGGCCAACTGAAGCCAAGAGCACTATCCTGGTTTACACCTTCTGTGTCTCCCTTGACTTCTCTGCCCCAAATTACTGATCGAGGGGTGAACAGCACTGCTAGAAAGAATCCCAGCACAGAGAGGTGCTGCACAAGCTTCTCACCCACATGCTGTGACATCCCCAGTTTAGGCTAGGATAGTGTTCCCCTGGGAGAGGACAGCAGAACAGTGCACTCTCTTACCCTCCTGCTTGCCCTATTCCGGCATGAGTTATGTGTTAATTCGGGAGAGGGAGGGCACACTGCTGGGATATGGACACTCACAGTACTCCTTTCCCAGGACCAGCCATTCTGCACTTCAGTGGAAAATTGACCACAGTGCCAGAAGTGTGGCGTAAATAGACTTTGTTCTCCACCTGCCAGGTCCATTTACTTTGGACAGCCCTCCTAATGACAGGAATCTAAAAGGCCAGCATAATTGTAGCATATCATAGCCAGCAAGCCCTGGATTAACACATGCCACGTCATTCCTGTTCCCCATCCCACTCCCCAACGGGTCTGAGCCCTCGGCAGAAAAGCCACGGTGGAGAAAGAACTGGCAGTGACCTGATGACGACTATGATCCCGTCAAAGATGTTGTACGGGTTCTTGATGTAGCCGAAGAGGCCAAAGGCAAGGAGTTTCAGGAGCATCTCCAGAGCAAACATGCTTGTGAAGACGATGTTACTGATCTCCAAGGCGTTGGTCAACTCGTCTGGCTATAGGGCAAAAAAGCAACATGGTCAAACAGATGCATAGAAGAAATAGCTAAAGTTTGGTATGTTCCTCCCGCTCTGGGATTTGTGCTAATGATGCACAAATGCTACATCCTCCTGTGTTCCTTCCGGAGAGCCATGGAGGCAGATTAAGTGTCTGAGGGGAACAGGAGACAAGCCTCATGGACAGTCCCTTTGAGTCTTACTGGAAACACAGAATCCCAGCCCATTTCTGGAGCAGTTGCAGAACAACAGCACCCAATACACGGCCCCAGAAAACTAAAGCTATGCAAAGGAGAGGGCTTGTTCACTGTTGCAAGACACAATTATCCAGGTGAATGGCTAGTATGGCTTGTAAGGCTTCTATTTGGACTTGCATTGGTCAGGCTGTTTTTATTGCGCTAAGACCAGCAGAGCTTTATGGATACTGCTATATCCAATGCAGGACCACTGTCAATACAGCATAACTCTATTCATATACAAACAAAGCACTTTTCTTGCAGACATCTCTTAAGAGAATTAGGAAAACCAATACCAGTGAAAGTCAGTAGGATCAATAGTTTTATCTCCCTTGAGATATTTATCTCCCTTTGGAAATTGTCCCCCAAAAACCCCAAGATGATTTTTCCTTCTGAAGTCCTGGTTAGTAATGTACAGCAGATTTTGTTAAAATGACAGCAGTATGGCCCTGAGTGTCAGGATTCCCTCCAGGATTAGTGTGGGTTTCTCTGAGTGTGTAAGACTGCATGCAGCTTAAATCCAAGAACTGATTTTTCCATTCCCCTCCTCTATCACCAGCACCAAATTACCGTGGGCTACAATCTTGCTTTTCAGACAGAGCCTTAGATGTTCCTTTCCTGGGAAGCGTAGCAATGTCTGCCCAGCACCCAGGCTCCAAAACGTGGCACAGCAGGGACAGATGCAAAAGGTGGGATGGGGTTCACTCACTTACTGGAGCTACTCCCTCAAACAGCACCAGGCTCTGCAATGCGCATTTCTAATGCTCAAGGCCTGTTCCTTTGCAAAAAAAAAAAAGGAGTCTTTTTCATTTCCTCAGCGTAATAATATTGTCTAGAAAAAGGTGTTATTTTTCATATCTGACTCATCTTCTGACTGATAATAGCTTCCTTTATTCCCCATCCATCATTAGAGACTGTGTTAAAAGTTGGCAGTTTCTTGGGGATGTTGTTGCRTTATTTGAGGCTCTGAAGGGAGAAGACCATTGTAATACTGTGGCACAGCCACGTTTAACTCCACACTCTGCAAACCGAATCCTTGCCAATTGAAGGAGAGGGTGAAAGAGTTAACTCGAATGCAGGAATAGCCCACACTACTATAGGCAGCGACAGTCTGTGGGCTGCTAATGAACCATCATTCATAGGCTAAATTACTTTATGCAATAGACTGTCTTTTGCTCAACCATTTATCCATGAGAAAGAGCACTAAGAGCCTCAGTCCTCATGATTATAATCCATATACACTAATTACTTAGGGACACGAGGGGAAGGACTGTGCAATTTTCAGTTCTTTAGTCTCTAGCAAGGGGTGGCCCAGATGGCTGCACAGTGCACCCAAACAGCACCATCACCGGGCTGCCCTCCTCACACTTTCCTTGCTGCAGGGACGGCGATTACCTCCCTAACATCAATCAGTGCTCGTCCGTGCTATTCCCTTCCCCGATGATGCCAAAACAACCTGGGCAGAGGTCTTCCCTTTGCAATGAAAACACAGCTGAAGAAAAGGGCTACTCTAGGATGGCATCTAACCAGCTCCCCAACAGAGACTGAGCCTGAAATAGCCCTGCGGGCTCCCAGGCGCCTGTCCTGCTGTAAGCCAGTGGTGACGGGACACCATGCTCGCAGTGTCCTCGAGCTATTTGTCAGGAGCAGCGTGCAGCTGGCATGTTCGGTCTCCCCTCAACCGGGGTTATACAAGGGCATTCTTGACAAGAAGCAAAATAACTTGCTAAATTCTTGCATCCCTCCAGGCAGCAGACTGAGGGCTCCCTGGGACAGGGTGTTCATGGCAGGCCAAGGATGGCTTGTTAGCGTGTTGAGGCTGGGAAATTAATGACACAATCATCAGYGAGGAAGCTGCAGCTTGGGCAGCTTTGAAAGGACAGAGTTTCTTCTGGGAAACATTGAGAACCTGCCCATTGTGACCTACAGTACCTTGTAGTCTGCAATACAGCAGCAGTCTCATCCGCTAAAGTAAAACTTAATTCACAGTTCTCCAAGTTCACCTTGCTGCTGCCAGATGTGCTACCAAGAGTCACAATTTTATCATGAAAATTGGGATAGCTGGTGATCATTTCAAAATCCCTAATCCTGGAGTTATGTGAATATGACAAGACAATCTCAGGAGTCATTACCAAAAAAGTCAGTGGCCAGCTTGAAAAGCCTAAGCTGAACAAACTTAAAAACACCCTCAGAGAAATAAAAAGAATTTGTAAGTTGTATTCTCTAAAATCCCATGTTTTCTAAGCCAACCCCAAGATTCTTCTGTGGCCTGTTGAACACATGGCATTGCAACCAGTTAATCTGCTGGCATCATTGCTTGAACTGATTTGCCAGTTTCCTTCGACAATTGGGTGTCCTTACTGCTTACTCTCCAGTAACGTAACTTTTGCTTCATATACGAGTTCAGAGAGYGCAGGAGAAAAGCTGCAGCCATCTCTCAGGGGAGGGGAGAGAGGGCACGAGGAAGAGGGAAAGGAGAGGACAAGGAGGTGGCCCAGATGAGATCATCAATAGCTGTGACGAGCAGCTGATCCAGCAGATCAAGATGATGGGGGGAAGCCTGGGCAAGGCTGATGGACAGCAGGCTGACACTGCAAAGCCAATTGTGCTTCAGACAAGAGATCTTCATTATCCTTTAGTGATCACATTTGGTGTGAGGCAGAACTAATTCGATGACAAGGACTGCTGTAATGTGAGATGTTTGGAGCGCAATCCTGCAGTGACACGGAGGCAGGACCCACTGGGCAAAGACAAGGATGGATAGCCCTGCATGCTGGCTAAGCTGCTGATGTGAGCTTTTGTGTTATTAGAGTGGAAGCTGAACAGCAGATGAGCCAAGCACCCAGTGACACAGCCTTCAAATGTAATTACCTTCTTTCAACACCAACCGGAGCCTAGAAAACAGCCTGCCATAGATATTTTTATGGCTTATGAAATGGTTTGTTGCTTAGAGCACAATTCATTTCCCACTTCTCTCACTCCCTGATGAGCAAAGATCTAGGAGGAGGGTCAAGGAAGAGACACTTGAAAGCCAAGATGGATTTGGCCATTCCCCTGGAGTCAGCCACTAGGAGACACTGTTGTTTTGTTCAAATTTAAGCCAACCCCAGAGCAGGAATTTTTCCAGGAGCCTTTTTCTCTGGGAAAAACAAAATGTTGATTTGCTGAAAACAAAACTTCATGGCAAGGATTATTTTTGTCAAACTTCCTGGCTGGAAGAAAATGAAGTTGCAACAAAGCTTTAAAATTGCTGCAATGTCTTGTTGTGACCTTCTCAGAAAAGGAAATTTCAGGCTTTTTGCTTGAGATGTGGTTGTGTCACAAAATGCAACTCCCTTTCTAGCGAGGAATGGTTAACAAACAAAGGTTGGCATCAAAATGATGTACTTTCAAGAGAGTAGTTCTAAAGTGGTATTTTTTGCTTTTTGCCAAATACTTTACAAACCTTAACAACTCTGACAGGGGAAACTACTTGCCCACCGTAGGGCTCCAAACTGCATCAGTGAAAACTTCCTTTTTCAAACGACAGTGGGAGAGCATGACCCCTCATCAGCTTTGGATGTCTCCACATCTTTTGCTGCTGCGATGATTGACCTTTACATTGGTCCAGGTTTTCAGAGACAGGACAGGCCAAATGGAGCATGGCCAAATGGCAACCAGGTGGCATTGCACGAGGTTACAAAACGCTCAGGAATCCCCACAATGGATGCAATGTGGGAGATGGTGGGCAATGCTGTCACGCTGGTACGAGGGCCCACAGTGCCAGATGTGGAGGCTGGAATGGGAACTACCATGCTGGAGACAGTCAGCAAAAATGAGCACAGAGAGTGGTTTAACCCGCAAGTCCCACTGGCAGGTCTCAGGCAATGTTCAAAAAAGGTTCAGATCTGAGTACAAATCTTATAGATTTCAGATTCAAATGAATCCTCATACTTCGGCTGCAGGAGTAAGTTTCCCACCATTCAAGAGAAGGGCAGAAACTGTATGGGATCAATTTCTAAGATTTCAGCATCCTTGAATATGAGTTTAAAGTAACAGTTAGCCTTGACTCCGGGCAAAACATGTCGCCAGAAAGCACAACCACCTCTGATCACTTTGAAGGCCATATTTATGCTGCGGAATATTTCAGTGATTCAAAACCATGTTTTTATTAGGGACAAACCTCAAAACGTTTCAGCAGTTCATTCTGAGTTCAGATAAACAGACAAAAAATCTTTTTCTAAATAGTTTGGGTCTGAAAACCTCGGAAGACTAGTCTTTTTCTGAGAATCTGATACTTCTGGTTTTAGCAAGATGCAGCACAACCCCAGAGCCTTCCTGGAATCGGGAGAAATTCAATAAAAGAGAAACCCATAATGGTCAAATTATTGATGGCTCCTACAAGCAGAGGATGAAGAACAGGAGTAGGACTTTGCAGCCTTAGATTCTCTTTGTGCAACAAATTACTGCAGTTCTTCAAGGAAGTCACTATCTCTTTGTGCCTCTCTTTTTCCTCTCGCCCGTCTTCTACCTTGTCTCTTTTGATTGCTGCATCCACAACCACCTATTTTACATAGCTTAGGTTCAATCACCAGCAGGATGGCACCATGCCTTGGCTGGGGCACCTTTTTGCTCTGATGCTGAGTAGAAATAATCACACCTGCATCACACTGGAGAAAAGCGCTGTTAGACACCTGGTCCCTCCTGCTGAACGAACAGGGAAGGAAATCTCCAGAGTAAAAGATGTGCTTTGCTTCAGAAATCCCCCTCAAGCCCAAAGCAGCCATTCGACGACTCCTGAACAGGGAGATCTGAGGCTGGCAGAGATGCAGAGGAGCGGTAAACAAATCCAGAACATTTAGTCTCATAAACATCCTTTGCACTTATGTTGTTTTTTCTCTAGTCCTGGGCCTAAAGCTGTCAATGGGATTTTGAGCACTTGTTTTGTTGGCTTTTCTGCTTTATATTTTTAAGTTTGGTCTGCAGAGATTCTGATCAGGAAGTGGAGACATAATGAACTGTCAATTTGTGCTTTGCTTCCGGACACTCTGTATTTTCTCTCTTCACCCCATTTTTGAGAGATTGTCAATTACCAGTTATTCCACTGCAACAGATTTCACCTGTCTGCAGTCTCTGGCATCATCCCCATTTCACAGAATTAAAAACCAAAAGGAATGCATGAGAGAGGCAGGGAGCAGGAGAGAAGGCATTCAGGCTAATTAAAATGAGGTGGAAGAGGGAGGGAAAATCCAAAACACACAACTTCTTAGATCAATAAACCTAAACCATAGCAATTAGTGCAATACTGGATAACCCACCCAGCACTAAGCAACTTTACTTTTTAGTATGTTCATAGGTTGCAAAGGCATTTGTGAGCTGTGCCCAAGGACTAAAGGAGGGACTGCTCCTGATACTTCCTGGCAAAGATGCAGTAACAGCCAAGCACAGAACAACATCCAGAACGAACATGTCTGGCTTCAAGGACTTATTCTCCCTCCAGCACTTGTGCAGAGCCGGCTCCTCCTTCCAAATACAATCTCCTGCCTTCCAGAGGCCAGGCAATGGTGTCAGCTGTGGCTCTGCCTGATCTATGGTAACCGGGTGTGAAGGCTCTGCTCCACCCTATTGAAAGGAAACCTAAATTATGGGGATTTTAAGATCCACTTCACACAGTGAGCCATAGGCAGGGTCAGGATGGGAACTCAAGGATTTCTACTTTTCCACTGAAGGCTTTTCCAAGTGGCGTCTGCATGCTGCACAGATACACAGGTGATACCAGGACACCTGCAGCCTCGGTCATGAGGTCACCAGCTGCAAAAAGGCATCAGTCCCCAAAAAACATGCAAAGGGATACCAACCGCAGTGCAATTCTCCTCCTCTCACAGCGGAGGGAGGAGATGGTGCCTCTTGGCAGCTCAGCCTCACGCTTCACTGTTTCATCTTGTGACGGACATCTGTGCTCACTCATCCGAGAGGAGAACCAAGACACTGCAACCAGTCACCCTCCAGGGTCCATCCCCATGAGCTCTGCAAGGCGGAAGGAAGCCCTTTGCATCTCCAGTGCATGCCGACTGCAGAGCACGGAGCTATACTTGAGCTGGCTTTTCCTCTATGGAGGGAGAGTAAAGCCTGCTTGCTTTACTCATTGAGCCATACAGCCTCCTACATAACTAATCTGTTTAACTGATGGATTACTGTGCTCCATATTACATTTGCAGGGTTTACGTGCCACTGTGAAAGGAATCTGAGATGAAAGCCAGTTTTCTGGGACAGATTAAAGCGATGGTTTGGGAGGGATTAGACTTTTTTAATAAGAAATATTGTTCAAAAATTGTGGAAAATAACTTAAATGAGTTTGAAGCACTGGCACCACAGGAGGGGAGCAAATCAATGAAATTGCTGAAGAGAGCTCAAAATTACAAAATATTCCTCTAACTTTTTCTAAAAAACTAGAACATGTACAGAATGTGTATATAATACTAATATTACAGGCAGACTCCCACTGTGCTAGGCAGTGAGCATCAGTCTGCAACCCTGGACCCGTGTGCCTTCTGAATATAGGATGAAGGGTTGGATAAAACATTGCATGGGACTGTTGGAGTCTGGGTTTAACCCATCGAGAAAGTGCAGAGATCTCTAACCCACAGCCTGTCTCCTTTCTTTCCTCTCCTTGGAGGTGGCTGATTTATCCCAGTCCTCACGGCACCCAGCGGTCCCCTCCTCCCCACGCACCACAGCTCACCTGCATCCAGAGTGATCCCCAAATCCTTGCACTCTTATAAGCTCCAGCTTTGTATTTGAAACCCTCAGCTGCGTTTCTTGCACACTCACTGCTTTGAAAACTTACATCAAACACCAATTTCTTGCCCATATCCTTTTCCTATGGCAAATTTAACTAAAGAGGAGCCTTAGTCTCCTCAGGTAGACTCTGCTCATGGGTCAGGAGCTATAATTAACAGTCACATCACAGGCATTTTGCTACAGAGCAAGTTTTGGCCAAAGGACATAAAGACATCAGCAGCACTTGCCCTCCTGGGCACAAGCTCAGACCCCTCTGAAGTCAGCCCAGCAACCAGACATGGCATGGGACAGGCCCAAGCTGAAGTTTCTAAATGCTTAATGGAGCGTATAGGAGAATCTGTCACCTCGAGCACCCCTGAGGCTATTAATTATTTATCCTGTCCAAAACAATGTAATCAGCCATTCAGCATGAGAGCGGATGGTCTATGTGCCAGCATCTGGGGGCTGGTCTCTTCCCTCAGTCACAGCAGGTATTTATCACCCAGGCAGAGGAACTCTGTCCTGCCTCCCCCAAACACCCCCCGCTCTACACGTCTGGGACAAGAACAGCCCGAGTATCACTGCAGATTTACACTGGGATGCAGAAATGATGCAGTTAGAGGGGCCTGTGTGTCCCCCCCCAAGCTTTTGCCCAGCCTGTGCAGAGGCTGAGCACTGGTGACCGCCTTACTGAAAATAACGGTGCGTGCCTGAAACCCCAGCAAATGAGCAGCTCAAGGCACTACAGGCAGACAGTGAATTTCACACCTGAATAAGAGCAAGAGTGTTTAGGCCCATGTGCTTTGGGAGTGTCTGGAGGCTCTGTCAAAAGGCAGCCCTGGCTGGGCTGGGACATGGAACACGTTTCACACACCAATAATGAAACATAAGCAAATAGTGTGGCTTAATTGTAATAATAAACATGAACATCCCCTGGCCCAGAAACGGGTGAAGGAGGGAAGCTGAGACATCTCGCAAGCAGGGACTCAATACTGCAGCAATTATACACAGAAGAGACAAGGTTGGCCTACGCTCTGCAAGCTGTATGCTTGTTTTTACTTACAGCTATTTCGTACTAATGCCTCTGAAGCAGTTTGGGAAAAGGTCCTCTTTGAGGGAGTTTAAAGAGCCAGAAGCTTGCAGCTGAAGAAGAGAGCTGTCAGGGAATGTAAGTGACATCTCGGAAGACTGCTAGCAAATGTGAAGGCTACATTTTGACCTTTATTTTTCTCCCCTTTTTTTGCTTGTCAAAGACCAAATGGAATAATTCTGATATTTCTAAGGTAAGTAAACAAACAGCCAAACCAACCAAACAAAAAAACCCCAAGCAATTTAAGACCTGGCTTCTTTCCTCCTCTGCATTCCCCGCCCTTAAAAAAAGAGTGAAGAAAAATGCAAGTGGGCCTTTCAATTTCTGCATTTGAAAATATTTCCTTTGTAAATCGTTTTGGTGTAGTTTATCTACTACAACATAGGACTCTTACTGTCTTAAAATCAACTTCAAACCAGTTTAGTCAATCTAGACCATGGTTCAAACCATGGAAATTGCCTTGCCTTCATATGATATAACTTCTCTTACTAGAAAAAAATGGTTTGGATGATGCTTTCCCATGCACATGAGTGCAGTTGAAAGTTAGTTATGCTCTCTGGCCTTGGAAAGGGACCAGGGTCTTGAATCAGGATGTCCCAGCTCCTAGAAGACTGCCCTGGTCACCAAGATGTTTGCTATTCTGAGGTGCTTTTTGCCCTGCGTTTGACAGCCAGACACCACAACCTCTCAGAACCAAAAGCCCTTCTCAGGAAGGGTTTAGCTGTCATTAATGTCTCTACTAAAAGCTGTGACTTCAATGAATTTGCGCTTTCTGATGAAAAAAATGTTTTGCTGAGAGATTTCCAAATGGGCTCTACTTAAAAGTAGGCTGGAAACAGAAGGAGAGAGAGATCTCCTCCTCATGCCTACTGATGAACATTCACTCTCTAGCTTTGGAATTAAAAATGGAGAATTTATTCTCTCAGTCACCTCTACTCTCAGGTTTTATGCCTTCCTCTAAATGGGATCCTTCATGTGGAGCGATAACAGTTTAATTGAAGATAGCTGATGGTAATTTTTCCTCCTTTCAATTGACCTACTTGATCTCCTAATGCTCTACGGAATTGCTTTTACCTCTCTGCTCTGTGGCATGAAAGTTGCTGCTAATAATTACTTACCCAACTGCATATGGCCAGCCAAATGCAAAACACCCTGCTCCTTTCTGGAGCTGCAAATAGGGCATCAGTGGAGGAATGGAGCAAGCTGCATACAAGCGTGGTGTACTCCGGCATTAAAAAAAAAAATGCCATTAGAGTTAATGTTATCCAGCAATGACCATATACCAAAGTCATATACTCTCTGCAATTTTTTTCTGAATCCAAGTTCACCTGCTATTGACTCCTGGCTGGGAGTGTTTTCTACAGAATAAACCCTGGCTGCTACAGTTCTGTCTCTTGCAACAAGAGCTACAGATCAGAGAGTTTGTTCTCTGGGATAATCAACTCTGCTGTAGCTTCCTTAGGAAGCTTCCCAGGCAGGAGGTCCCACATGGCACAACATATTTGCAGTATTACTTTCCCATTTCTCAGTTTCATTCAGCAAAATGCAATTTCATTTCAAGTGGTATAAACGCCAAGCTGGATTAGATCAATTGCTGTCTTCTCCACCCTCAGGAGGAAAGGACCTGGGCAATCTGAAATGATATCAGCAGTAGCATACAAAACTAAAGCTACTATTCTTGAAAAGTAGGCCAATCGGCTGGATTATATCTTGATGGAGGATCACTTGGTCTAACAGATGGCTGAAAAAATAAGCCTTAAAATGAAAAAAACCCCAAACCCTATAAAATAACCCCCCCCCAACAAGGCCAGAAGTGCTCAGGTTTAGTTATTAAACAAGAAGCCACAGGAGGAAGGAGCCAACTCTCCAGATAACAACCAAGGATGAATGCCTCCAGCAATATACCAAGAGCACTGTAATAGCTCACCTGGGGAGAGATGCTCGAGTGCGGACTCTGAGAACTGGTCATCTCTGTCAGTACTAATACAATGATTAGTTTCATTGAAAAAGAAGAAAAATGGAAATATGCCTGAACTGAGGACAGCGAATGACTGATCACTCCTCCAGTGCTGGGTGCAAGCAAAGAAGCGCCTGTTCAGACTGAGCTTGGTGCCAAGGGGAGCCGTGGTCATCCCTCCACTCTCAGCAATGCCGTGACTGGAACATCCTTCAGGAGTACACAGGACAGCACGTGTCCCACAGTGCATCAGGAGATGCCTCTGGCAACTTCCCGATGTTTCAGAAATGGACCTGTTACTTGTACCCCTTCCCTCTTCTCTTAAGCAGCTGTTAAATATGAGCAGGCTTCTCTCTACGAGCAGACTGCCATCCCACCCCACAGCGGCTTAGTTCATTTAAGAGTCTCTGGTGAAAATCCAAGGAAATTATACAGACTGAATCATTCCCATCCATATACTGGTGGAGTCCTTCAAAGTAACAGCAGATCCGTGAGGCGTGACATCTCTTAGCAAGGCCTGTGTTGACTCTCATCCAATATATTTGGCTTATCCCTCACCGTAAAAAGTTACACTCACACAGTGAATTATATTCACACAATTCTTGCCCATTACAAACCTTTTTTTTTTCTTGACCACTACCTGTGCTGAAGTCAACAACAAATGGTCAAAAATCATCAGCCTAATGCCTGAAATCAGCTTTGCTGGCTACTCACAAAGCATGCATTTTAAAAAAAAAAATGCATCATTCATACCAATTTATTTTCTTTTTCTTTTTTTTTTTCTTTTTTTATATTTAGGCTGAAAATATCTTGTATTCCATACCATTAACTAGAAAGAAGAGCTAGGGTCTATCTTTTCCTTTTAGATGTAAACTGAGTCACAAGATTTCAAGAGTTGGAGAATTTAAGAAAAAGCATACAATATTGTGAGACATGCGATAACAGGATAGACACAAAGAACACGGAAATATGCTACAGCCCCTTTTAGACAAAAATGAACACAGAGGCCCTGCCTCAAGGAGTCTGCACAAGAAATCAAAGTTAAGTGTTGATTTTCTTTGCTAAAATCTTGCAGCCAAACTACAACTGTGTATTTCTGACTGTGCACAGAGGTTACAGGATGCCCATCACAGGCGGCTTTAATGGACAACATCCATTAAAGGTGGCCAGAGCATGAACATCGAGAGAATGAAGAACCGTTTCCAAACTCTTTGTACTGCAAGAGGCACCTCTAGCAATGATTATATGATCTTTATCCACATCCAAGCAACAGGCTTGCTCTCTGATCACAGAGATCAAAGGCCTTTGGGTTGTCATTAGCAGGCAAACTCAATAGAAGTTGTTTACTTCACCCAAGCTAATGGCACTGGAAATATTTAATCAAAAAATGGACACACTCTCTCTGTTACTGCCAAGATGATTCAGAAGGGGCCACTTAAATCTATTTTGTCAAACCATTACTCATCCCTTGCTAATAGACCTTTATGGAGAGTCCCTTTGAAAAATGCACACTCGTGATTTGCAGGCCGTGTACTGGTATTAGGAGATGAGGCGCATCAAGAAAACATGATACAGGACTGCTGATGGGAAGAACAAGATGGGGAAGATGTTTAGTCTATATCTGACAAAGACCTTGACTTAGTCATCTTTCAAGCCCGAGGAGAGGAAGCTGAAGTGGCCTGATGGGGAAATAAGTCCAAGGAAAGGATAATTCTTCAGAAAAATTTGAGCAATCTGCTGTAATTGACCTCTGAGTGCTAAGTGSAAGAAGGGAAGATGGAAGAAGATTAGGAGAGCTTTTCTGAGGTTCAAGGATCTTGGGGTAGAAGAAAACAAAAATGTTGGGTGGACATCAGAAGAAAATTTGGTGGTGTATCTTACAGAACAGCAGGGTGTTGCCTACTTGAGCCTTCATTCTTGGGTCACCAAGGGTGTCTAAAATGAGATGCCAAATGTCAGGACTCCCAAGTTCTTTTCCTAACTCCTAGACTAATGTCTAGTCTCTCATGTGGTCCTAAACATGTATCAGACATTTGGACACAGGCAGTTCTTTATGGGCTTCCCTTTGGGATGTGCAGAAACTTCCATTAACCAAGGATGTTCACCTTCTGGGGTTGTCTTAAAAGATATGAAACACTTACGACCCTGATATAGGAAGAGTTGATCCTGCCTTAGAGCAAGAGGATGGACAAGGTGAGTTGAGCTCTATCTACTGTGATTTTTGTCACACTGGACCGAAAAGATCCCTTGGGTTCTTAGGATCCAAGCCACTGCTAGGGTGGGTAGCTACATCTTATCACCTTTTTCATAAGCTGATGAAGCTCAGGGACATCCTGTGGCGACAACATAGCTGGGGGAACCTCCAGCCCTTTTGTCCTCCAAGACAGGATTGCACTTGGTACAGACTCAGTTTTGATACAGTTTCTCTGCAGCTTCCAGAAACACTCATGAAGAGCTTAAGATTCAAAAGCTTCATCAGCATGGAAATGATTATCTGCAAATCCACATCTGTATTACAGGCAGCAACTCCTCTCTGCTCTGCATCAAAGATAGGCTAGGAGCCAGGAGAACAAATTCAGGGGAAATCCACCTTTCCTCCCCTCTAGCAAACCTAAAGCAACCCAAGCAATTGTTGCAAGCTTATTTTTGTCCCTGAGAACACAATGCTGCGAACAGCCCAGGGTGCTCTAGCCTGCAGCCAAAGCAGGCAGATGGGAACTTTAGAGCTGCCACGCTGTTCTTGCAAGTGAATTATTGATACATTCTTCTTAGCCATGAGCATCAGACTAAGATGGCAATTAAAACCATCCACAATGATCAAGAAGAAAAAGCAAAGACAAAAAGGTACAAAACCAGAGTCTGTATTTGCCAGCAGCCTGCAGCATGTGCTATTACGACTGGCAAGGAAGGCTTCTGGGTCCTGATCCTTCAGGTGTGTCTTTGATAACAGCTTGCATCAGAGCAGGCGGACAGTGGTGAGCAACACACCACCATTTCTGCTGCAGACAAGGGAATGAGCCACTCCTGGGAGCTCACTGCCCCATTTTAGCTTTTGAGTGTGCGTAATACAGGCATTCAAACTCAGGAATTTAAAAATAACAACTACAATCACCATCATCCCTCTTGCTCCCTGAGACAACAGCAATTTGTTTTGCTAAGGCAAGAAAGGACAAAAGAGGTCAGAAAGGAACTACAAGACAGAGCTGCCCTTCAGCATAGTCGCATCACTTGGACATTGCATGAAGTGAAAGCTTGGAATTACTGAATGTGAGCGCAAACCAGCAGGAGAGCTCAGCAACTCTTGTTCCTCCTCACATCAGCTGTTTGTATCTTACAGACAGCTATTAGATTTTCACCTGGCAGAATTCCTCGATTTCAGTGGAACCACCACTGAGTTTGGAGATGGCCCAGTGCTTCCACATTTTCACCTTCTTGACAAAAAAGCCCAATGAAATGACATTATATTAAACCACCACCAATATTCAGAGAGACTAGGGAACAAAATTCACAGGAAATAACTGTGCTGGCTTTGCAATGTGTTTCTCTTGTAATATTTATTTCTAATATTGGGGGAAGAACACAAAAATCTGGAAAACAGGACTTCAAAATGAGGAGGTGACTTTCCATTGCATTTTTCTCATTCCTTTTGCATGAAATATGCCTCACCCCCAAGCATGCCCTGGATTTGCAGTATGTTCCTATTGTTATCAGAACAAAATGATTCAGAAAAAAAGTTTAGTCATTCTGATTTTATATAATGGAATAAAATCACTGCTAAAATAATGAAATTCAATTATATTAGCCCTAATAACAGTAGTACTAATTAAAATTATTGTAATTCACTACTATTACGAGGCTGCAGTGCCAAGCTGCAGAAGATGTAGGACTGCTGAACACCTGAGAGTAGTGACTCCCTCCCCAAGCTGGTGGAGTGGATGTATTTGGTTTTGGAGGTTGTTARTTCAGCCTTGGTGCGTTGGGCAAAGGGGACTGTTATGCTAACACTAATTACACTGCTAATGGCAACAATAATAACACCTCTCAAATCATCAGCACTGATGCCGCGAACGCCAAAGCAATGCAATTATGCGCTGCTGTCATTTCAAGGGGAGCTGCAAGGCAGAGAAAAGCAAAGGTAAAAGAGGCAGCACACTCCTCCTGATTTATCATCTTRCAGCAATTTCTCTACAGAAGATGCCTGGTTCGGGTGAATGGCCAGGTAGCCCTTTCCCTTCCTCCTCTCACATAACACCAGGCTGCGTCTGGCCCTCATGCTCTGCACAGGTCATGCTATCCTCTGTGCTGCCTTGCCATGATGCCCCAATCCCGATCCCATGCCGTGTGCAGGAACCATGTCAGGAGAAACCCTCCAGGCAGAGATGAGCTCTGGCTCGCTGCACCGCCTGCTCTCCCATGACAGCACCGGGGCAGCGCCCGACCACTCCGCAGCCCTACTGAATTGCACGGCTCTGCCAACCCGCTGCCCATATCATGCATTTGCCTAGGGAAAATCTGTCAGACAGTGACAGTTCAGACAAACAAACAAACAAAAAAAAGGATTTCATTTGCAACCTTCCTCCATGCCACATTCAAGCTTTCCTCCTGGCAGCTTTTCACATCCCTGCCATGGCTCTGACTAGCGGAAGTGATGCTTCTCCTGCAGCAAGAGCCATGAGGAACAGGTGCACAAGAAGGGCTGCTCCATCCCTCTGCTCTAACCAGACCTCATGGCTACGCCAGCCGCACCAGGGCTTTTATCCAGCTCCCTGCCCTGGGAGCAGGGCCAACCACCCCCTGCTGAAGAGGCAACCCCAAGAATAAGCCAAACTGATCCATCCATGTGGGGCAGTCCACCAGGAGTCCAGTTACCTTAGCTTTTGAGAAAAGCAATTTGAAAGGCAGCACATAGACTAAAAGTTTTGGGCTTTGTACAYGGAATTTATATCTTCTGATGGAACATGCTTCACTGAAAGGGTTATCAAGCATTGGAACAGGCTGCCCAGGGAAGTGGTGGAGTCACCATCCCTGGAGGTATTTAAAAGACATATAGATGTGGTGCTTAGGGACATGGTTTAGTGGTGGACTTGCCAGTGTTAGGTTAATGGTTGGACTCAATGATCTTAAAGGTCTTTTCCAACCTAAATGATTCTATGATTCTATATCCTCCAAACAGCTATGTCAGTTCTCATATGGAACAGGCAACACAAGGTTTTATTTGTAGAGAGTGGGTGTGAAAGAGAATTTAGATGCAATCTCCAGCATAGTAGTTTTAATAAACTAGTAAAGCTAAAACAACCATGTGCAAACAGTGAGCCCTTGAGAAAGCACTGAGCTCGCAAATGTTTCTGCCCTGATGGAAATCCTCCTCATGGGTTTCCAAAACAGATAGATCACGGTGAAAGCTGTCCAATTATTTTATTTCTTAGTCCCCAAATGTGTCAAGGGGTAGGATACACAGTGGATCTCAAGCAATTATTTGCTAAACATCAGGACTTGCTCAAATGCTCTTGCTTGAGAAGGTGGCGAGTGTTTCCATGGCAATGAGCTATTGCCTTGGTGACCATGGACCTGGACTGGTGCTGCTAAACCACTGCGACCTTTGGACATCTGAGCACAGCAAGGAGTTTCCTTCTTTGCTGTCTAATGATGGTTTTTTTATTTCTGAGTTCATCGCCATCTAAAAGTTGCCTTAGGTGGTTGTGCTAGAAACAGAGAAGCACGAATTACTACAGAGAAGCATCCTCTGTTCATGCTTGCCTCTCTGCTACTCAACCCACAATTAACTTTTCTATCAGTCAGGTGCAAACCAAGCCTAGGTCTAATCCTGGCTACTCCTGAGCAGTGCTGAGCCTCTATCTATAAACCAGAAAATTAAGCAGATGAGGCATAGGACTTCATTAGCCCAGACATCAAAAGTACATTAATCTATATGCATTTAAACCTTTTAAGAGAGGTCAAACTGAGAGGCAGTTGTGTTAACAAGGTGAAGAAGTGAGCTTGCACATAAAAAAGCAGTTTTGCACATAAACAGGTATCCTCTTAGGCAAGAAATTTACCTAGATTTCTGTGGAAGAGTGAAAAATGTGTCTGTGTCTCCCTCCAAACAATCTTCAGATAAACTTTGAGCTATCATAAAAGCTTTATCCTGGGCTCACATAGCAGAAAATTGTTGCATCTCTGCCTTTGAGAACTTCTGCTGCTTTTCTTCCCAACTTTATCATCGAAACACACACTCCTCCTAAGTGACTGGCAGTCTGAAACCTGATCGAACTGAACCATTACATTAGTTTCTTTTTAAATTTGCACAAACCCTGCACTCTGCAACTCCAAAGTGGTTTCTATGGAGATGCTAAAAAAATGGAATGGCACCTTCTGGGTGCCGAATTCAGCATGGCAAAAACTTGGGTGAGCAGCAAACACTGGGCGAGAGGAGCGTGAGGAGTGAATTAGAAACCCAGAATACGACTGCTTACTCAGAGCTGCAGATGATGGGGGTAAGTTACCGCTTTGGCTGACAGGTGTTAACCGAACTGACACACTGCATTGAGTATCCTGCAGAGCTTAATTAACTGCTGGCAATGGGGCATTAATACAGGAGAGGACAGCCTGCCCGATTTCCTTATGGTGTGAATGTGATAGGGAGAGGGAGGGACGCGAGCATTTGCAAGGCAGAAGCGATCCTCATGCGTTAAGAGGTTTCTCAGAAGGGCACTGGAGCTGCGTTTGGCTGCCTCTCCAGAGCAGCTCTATCTCCTTAATCTGCAAAACTGGGCAGAAGAGTCCAAATCTTGCAACTTCCTACACAGTCTATTTTAGAGTCTTAGAAACAAAAACAAAACACGACAGGAAGGATGCGATTACTAGAAATATGTCTGAACTCTCCCACACCCCAGCCGCATCAATCTTGATGGCTTCACCATTTGCATCGTTAAGACAGAGCTCTCACATCCCATCCCATCTGTATGGTCCTGCTGGATCAGAGCTCTGGTCTGCACTGGTGCCCAACTTCCTCAACACCCATGCTAGATCCCAGTTTGGCTCCACTCTACTTTTCCCAGGCACTGAGTCAGACACAGAAAGGCCCGTAGGCATGGCTGAAACGTCACGTCTTGCGTTGACACAACTACCTTGAGCCACACAGAGCCCAAACCTGAGTGCAGTGACCCTAGAGAGACACAGCCACAAGCCCTAAGGCTCTAACAAGACCTTCTATACCAAGTACACTACTCCCAAGTACATCTGATACTTTTCAGAACAAAGTTCWGTTTAAACAAAGGCCAAAAGCTATTTCGTCTTATTTAAGCAACTCTCCATTAAAATCAACCAGCCAGGKCTTCAAACTTCAGACCGTGCACACACAGGAGTAAGGAAGCACACAGAAACAGTGCAAATGTGGCGGGGGGGACCGAACAGCACGGCGTGCCCTTGCTCTTTGGAAGAGAGACGGAGTTTCTCTTCCTTCAGCCATGGTAATCGGGACATCTGTTTTTAAGTGAATGCACAATAAATGGTATGGAGCATTGTCTACCTCCTGGTGAGTGGTCACCCCTGGGATTTGAACATATGGCTGCACCAAGTCTGGCTAGTGCCAACCTGATTCTTAAACTATTAAACCATCCCCTCAGGCTCTGTATCCTCTACTTTCTGTGTATATTGTACAAGGGAAAAGAATTTGATTTGGGGTTTTGAGAATTTCAAACAAGGATATACAATTAGAAAAGTATTTGCTTCAGATGATGATTAATAACCCTGGACTGGAAAACCTAGGAAAATATCTGTTCTTCACTCCAGTGTGATGACACAAAGTCTTCTGCAGTGCTGTTTTACATGCTTTCCCGAGAGCCCAAACTTGTTAAACTTCATTTCACTGCATGTTTTCAGAGGAGTGACAGCTGCGGCCATAAATACAGCATTCAGATTTCACGCTATAGTTAAAAAATCAGATACGTATGAAACCCTCTGCTATTACACACCGACTAGCAAGGGGGAAAAAAGGAGTGGGAGGAAACCCAYAGCATTAAATAATTTCTGAAATATGAAAGGACTTCTGCAAGCTCAGGTGGGAAACATTTGCTCCACTGTTAGCTGCAGGGTCAGTATCTGTCTGTTGGTCTCAGCCTGCCTGTCCATCACTCACAGGTTAAACTTAGTCTCAGGAACAGGGAGAATCTGTGCATGAGAAAGGAAGGAGCAGAGGCATGTCCTCAGCCATCGAACTCCTCACACTACAGCATGGGAGTGATTCCTGCTACTTTGGGGGGGTATCTGTATGTGCTGGTACTCTGGCAGCGGGAAGGAAGGGATCTAAATAACATAATTCCAGCCTGAACCTTAGGAGATCCCAGTGGCACCCTAAAGAGGGGACACAGCTAGGGAAAGAAGAGCAGGGAACAAGAAGAGGAAGGGGGATGCTTTTTTGGATATCTTTGGAAAGTGTTTTGGTGGGTTATGTTGTCCTCAGAGGAAGTGGTGAGCTCTGCCCCCKCTCACCTCTGGCTCTAGGGGCTTTCAGAGGCATTTGCAGCTCCTAATAGTCCCCAGCATAAACTGAGATTTCTGGCATTTAATCCCCCTGCACTTCCACACTCTGCAGTTCAGTCCCTTGTACTTTGGCACACACATCAGCTAATACCTGCCAGCACTCCAACGTACTGTATTAGTAGTTCTGCTTTAAAGACATTCGAGATGCTGATCTCTTGTTTTGGCAGCTTCAAGAGACCTTAGCACAAGTGAGAGATCTTCTGCAATATGGCCCCGTAACACAGGCCATTTGCAAGGAGATAATTGCCCGGCAACCCACCCTGCTTTCAGACTCTCTGGCTGAAACTAATTTACAGAAATGACTTTAAACTGTTTGCACTCCCAGGCAGCAGTGACCGGAGACGAACAATGCTGACACAGTTGATGTTTTGCCTCTGAACGCTTCAAAAACAAAAGGAAAACTCTGATTCTCTCCCGTATTGAGCAGTCCCCTGTGGTTCAATTTATTTCCTCTTATTGATTGGATCTGAGGCGGGTTGGAGCTGTGAAGTTTCTGCCTAGACTCTGGATAGCTCTGAGAGCAAGCCGTACCTGGGGAACGCAGAGCCAGGGCTTTGTTCCCCTGGTCCCATCACCAAGCTCCTGGTAGAGCTCCTAGGAGCAGCCAGCACACTCTGGCTTCATAAACCACCTCAATCCAAACTAACTTTAAAGCACAGACAAGTCCATGTATAGTCATGCCGAGAGTCAGAGAACTACAGAATCCATCTGTCTGCAGCAAAGTCAGTTCCCTCTGGAGTATATAAAATAAATAAAAGACTCTCTTTCTGCTGCTTTCTCCAGGGGCACTATGGTAAAAAGTTTTGGATTTGTCCATGCATGGGACAAGGACAGGACAGGGAGAGAGGAGGTATTAATTTGTACAGGCATCAGGCAGGAGAGAAAACTCCTGAGAAATGTGTTCATTGAGGGAAAGAAGCCAAGTGGTCTTCCTGCCCCATCCTCCTCGGTGGCAGACTCCCTGCTCTAGCAAGCTTTACCACTGATGCTACAAGGCCCCGTGCACAGAGTGTTTTTCCCAAATTGGGAGTCAGGCTGTCTTTAAGGCTGTAAACCAGACAGAGCAAACAAAAATAGAGCTTTAAAAGAATGCAGGCAGGCATGCCAAATCTCCCTCATTTTCGAGTAAGAGTCTCCTTTCAGATGCAGCTTTCTCCCCCCACCTCTCAAAACCATTTATAAAAAAGCATCCTGACCTTGTAATAAAAGATCCAGAAGAAGGAGGTTTCAAGGAGACATTTAAAGCTTCATTCATAATTCTGGAAAATCTCACTGTCCCAGCTGGAGAACCCTGGTTAAAACCTGAGGAAAATTCATGACTCAGGTTGACAGCAGCAGTAAACATACCTGTTTATTCCCTTGCAGTGGTTCTTCTCCTCTGGTATAAGGAGCTAGATTGCTACCCTGAGCATCTTTAATCTTCTGCCTGCTGATGGGGACAGCCAGCTCTGCCTCTCAGCTCTGAGGTACCCAGAGAAGGGCGGTGTACAGGACACCTTAGCAATACCACTGAATCTCCACACAAAACTTTCAGACTAAGTTGCCGTCATTTCGTATGTACTGCCAAATACTAACCCCACTTTGCTCCCAGATGTGGCATGACTGTCTTTTCTACACCTTCCTAACATTTTCTCAGTTAAATCTATTTTTACGTCTTTCTGTATTTTCCAGGTCTACAGAGAAAGCAATCATCCACAGGGAGTGGTTGGAAATGCACAGAAGTATTACATTAAACATGACTATTTCCTTTGCCTCCTAACAGTTGGGAACCACCAATCTATAGACACCGTTAGTCCATGGCACAGCACCATCATGTATGCCCTCCCCATCCTCTTATCTGCATATCCCCTTGTGTTACACTCCTGTTGCATTTGGTTTGGATTTGAGCTGTAAACTCAGTTTCACAGATTCTACCTGCAACCTCCAGGCATAAAAACTGGTGCTGGGAGAGGTGCAGTGCTCTGTTCCCATTCCCACTGTTATTATTACTTGTAATAACATCCAGCAGGCCCTGCCCGGGAGCCCCACGTGGCAGGGTGATGTACACAGAACAAAAAGCAATCCTTGTCTTGTGGAAGAAAAATTCCAAGAAGACAAAAGATGGATGCAGACAGACGGGGGACGTGTAAGGAAACAAAGAGACAGCCTCGGCTAACATGGGCGGTGGTGCTCCTGGTAGACCAGCAGTTGCATCCTCCCCAGAGCTCCTGAGACAATCCAAGCCGCTCCTTGCTTCCCACCACTCCAGGGCATGTTCCTCTCCAAGCCTTGCCAACGATGCCTAAGCACGTTTTCCTGCCCCCATCAGTTGGTTTGGCTGTCTCAGTCTTTTGCATTTCCTCCTCTACTGTTCTCTGCTAGCCCTGCTCTTGTCCTGCAGCCCAGCTGCCTTTCATGGAGGCAGCTGGAAGGATGGCAAGCTGCTGCCACGTGCAGTACCAAAGCCACGTGGGCTGCTCGGAGGGACCTGACTGGGGCTCTGCATGTTGCCTGCAGGCACCATGATCTCTCTGGAGCTGCTGATCACAGCTGCCACGAACCAGACGCTCGAGCTCTTCCCCGAACTTGTATCTTGTCATCGCTCAGGCAAGGGACTACCAGGTATGCCTGCTTTGGGGCACGGAGCGTGCTCACCCTGAGGCCTGCTTACCTGATCAAAGCCAACCTCCCTCTCACCAAACCCACTCCCAGATGAAAAGCATTCAGCTGACAGCCAGCAGGAAGGCACAGGCTCAATGCAACGCCACACTCTTTGTTTGTGAAAGCCACCTTCTTCATTACAGGCCCTCTCTCACCACAGTTTCCCTTTGCAGAAAGCGAACACCCCGCTGTCCAGCTGTGTCAAGCCTCCCTGCCTTAGAGCACATTAGAGCCATTGTCAGCATAACATTTGAAGCTGGCCGCCCGTGGCTGTGATTTATGCATATTTTTGTGATGAAATGCAGCTGGCAAGTGCACTCTGCTTTCATTCTTGGGGCTATATTACACTTGGTTTATTTTACCTGCCAGTTGAAATGCAAACAATCTGTCTACATTCTATATATAACCACCCGTTGCCATCATGTATGTTTATGAAGCATGGGGGCTTCATGGATTCAGTGTCAGAAGCCTTGGAGAGCACCGCGACTGTCTTAGCTGACTCGCTGCATGACCCAGATGGAAGAAATGCATCTGGTGGGTCCTGCATGCTGTGGCTACACAGTGCGGGTCTGTCACTGGTGCTGTGCAGATCTCCAGTCTCCATGCAACAGCTTATGCTGGGAAGCATGTTACTATCACCTGCTTAAGAAGTCCGTCATCTTGGCAGAGAGCAGATGTGATTTATATGGCCAATCCCTCACCACAGAGAATAACTAATGGCGTAAGTGAGGGGAAGGAACTGAACCATTGGTTGTGGTAAAACGTGCCTACAGTTCCACAGGGAATATCCTAATATTATTCCCTAGACTAATGAGCACATCTATAGGAACCAGATCAGACTGCAAACTCCCCTCGCCATGACTAGCTCTGTTGTTCTCCTGACTCTCCCCTGACTGCTCAGTATGTCAGCACTCGAATGAGTTATGACACTCAGTTTCTGCATTGGAGAGGTGCTGTTCCTGTCTGGAAGGAGGCAGAGGAATGGATGGATCTCTAGTATGCTTTCCCTTATATAGTAAAAAAAAATATACCAAGAACATACAACCCAACAGAAGGAAAACAGAGCAGTGGAGTCAGTTAAATGACAGAAGAAAGTAAGAGAGAGAGAAGGCTCCATGAACACCACTCACGGCAGGCTCCCTGTGGAAGGATGTGATTTACACCCTTTGCCATGAAAGCTGCTAAGGTCCAGCAGACAGGGATCTAGCCCTGAGCCAGGACACCTGGCTTTTAACTGCAAACATTTGCCATCAGTTCACGCTATCTTGCCTCTGACTCTTGATTCCCTCTAACATGGGGATGACACCTTGCCAGGTGTAAATGCTCCACGTATGAGCTGCTGCTGGCTCTGATCAGAAGCCTTGCAGCCTGAACTGCGCAGAGGGGATCCCCGAACTGTTATCAGGTTTGTTAATGTCCTGACAGAGTGGCTGTCTGCAGAAAAGGGGGCCTGGATAAAGGTGGTCTGGAGAGCACTAAAAAGGTGGTATGATCTTGGGGCACAAAAGAGGATAGGAAACACCTCTCTTCCCCAAGGTCTCCAGACAAAGCCCTTCTCCTCCCTCCCAAGAGGTGGGGACAGAATTCAGATTATCACAAGGTGTTTGTTGAGTGAGCCAAATTTCTGTCGTGCCCTCTGCTCAGGAGACCCAGCATGTGTTCTCGACCGACACAGCTTCCCCACCAAACCAGCACATGGGGAAAGCCGTCCACCCCACACTTACTGCTGGGACCTTGGAGGGGGAGCGGGGAGGGACGGCTTGGTATGCAGCTGACAAAGCCCAAACACATAGAACAAAGGACTACTAAGGGCAAAATGAGTCTCACATCATTTATGCAATAAGCACAAACACATTGGGCTGAATTTTCACATCCCGGGCTGGGCTGGGGGAATCTGTTTGCTTCAAGTTCAGCCAGTGTCTGAGTTCTTAAAATTGGATCATGCAAAAAGTTGGAAGATTGAACAAGTTTTGCTAGCTGAAAGTGAGAATCTCAGATCAGGATAATATTTTATTGACTCACAACTCAAAAGGAATTTAAGCAATTTGCTTCAAACACCACTGAAAGATTCTCCTCTGCTTTCTGAGTAAGCGCTGAGCTTTCCAGGCCAAACCAATTTTTCAAGCCAAAATTGACAAATGCTAAAATAGAACGTCACTAGAGAAGCTAGTTGCTGCCTTAAATCACACAGAATTACTTTTACTCCAGAATAATAAAATGTGCTACTCAAAACCAATACTTCTCTTACACTGATAAGCAACGGACCACTGGGTGCCCACCAAGGTTAGCTCCAACCTACTCTAAAGACAGCTGCTCTGAACGAAACATGCCATGGATGAGGGATCAGAAAAGCAATTAAAAGCTCTTTGAACAGCAATAGCTTGGAACAAATACTAATTTGTACTTCTCTTCTGAGAAGTGAATATAAAATAGCATTTCTAGTACCATTTGATGTAAATTGAGCCTTTTATGTGGAATCATTACAAGTATCAACAGCTACTTCTGCAAATTCCTCTGGGAAGCCAAGTGGGGGTCTTTCCGCACAACTTAAACCAGAGGTCCTCAGGGATGAAATCAGAGCTCACCCTTCTGCAGGGATAACATCAGCATCTCTCTTGGACAAATGAACAGGACTCTGTCCTTCTACTGGACAGTCAGGGAGCTGGGAATGGAGGCAGACCTAAGAAGTAGCAATTATTTCTTCAGACCGGTCAGTGAAGCACACACAGGAGCTGACTCTGGGACAAAAAGATACCAGCTTTCAGTGGCAGAGAGGCACTTAGAAACACAGCTCCTGGAACAGGACCTGCCTGTGCCAGGCATCTCTCCCCACTGCCCCAAAGGCATGGCAGAGGTCATGCTTTTGGAGTGCACTGTTCCTGCTTGGTTGCTGCAGTGCCATGGCACGTTCTCCGATACTCTGGAGAATTGTCAGCTGCAATGAATGCATAACAAAATCATCCAATGTRTTGAAATTGCCCGGAAGATTAATGCAAGGATTGCCGCCTTCTTTGTACTTGGCTTTCCTCATCTGTGGGAGCGCTTATCCGTGCTGGAAATAAATAAATAAATAAAGCACGAGAGGAGAAAAAAAAAAAGGATCTCCAAACCAGCCAATTAACCTTTGAAATACAAATTGTGCTGTTGCTAACTAACAGCATCCTGTAACCTCCTAACTACCAGCCACGTACAAGGTGGCAGTTGGAGACAGAGCTGGCTGTTAACCCGTGGATGCGCTGTGCGGGAGGATCCCATTGCCACTAATGACTGAAGTCCCAAAGAAACTCACTTCCCATCATCAGCTGCCTCCTGCTACCCAGATCTCCTGCCACAAACTGGCTGTGCTGCCATGAAATTTTCAATCTGCCTCTGAGAAGAGCAGGACTGCTAAAGGACAGCTCTGTGCAAAGCAGTTCTAGCATCTCCTCATCTTTCCCCTGAGTCAGCTAGCTGCTACAGCGGTTGTGCCCTTAGCCACAGAACAGGATCCTTGCCTAAAAGGGTATTATGTGGACTACGTGCATTAAATGGAGTGGTGCCACCTATGTTAGCCAAGAGGAGCCAGAGTAACCGCAAGTGGAATGCTGTGAGCTTCAAATTCCCATAAAAACACATATTGAAGCCTTGAGGGGGTTTGGATATGGACAGGTCTCATTCATCTGGAAGTAGCATGCAGGACTGTGGCAGTACAGACACAGATCACCTTCCTGTCTTGTCAAAGCACTGCTATGGCACACATGACCCCTTGCCCTGCAGCTACAATAAGGGCCAGCAGTAAAACCCAGCCTGGCACCTTGCAACCTCGATTTCCTCATCCAGAAGATAGGGACAATAATGCTCGCTTGCCTCAAGAGGGCTCCGTGAGACTTCTTCGCAGAGCACTGCCATGTCCCGGGATGAAAGGCGAGATAATGCACCAAGGACTAGTACTGCTCTATCTTCCTCACCATACGTTGTTCAGTACCCTCCCCCCCTCCCCCCCTCCCCCCCACACAGAGGATTGATGCCTTGGCTTTGAATAGCACTCTGAAACAAAAATGTATATGGTGTGCCCATCTATTTGCAAAGCCACTGATGACTATGAAGTCTGAGAAGCCGGAAAAGAAAAGCAAGCAGCCATTAATAATTTTTTATAAAAGGGATTGGGCATTTCCTTAGAGACAGTGAGGTTTGAGGAGGGCTTCCCTGTGGTTGCTGCATTGATTGCAGCCCAGTTTGGTAAAACCAGTCGATAGCTGAAAAAAAGTGGCAAGAGTCAAGACCAGGGGACCTGCTTAAGCTGTTCCACCCCCAGAGCAAATGTCTCCATGGTAGGTGATGTTTTGCAAGGCTTCAGGGCCCAGGAGTCCCCTGCCCATGCTGCTGTCAGCAGGCACAGAGCACAGGAGGTCTCCTCAAAGGGAGCCCCTGAACCCAGCTCTCTGGGTAACACTGAACAGCTCGGGGGGAGCAAGGAAAGCAGAGGAGAGCCACAGAGTAGCTACCCTTGTAGGCAGCTCCTAAATCCTTATGACTTGAGGAACGGCCTCCAGGTTTGCCCTTGGGAGGATGGAGAAGGAGATGATGGCAACACCCGTGCCTGGTTAACAGCCGGGGGAAGGCTCACACCTTCTCGCCTTGTAATACCTGCTCTGAGCAGAGGTGCAGAGTGACTGGGCGGCATCTGTCACTCAGTAACCAGAAAGCTGTGATTAAACTGTTTTTCCTGGCAAGGATCATGGCATACCTAAAACGAACCATTCTCACCTCCCCTCCGTCCCAACACTGCGCCGTGGGTTCGTGACAGCTTCGCTCGGGCATCTCCTCCTTATCTCCACACAAAGCCAGCCCCCCACCCTGAGTCTTGCAGCCAATTCTCACATGAGGAGGGCTGCGGGTACTGAATCACCCCACTTTGCTCACAGAAGCCCTAGACTTTCATGTCAAACAGTCCGGGAGCCTAGAGCCATTTTCTATTGCTTTTGGATAGTGTCTCAGCCTCTGGCGATGCCCTGGAGGTCACTCTGTTGATACGAGAGTGCTTGGGCGAGGTGTTTTGAAGCTGGGCTCTGACAGCTCCACGGCTCATTATCCCCGCTGCGTACCAGAGACACTTTGCAGTCAGGCACGTGGAAGAACTTTTACAGGTTTCACTTCAAAATTCCTCCCTTTTTATTGGGCTCACGCTGGGCAACGCCTGAGAGCAAAGCTGGCGGGAGTCTGATGCTCCATAGCCAAAAGCTTCAGAATCTTTATTGCCATTGGCTTTGAGATGGTTTAAAGCAAATCTTTTACAAGGTAAAATCCAATATAAACCTGCCGGCTACAGTTTTCCTTTGTTAGCAGCAAGGATATAATTATCACAATTTACCTTTATACGAGTGATTGCGGACAGACTCCATGTGATCCCTGGGCTTTCTCACTGCAGCCTGTCTAAGGTTTTCCCCCAGCGCCCATCATGGCAATATCCAAGGACTGACAAAGCTGTATCTGCCTGACAAAAGAGTATCCATGCAGAAATGCAGCCGCCGCAAGGAATGAATGGTCTATTCAAAGGTGACTGACAAGGTGTACTTCCTAATTTTAAAACTTGTTGTGAAACAACTAACCAGACAGAAAGCTGACAGTGACAGCTATTTCTTTGTTGGGTTTGGACGCTCTCTGCTCTAAGGGTGAACTAATTTATTGTTGCATGGTTGAGGTTCATGTGTTTTAGCTGAGTACTTGCTTTTCTGAAAGAAAATATGTCTCAGATAGCATAGAATACATGGGTTTAAAGCACACAAGTGGAGAGAAAATAAAGTAGCAGCACTCTGGAGGATTGTTTGCCATGGTCCTGGGCAGGACTTAAACCTGGGAAATGATGGAGAAGAAAATGCAGAGCCTCTTGTCCTGCCTTTGGATGTACTATGCTACTGTGTCTGCCTTTCCTCCTCACTCCTGAGCAGACAGACCAAGGCAGAGAAGAGGAATAGCTTTTATAAATAACCTTGACCTGGTCCTGATCCTGCAGTGGAGATTTTGGGGGAGCACTGGATGAACCTTTGACTATCCACCTCACAGAAGATCAGTATGAGGATCTCCTGGCCTCACTGGGATGCGTTTTCTGCACCTGATACAGAAGCAGCATGAGAAATTCCAGGACATGTCTTGAGAAAACAGTTGAAAGTAACCAGTTTTTCTGAGAAAGAAAAGCCCAGAAAAGCATAGCTTTCCCCAGAGTGACCAACTGGAGATACTCAGATGACTCACCCCCTCTCCCACTGCACAGCCCCTCAAGCTCCCATCAGCCAAAAACAAGGACAAGCTGTCCTCAGCTGCCAGCACTGCTTTCTGCCATCACCGTGTTCAGACTAATACGGGGAACAGCATGATTTCTCTTTCCTCCCTCCAAACACTTAAAAGAAAGACCTACTTGTAGCCTATGAGATCAAATTAAAGGTTTTGGAGCCTTCAGGGAGAAACTAACTTTTTTTTTCCTTTGTTGCTTTTAGCATTGCCTGACAGTTTAAGTCTTTATTTAAAGGTCCAGGATCAAAGAAGAAACTTCTGCATGGATTATTTGCACTACAAGGTCCACTGTGCACCACCACCATCAGACCAAAGGGCTATTTCCACCAGAACAATTCACGCTTATATGAATAATTCACAGCAAGCAACTCAAGCTGTCAGGCTCTGAGCCGCCGCATCCTAACACACACATTTAAACTCTCCACACCTCAGCAGCGCTGCCAGCCACCTTCCAGGCTTTTCGCATGCAGAAGGATGCTCCTGCTCATCACACGTCTGCAGGATAAGGCCCTCGGCCCCATCTGGTGTTTCCAACTTGCATGAAAACCACTTGCTCCTCCTCTGGCATGGCTTCGACAGAGAAGCCACCATGCAAGCCGTCACGCCATGAGCACCTGAAACCACAGACCCTCAGGGCTCTTCAGGCCAGTCCTGCACTCACCTGCTCATGGTACTCGATGCCCATGCTCAGTGTGTTGATGAGAATGGCTATCATAATCCCCCGGTTGAAGTACTTGCTCTCCACGATCCTCTTCAGCTTGCTGCCAAAAGCCTTCCACAGGCGAGTGACTTTGTTCCTCTCCTTGGGTTTTTTCTTCTTCCTCCTCCTCCTGCCCCGCTGCTGCTGGAGCTGGTCTCTGTGGTCGCCGTGCCGCAGGTCCTGGGTGAACTCGTAGACACCATTGCTGTCGGAGTCGCAGCTGTCAGACTCGCTGAAGGCAAACTCGGGGTCCTCGAGGAGGCTGGCGCAGAAGGGACAGTCCTGCAGCTCGCAGGTCAGCGTGCCGCCCGGTGGGCTGGGCAGTGGGCAGGCCGTGCTCAGCCCCGACAGCCGGCTGGGCGTCCGCCGCAGACCTGCAAGGGAGACACGTGCCGTGAACCACCTCACATCCTCAACATGGTGGACAGACCGTGTCCCCACTCGGGCGGCGCTGGGCCTGTCCAGGGCAGAGCAGCTTCTGCTGCATCCTCAAATAAATGTAATACCCTAATATAGCCTTCTAGCCATCCATCTTACCAAGTGGCTCTCGCTTTGCCTCATTTTTCCCTCTGTTCCCCTCTCCCCAAGCCCTGACACCCACCCTTTAGCCCCCTCCATGGATGCGGGGCCGAGGGGCCTCTCTCCACACAGCGTGGCAGCCATTTTGTGTTCTGCTGCTGGGGGAAGACTGACTGGCACACCTCTTACTTTCAATTATTTTTGATTATATCTGACCAGGCTAACATCATTAGTGGTGATCTGAGTGCTATCAAGCTGCTACACTCAATTTAGATAGCACTTCCATTTAGCTAATAATGAGGAGGGAGAGGGAGAAATGGACCAAAGGTGGCTACAGACCACGGATCACAGCTCGGAGAGTCACGTAGTCCCTTCAGTCTCCTTCATCCCTCCTTCAGCCTTTAATAAAGCTCAGGTGAATTCTTTGCTTGAGGCACAGGACTGAGTGTTCAGGGTGTTTTAAAATCAAACACATTGCCACATGTTTTGTGGTGTGAGAAGAAATGCTGGCTGCCCTCACAGAGCCAGGGTACGGAGATGGTATGGACAAGCGTAACAAGGATGATTCGGGTGGAACAGGAACCAGATTTTATTTCCTCTTATTTAGAAACTAAATTCCTAGTTTCCCCATATTTAGGAACCAGATATTAATGGCAGAAAAAAACCCAACAGGAATGCAATACTGCGGGATCCTTCCTACAAAATGACATTCAAGCATCAATGAAAATTTTCCTTGAGGTTCAGGAAAATAAGGTCCCCTGTAACGTGCCCCTGACTGGAGGTTGGATGGGGACACTTGGAGAGGTTTTGGGGAGACCAAGCAAAAGGCAGTGGATGCTCCTGGCTCTGGGCCCAGGAGCTTGGAGCTCACCCAGCAGTAATGCTGCTGATTTCAGCTACTCCTGGCTGACACCTGAGGACGTCTTTAAAGAGAAGGCAGCACCAAATGAAATAAAGCATCCCATGAGCTTGAAAACTGGGTTGTGAAAAATCAAAATATATTTTACTTGTCTGAATGTCACTCAGATATCACTGGCCTTCAAAACAGCCTTGCAGGAGAGGACCGTCCTCCTCCTGGTCATTACATCAAAGACACCGGGAGGATCAGAAATATTTGCCCCCTTACCTAACCCGCAAGCAGCACCGGTACAGCACTGTATATTAGCATGGCGTTTCTGATCGGGACTGGTCTGATGAGGAAAGACTGCAGCGCAGCCACAGTAGCGCAGATAGCAGAGGTAGTGGGCTTGCCAGATGTCTTTTAATGCTATCAAAGTGTTAAAAATTATATGAAAAATACTGGCGCCGCAGACGTCTTCAAAATACCAGAGTCTCCTTGGCTGCCTGCTAAAATAACCTCACAGCATTGCAGGGCACAAGAACACGGAGGAACAGGCTGTACTTTATGCTGTTCAATTCCACAACAAAAGAAGGGAAGAGAATACTCTCTCCCACAATTGCATCTTTCCCAGCAGACACCAACCTTGTTTCCAGCTGGGGCTGTGAGTGCCCTGGCTGCTAATGCCTCCTTAATGCTCTCAATTATCACTTGTGTGCTCTCCTTGCACAAGCCTTACAGTGAACAGACTCTGCTTGTTGACTTGTAAGAGTGGAGAGAGAATTAAGTGAAACAGCTCTTTTGTTTGCCCAAAGAGGCTGAGGTCAGGAGGGTTGGGTGAGCTTATAAGCCCACCTCACCTCCCCCGCCAAGCACAGGGTAGGGACTTAATATGGCTCCTTTGCTAAGTTTAGGCTGGGATGGAGAAAGATGAGTTGGGAGCTGTGCCTGGCAGAGCTACACCCTCAGGAGCTAGCTTATTTGGCACTTGAAGATCCTCCTGAAGCCTGGAAGACACATCCATCATCCCTGCTGTACGAAGATGATTGCGGTGCAGAAGTGAATCTGACTCAGCCCTGTTGGTGTGGCAGGAGGGGCTGCGGCAGGAGTAGGAAGGAGGGCCTGGAAAGAGCCAGAGACATGGAGGGGAAGAGCTGGGCACTGACACATTGTGTGACAGGGTCTCCAGATGGCTGACTTGCTTCCCTTCCCAGCCCCTGTGCTCCTCAGGGTGCCAGATAAGCTGCTGCTCACCAGCCAAGAGCTGCGGCATCCACCCCTTCCCCTAGATATGACCACACTGCTGAAAGAGACAAAACAATTTCAGGAGATTTGTTTAAAGCATTTTGGCACCCTCTGGGCTGAAATGCCTCTGTAAAAAGAGGATACTATAATTGCATTATTAATAGCAACTCCATCTAACCTCTGGCTTTCAAAGAACCACCACAGGCTACGTGAAAATCTCCTAAGTCATTGAAGTGGCCCTGGAATGTCACAGTTAGGACTGATATCTGGGGCTTTCTTCTCCTGAAGAGGACCCCAGCAGCAGATCCCCTTGCAAGCACAAAGAACCAGACCTCTGACTTGAGCACTGCCTTCCAAGCAACAGCTCTTCTGCTCATCCTCACTTTCCCAGTTCCAGACTTCTGCAGAGCCTGGGCTTTTATCTCAACGTACACATTCTCATACACATTCTCATAATAACCTTCATTAACTTGCATAGTTAAAGATGAACCAGTGATCACATAAAGCCCTTGCTTAACAACAGAAGAACGTTGCAACTAACCTTGCCCCCTTCTGCCCTCCTTGCTAAGCTCCCAAGCGTACCGAAACGTCCGCCGAAGGCAATTTCTATAAACAATCCACTTTACCCTTTTGTATGGTCACTTAAAAAAAAATATGAACAAAGGCAAGCCACCCAACCTATTTGGCAAGCAACCTTTACTGTGACCCCCCCCAAGCTAGGCTTGGTATTTTTTCAGCACATACATCACTAGGATAAATATTTGTGTCCAAGCACGCACAGATAAACAGTTTTGGAAAACACAGGCATTGAAAAAAACAGATGATGAGTTTGGTTTAAAGAGATTAAAAAATAGAAGCTAGATCTTTTTGACTTTTTACTGTTTGAGGGCTTAAGACACTATTTTTCAGCCTTTAGCTCCAGCCATGAGGACTGGAAACATTTTGCAAAATAGAAACCTAAGTGTTGCACGTAATCACTACTCCAGCAGTGGGTGATTTATACGTGAAGGGAGATAAAACTACACTAATTAGCAGTGCTGGTGTGGCTGCAGTCTGTACAGACAGCGATGGGACAGAGGTACAAAAGAGTCCCCAAGATGTTCCTCATTCATTCAGACTGAATGGAGCTCCAAATCTGCAGTAACATTCAGTCCTACGTTTCTTCTGCACATGGGGAAAGAGGAGAGGGATAGCCTGAGACCTGTAGCTCTGCTACACTCCTCCCCTCACATGCATCCTCTGAGGACTACCACAGAGCAAGACCTTGCAGTGGCCGTGGATCTTCCTCCAAACCTTCTGCTCCTTCTTGCCAAAAAGAAATTCAGAGGCTCAGGGACCCGTCAGAGCAGAACTAGGGGTTTCTAGAAGTGTCTGTTTCGAGTTCTTTCAGTGCCTCCCTGTTTTAAACTTTTATGTTTACTTTATGTTTCCTACACCTTATGCTTCTCCACCTGCTTCCACCTGCTCTTCCCTTTCAAGGTACCATCTCCCAGCAGCTGGGGCTTCTCTGCTGCAGGGCTGCAGCCAGCAGGTCCATCATTCACCAAGATGTAATTCCAGGGGCTGCATAGATCTGTTCTTGGGTGAGAACAGCAGGAGAACCTCCAGGATATCACTAAGCACATGAGAGGAGCTCAAAAACACATGCTTTGTAACCATGGGAAAGAGGCCTTCAGCAGTGGCCTGAACTCACTGCCCGGACCATCCTGTATCTTGCTTTACCTAATGACTGCAAATACAAGGGGAGAAGGAACAGAGCTCTCAGTCCCTCAACCTGTCCTACTTCTGGCTTCAGCGCTCAGTTCAAATAGCATTCACAAAACAGCCTTCATCTTCAGCACCCTATATGGCTATCATTAACAGCTTAACTCTTGAGCGATTTGCCCTTTGCCCAGTTTTCCTAAGCAAAAAAAATCAGCTTGTTTGTCCTTACCATGCTCTCCTACCAGTTGCTGCAGCTTCCCATAAGAATCCGTGCCCAAATTTACAGGGCTATTAACCACGGCCACAGGTGAATTGCCATTCTTCTTTCCTTTGGGAACCGGAACAGAACTGGCTTTGCTAGTTGGAGAAGGCAGGATGGTAGGATAGTTCATGTTGCCATGGTTGGAGAGTCCGGCAGTCAGTTTAATGCTTGCAGGGGCATTGGAAGACTTACAGTTCACTTGTGGTCCTTCGACATGACAGTCTGCATGGTAAATGCTGTGTACAGACTCTGAATCTGGAGGAGGAGCCGGGTTCTGTAAGTTGGGTGATGGAGAAGGAAGCATCAATTGGCCTCCAGGTTTCATGACCTTGAGTTCCAGGTCGCAGATCTCAGGGTTGGAACGTGGCCCCCGAGGGCTCCCATTGCTGATGTGATAGTGGTGGTGGTGGTGGTGATGGTGATGGTGGATGAGGTGGTGTATGGAGGTGATGCGCTTTTTGCCTCGGTGGCTTTGCCCATTTGTGGTGCTGTTTGGGTTAACTTTTTTCCGGCGCTTACTCTGCCAGTTATTGTACAGGCGTATTGTCCGCCGTTTCACCTTCCTGAAGATGTGGCAGATGTACTTGAGCAGCTCCTCATAGCAGCTGCCTGGCTCTGAGAAGCTAGCAATTGTGCTGTCGTTGGAGAGATAACGGGCCCGCTGCTCCTGCATCAGCTGGTTCTCCCGCTGCTTTGTTTCAGAAAACTGTGTTGCTATCACAACCAGGCACAAGTTAATCATGAAGAAGGAACCGACCTGGAGAAAACACAGGGAAAGGAATTAGCAAGGACTTTACAAAGCAAGACACGCTCTTCACCACGACATGCTGTCTGGACTTGAAGTGTGGTTCTTAGAAATCCCAAGATTTCCAAACATGCCAAATCTCAGGGTCTGCTCACCAAATGTTATGTCAACATGTGCCTGAGCTGCTAAATTTGCTCCTAAGCCATATTAAATTATTTTGGCAATGGCAAAGAAAGCTGTTAACAATAGCCTTCACCACTTTCCTCCCCTCAACAGTGATGACATTTGCTACTAACACAGGGCGTACGAAACACAACGCAATCAGTTACCACCACAAAACAGATCACTAGGAAACACCCAGCCAACCTGCAAGGAAAGATGGTCTGAAGTCCAATTTGTGCTATACTGAAACTGCCTCTTCTCTTCCTCTATCACTTCACATCGTGGCATAGTGTGGCCTCATTTTGAGGAGGACAGTCAGGGTCCATGCATCTGTGACCTTGTATCTCTCTGACACAGAGAAATGCATCTCCAGGAGATTCAGCGCTCCTAGAAAGGCCTGATTTGTTGTCTAGTTGAGTTGATGTGTTCTTGGGTGATACCAGGTTTTCAAAATGAAGTCCCAAGGACAAGAATGTGAAGTGACCTAAGCTGAGTTCCCTCAGCTGTTGAGTCCACAAACTGGTTTTTCACCACTTGGGTTCATAAATCAGCCAAAGGAAAATGTCAAATATTCCCATCAGAGAATCAGTGCCCTTAGGCGTGAAAGGGACTGACGTCAAGAAAGTGCCACTGTCTACATGGCCAAACCTCTGTGCTGTGCTCAGTAGGAAACGTATGGATTTAATCTGGACCATTGTCTGGTGAATCCTCAGGGGAAGCCGTTGGGAGATGGTCTGCAGTGCTATTCTCCAGTTTGTAATATCAGCCTGGATACTGTTTGAGAAACAGCAAGGGTGCCATTCCCAGCTCCAAGTGACTTGGAGATTAGTCACCTTCTGGCTTTTCTGCAAGGATCCATATGTAGAGAAGGGCTCAAAAGAGTGGAGCATAAATCTCTACTATGCATGGCCCATTGCTAAAGCTCAAAAATCACTGGCTTCAGAATGCTATCCATTACTGGGAAACTCTCACACTACTCTGATCCATGCCTTTCCCACTGGTGGTGGGAGCTGTGGTGGTTTGACTTCCCAAGGCCTTCAAAACCACATTGACGAGGATGGGGTTATATATAAAGAACATCCAGCCACAAAAGCACTTTTAAGTGCTCCGTCCCATGTCCTGCCTGACATCTACATGGTACTTTTCCCTCTGCTGTCCTCCTGACTTAAATGCTTAACTTTTCCACAGATGTAGACCCCTGGAGAAGGTTGTGCCCACTGTAAAAAAAGAACCTTGCTAACACAGAATGGCAGCTTCTGAAGGCAATCTCCAGCACCTCCAGTGAGTAATACTTTGTTTTTAGGAACGACAGCACCGTAAGATCTCAGAAAGGTGCACTGCTATTGTTACTGTTATTTAAAGGGCTCAGGTGAAGTTCAATAGTTTGAGGGCCCTTCATTGAAATGAGGTGTCCTCTGGCACATTGAGGATGCTAAAGGAAGAAAAGCTACAGCCTCGCTGCTTTTTGTTCTGAGTGGCAGTTGCTTGGCCAAGGCAGAATAGTTAGGACGCATCAAGGTGACAAGACCAAGACTGGGAGAGTAAGAGGGAGGAAGGACCATATGGTCTGACAAGCTGTGACTATGCATCACATGTGACACTAAAAAGGACTGTTGTAGCCAGTAACCTGTCCCCACAGCACTAATCACAACCTGCATGATTACGCTTTATGGCAGGAGGAAGGTCTCCCACTCTGAATCCTAGCTGGCTCTTCCCTGTGAAAAGCCCAGGGAACAACTTTACCCCACAAGGACAAGGAATGGGAGCATCTCACAGTTCATACTTACTATTATAAGCAATATAAAATATATAAAATTGTAAAAAGAATGTGCATCCATCACATAATACATGATGTCAACCCATCCTTCCAGGGTTATAACCTACAGGAAGACAGAGAAAGAAAGTGTAAGAACAAAAGTCAACCAAAAAGTTAGTAAACATCAATCTTCTGATAGTGCCTGGTACTCATCACTCCACAGCATCTCTCAGGATCCATCCAGACCTGCTGCACTTCTTTTCCCAGTTGGCTTAGGATAGCAGCAATGTGTGACCAAAGGACTGGCCTGAGGTTTCTACAGGAATCTGGTACAATTAAAATGATAAAACATTACAATAAAACATCTGAAACACTAGTTCTGAGCCAGTGCAAAGAAATTCCAAGGAGGGATTATAAACAAAGCAAAAGCCTCTCTGTGCAGAGATCTGGGCTTTTACCTTAGGCTCCTGGTTTTGTAACGCTACCCATAAAATTCCTAAGATTTAAGTCAATTTTGTTTCTGTAAAACCAATTGCTTTGTGATTCCTACTGGCTCACCGTTACAACTGCATCACCAATATAATAGTGGGAAAGCATCTGAATGGAAGAGAATTACTTTAATTAAATGTAGAATTGATTTTGTACTTGTTTTCTCAGTCTTCCTTCCACTAAAAAAGAAGCTGAGGATTTAATTAACACCACACAGCCTGTGCACAGAGCAAAGCGAATTCTGCCACGTAATTTACACTTTTTATTTAGATAAAACATACCAAACTTCTAGTGCTATCTTGCTACTAGTTCTAGAGCTGAAATTCCAGCACAATTTCCATCAAAATCAAAGCTCCTGTCTGAATTTACTTGCACTGATGTACCCTATTCACTACGCCTAATGTGAGCCTTGGTGGTCCTAGCATAAACCCAGAATTGCTGCCTGCCTCCAATTTCAGTGGCACCATTCCTGATTTAAACCATGTTTGCAGTGAAGGAACTGTGAATTAGCTTGCTGCGAACAAGAAAAGGATCAAGCCTCACTGGTGTAGAGGACTTTCTGTATGGCGTGTACAGAAAAGCTGATCCATAAAGCACTTGCTGTTGAGGCAGTGAATAAAACAATGTTCTTGTCACACCTGGAGAATCCGGGCAAAACACTTTCAGGGAAGCCAGACATGAATCCTTGCCACTTTTCTCCTGGTTTTTTTACTCAAGGAGCTGGAAGAAGCTCCTAGATATGGATCTTTGGTATACCACCACATCTGCAAGGGGGAAAGCATTGCTGTACACACAACCATCAATACTCACAGTTTCCCTGAGACTGTCAGAGCACCTTGCATCAGCTCATGGGTGCTAGAAGAGAAACACTACCTACTCTTGATTCCTCTCACCCTAAAGTCAAATGTGGTGATGTCTTACCCGCAAGTTTTTAAACCCACTTCCCATGTTGAAGCATGCGTAACTTAACACCCACCATGCAGCTGAGTGAGAAGCAGCCAGCGAATACAGCTCCACGCTAAAACCAATAAAGATGATCTGCCAAGGAGCAGGTAAAAACTGTCTCTGCAGCTGTTTTACTCTGCCAGCATTGCTAAAGACTTTGAGCAATCAGGTCTGATGACATGCTAGCTGCATTTACACAAACTGCACCCACCTCTCCTGTTCCTCATTACATGCATTAGATACTCTTTCATATCACATCCTCGCTGCTGGTTAGTGATGTACAGGTATCAGACAGCAATGCTATGCTTCCAGTGGCATGGGTTTAGCAAAACCAAAAAGAATGCTTTTGGACAACAGGAACCCCAGAGATCTATCTGTGGTAGAAAGTTTTCAGCAACAGACATTTTTTTGTGTGGATGCAAGTGCTGTTATTCACCCTGGAGTCTGAGAAGGGGTTAAGCTGTCTGGGCAGTCACAGGCAGTAATCAGTCTGTTCAGCGGTGTGAAACGGACAAGCAATCAAACTGTAACTGCCCTTTTCTGCCTTTCCTTTAACACGATTGAAACATTATAGAGAGCAAAGTTCTTTTCAGCTGCATTCCTTGCCTGTGTGGGCTGTGCACAGCAGCCCATCATCTCTTGCACTCGATGCCTGCGTAGGTTCATGGGGAAACTGGAGGGATCAAGTTGGGAGGTGACACAAGGCTAAACCAAATCACTGCCAACTACCTATGAAATAGTCTCCTTTGTGCTGTTCAAAGATCCCTCCCTTCCTTCCCCTCTATTTGGATGGGCATTTCAGGGTCAGGCTGCCACAGCTGGCACAGCAGGTGCTCCATCTATTTACACTTGGGGATGAAAAATGAGCCCAGGGACTCCAAATATATGCAATACACCTCTTCACCAAATTTGCATTTGGCTGGCAATCCTCAAATTGAATGATTTAAAACAATTAAACACAGAGCCCCCTCTACAAAAGGAGTTACCTGAGGGCTGCTGTTGGGCTTCTGCAGGCGCTGCCAGCTCCCCACTTGGGAAACAGCTGCTGAGACATGAGTGGGGGCCAACCAACAGTTATAGAGGTATTTTTCTTGCATGCTAGACAGCATTTTCAGCAAGAATCAATCAATACACCACATTTCTCCTCTGGAGGGCTGAAAATGCTTATCCGGCTCTCAGAATATTTAAGAGGTAATTAGGATTTGCATTATTTACTACTCACTTGTAAACCAAAGGGATACAGGAGGGATAAACAGACCGCTGGGCTTTTGTTCTCCTGTTTGACATCTTTGTGGATTCATTCTTGGACTCATCACCCAGTATAAATGCAGCAATACCTAGGGGAAGGATTCCTGAGCTGCCGACGATTAGAGAGTACTAGCAATCCTGTAAGACAGTGTGCTCACAGACATCTGTCGTCTTTTTTTAATCAAATAGCTCTAGAGAAATGCAGGACAACACACATGCATAGCCACCCGTCTGGACTGAAACAGTGTCTATGATTTTTACAGCCCGATTCTTGCCATGCTGTAGACTTCTTTCCTGCGGTCCTTTAGAGTGCTCGAATGACTTTATGAGTACATTTTTACCTACTCCAAGATCTCATTGCATATCCCCAGCAAGGCCTTGGTGTAAATGGGAACCAGACCATTTGAATTTGCCAACAGCTGGTCTACACACCATGAGCTAAACTCTTTAACTATTTTTGGAACCAAGTCAAAGGCATCTGCACTGGTGCAAGGTTCACTGCTGCAATGCACAGTTTGATCCTACACACTTATTCTCAGACCAGATGAACTCAAGAGGGAAAGCTAGCAACTCTTGCTATTCTCCCAAGAACACCGATATATTTTTTCAGCGTTGCTTTACCTATTGTTCCTCCCTTGAGGCACCCTGAATGCAATATCACCTACTTCGCTAAACAGAAATTACTTCCTCCTCTCTTCACTTTCCAATCTGATTAATCCAGTTGACTGCAGCTCCAGCATTTGGCCCTCCAAGCCCTTTATAGATGTCTTCCAAGGACCTGGAGCACCTTTCTTGTGCTTTCCAATCTCAGCAATCCATTCTCAGTAATTAAATTCTGTTCAAGCCATGGTTGTTCACAGACAGACATATTAAACAGCGTCTCCAAATGTACCAGTTCAAAGCTTCCAATAATGCAACATACAATTATTTATCAACAGAGATAAGACAGCAAGAAACGTTTCCTAATTCTGCTCTGATGAAAAAGATGTGCAAGATACATGGCACACTAGAATTGGCAGCTGCAGGGAAATAGCTGAAAGATTCAATTGAGATGATTGGCAAGGTTGTCCTGGAGGGTGCTGCTGACTGTAATCACAAGCTGCAGACCCAGTGGGAAAGGAGATTCTGCCCCCTTAGCATAGGGAAATGACTTTTGCCTTTGAAGGACTGAGACTCTGGGCAGAGAACAGAGCTGTCCTCTAACCCATCGGAGATCCTGTGTGATGCTCAGTCTGATTCTCCTTGCCTGCTCATTCAGTTCTTTACCTCTTACACAGCATGGGCAGGGATGGGATAAATCATTTGTCTCCCATTAATACCTACGAGGCTGAGTACTAAAGCCCTGAGTCTTGTGTCTGATCATCTCTCCCATCACTGCAAGGATTTAACAGAAAGCTTACTCAGGTGAATGTAAAGACAGGTTTTGACTTCATTGATCTTTGGCTTGGACACCATTCATGCAGTGTCCAGTCAGGTACTCCCTGATCACCATACTAATACAAACAGGATAAGAGTGGACAATCACATTTTTTTTTTTAATGTCTTCTGTCCTGTGATTCTGATCCTCCTGGTTTGCTCATGCCACAATAATTTCATCAGTTGTAACAAAGATGCTTGTCTGATTTATAGTAGCATAATTGGGGACAGAATCAGGTCTTCTAGTCAAGCTAATCAGAATCAATCTAAAACTCCAGGGTGAAAATCACAAGGGAGATGTAGATTAAAGACGCTGGCACTTAACTCAGATGTCCTCACTGTTCCCAGGGAGACAGGAGGTTTACTTTGTTTTTTCTGGGGTCACTTCAAAGGTCTCTGCAGAACAATTTCTTTTATTATGTCAAGAAGTTTTCATCATAAAAATCCTTGCCTTTGAGCTCTGCCAAAATTTTTGCAAGTTCTTGGCTATAATCGATTCAAGAGCAGGTTATTCTTTGCTTTAGTGTCAGTTAAGAAAGAGAAAAAAAGAATCATTCAGGGGAAAAAACCAACACGCAAACTCCAACCCAAACTACTTTAATTAGTAAAGTCAAACACTGAATTACGTTCTGTGCATTAGAAAGCACTAATGGCTAGTGCCAGATGGACTGCTGCAGATAGACATCAACCTTGAGGTGCCACTAATCAATCGAGGAAAGTTTGGAAAATTACTGTGTGAAGTGAAGCTGAGAAGATTATAAGAACTGAATGCACAGCGTACAAAACTCCAGCCTGGCCCCGAGGCCTGATCTTTCTCATGGCAAGATTTCACTTCTGCAATTACTTGAACAGACTTCATTTGTAGAGACAGCCTCCCTAAGCATGGGAACCAAAATCAGCATCTTGCACTTTGACCAAAACCCCTAAGAAGCATAGCTCTGGCAAACAGAAGTTTCCTTAGTAGTTGATTTCAGAATTGCAGGTGCTTGTTCAACTTGGCATCTGGCCAGAGCAGGATGTGATACAGAGACACAGAGAAACCCAAGTGTTTCCAAACCATTTGAAGTGTTCATCTTAATTGACATCTATAATTTGCACTCAGCCTCTTTTTCTTTGGCCTAAATTAGGTCCTTTGCAGACAAGATGGGCATTATCTGCATCAAAATCAATTATGCTGAACCAAACAGCAACTCTGAGGACTGCCATGATTATTTGGGTTTGTTTACCTTTTATCTCATCATTTCCCTGGCCCTGCTGCAAGGTTTTTTTATTTCTTATTTTTATAAACCTCATCAAGACAAGGTCCAATGATATCATAAATTGCAAGAGCTATTAATTACTATGATGGTCTCAGTAAGTTCTATAAGGCCTTCAGTATTCATTTACGAAAGCCTCTTATCTATGTATTCTGCCCTCTCGGGCATATTGATTTGGCTAGCAAGCACTGGCCAGTGAATAATGGAATATTCCTTTTCCGTATGCAAAGTGCTTGGCAGCTAATCAAATCACTATTTTTGAAGTCAACTTCACAATTTTAATTATTTCCTCATGACACATGTTAAGTAACCTCTGTGGTCAGAAAAACAGGTTTTATTATATTCTGAGTAACATCCTTTGAACAGATGCTTTTCGTTTCACTTTGAGGGCCTGCTTACTTTCCAAAGCGACCTTAGCCATTTCTTTGTAAATTGAGAGTCTTGCAAAGCATCCATCTGCTCTGAAAAGTGGCCCTGCAAAACAGAAAATAAAAGGAAACTGTGCAACCTTGCATTTGTTTTTGATTTGTGACCTCTCAAATTTGTTCCACATCAATGTGATCTCTGGTCAGCACTACCAGTTCACAGTGGATCTTGAAAAGCAGAGCGCGGCCAGTGCGCAATGAAGTTGGACATATCACTGATGCCATTATTGGTGGCCCAGAACCTCACAAAAGTGAATCTACAAGCTTAAAAATGGCATAAAAACTTAACAACTTTTGCTACAAAAGGAAGGTTAGTTGCCGTCTCTCCGTTTCACACTAAATAATGCAAGATCCTCATCCGATAGCAAAGACATCACTGATTTCAGATGACTGCTGCTTATAACAAATCACATCTCAGTCCATATTCATGAGGTTTGATTTACCGTGATAATTATCCTCTGTCTTCACTGTTTGTGTAAAGTATCTTATGCACAGGGAATGTATTTAACTGTTTAGCTTCAGCAATAATGAGTCCATTATCACAGAGCGCGCCATAAATCAGAGTTTCATAGCAGAGCAAAGCTGAAAGATGAAGAGTCTGCAATGAGAAGGGAACCAAAGCCAGACTGAGATCCTTGCTCACAGATGAGCATACCACATAACAATTATATGAATGACAGTGCTTCTCCAGACACCACTGTCTGGAACACAGCAGCAGTTTGGGGTACTGGCCCAAGTGCAAAAAGCAAGGATTTTTGTTAATTGTATTGTTACACCTTGTTTCAAATTATATTAGAGACGATTAGGGACAAAGGGTGCACAGCTTCAAGCACAACTAGCCCTCTGTGCAGGACTATGACACAAAACACATTTCAGGTGTCCGAGTGTCTCAGTTTTACCCATTCACACTAACCAGAGTGTGGGGGGTGTCTTGTTCTCCTGGATGGATCTGCCAACTCAACACAGCCTGGAGACAGTTGTGTGGGACATCAGGGTAAAGGAGCTGAACCTTTGGCTTAGCATACAAGTCTCCCCTAGGCTATGTACAACTCGCAGTGCAAGGTGCAATAGCAGCAACTGAGCATGGAGCAGGTTTGGGGCAATAAAACCAAAGTAAGGTTTACTTGTAAGAATTGTTRATGCACCTCAAGACCAGTAGCTTTTTCATCACCTAACTGGACTCCAGATTAGGCCATGGCTTGCTGCAGGCACCCCTCTTTCTGCTCTGAATAAAAGAACCTATGATTGAGGTAGGATGAAACCCTTCCAAAGCTACAGAGTTTGCAGCAGGTTTCTGTGCCACGCTGGGTCCCTCCAATACCTCCCACAGGTTGCGAGGCCCAGACCTGGAATCAGGATGGCCTCTCTGACTTGTGCTATATGGGACAATTCCTTCTAGCCTTCAAAAGGAAGGAGATTTTTCAAAAGCAACTAATCCTCTTGGAAGCACACTCTGAGATGCTTTAAAGGGGCTGGGTATTTTTAGATTGGGTTTTCAGCATGAAAGCTCTTCAAATGCAGAAAACAATGTTTATTTGGCTGACCAAATTAAAAAAAGCAACACCAACAACACTCAAATCCCATCATCTAGAGTGAAATATTTTTGGTGATCCAAAAAAAAATTCAAATCTACTGACAAAGCATCATCTTAAAGCAGTGGAAATGAAAAGCTTAGAACTCTTCCCTTTTTTCTCCCCAGCCAAAACTTCTTGCCAAATTCAGCACAGATAAGCATTTTTGACACATATCATCGGTTTAAAGAATGAACCATTTGACAAAATGTCCTTTTGGCCAAAAAATTATCTACTCAAAGAACTCTAAAAACATAGGCACCCAGCATGACAGCTGCTTCTGAAAAACATGGCCCACAAAACTACATGTTGCACCCACAAATACAATTGCAGTCGGAAGCCTCAGGCTCTTTCACTTCCTTCTGCTTCAGTGTGCCTTTTGGCTGTTCCCCAAAATATTTAAGACTACTGAAAGTGGAAGAACAGAGGTTGCAGCAGACAGGCAAGCAAGCATATTGGTGGCATCTTGCATACAATACTCTTGAGACACTGGGGTAACCATTCCTGAGCTGTCAATTTTGTAAGGAACTTGGTTGAGGTATCCTGAGGTCCCAGCAACAAAGCAAGAGAAACAGGCCCCAAAAAGGTCCCTCTTAATATCCATCTGAGTGAGCCCAGCTAAGAGGAAGATGTGCGAGTAGGAACCAAGAGGAATGACCCTGCCAATTCTGTCCTGCCAGCAGGTTCCAGGATGGAGGTTTGTGCTTACTCTAAGGGAAAGCAACGTTAGAGTTTCAGGTCTTGTCTGCTTGAGCGAGATCTTTTCTTGACTGAGTGACAGTATAGACAAGAAGGGACTTCAAGCTCATTCTTGTGTTTGGCCATAGCAAAAGTGCATTGAAGTGCACGTCATTTTTCCTTTAATTTGAATGGAAGATATGGTTCCCATTACAGATTTGGCTGAAAGATTTCCAGGCAAGGGAGAAATCCTCAGGGACAAATTTCAATCATGATGAACAGAGGCTGAAACAATGTGAAGCGGGCAACGGCTGTGGAACAGATCAGGGCATCAAACAACAGTGAAATGAGACAAATGAACCTTTCTCTTTCCAAACCCGAAATCTCCCCCCAAGGTCTGTACCTTCTCAGCTGGCACAGCTAGCAGGGGTGGAGATCCTGGCAGAAGCAGAGTCAGCAACACAGAGACAAAACAAGATCCTCATCAGCACATGGTGCAGGGTCAAAATGAATAAATCCTTGATTAGATTGAGATAGCTTACACAAGCTCCCAGGGGCTTTTTTGACAAGCTAGAGCACAGAAGAGGTAACTTCACATTGAAACAAAAAGGCTATTTCGGCAGGTGGCCTGCAGCATATGGCTGTCACTGCCAGCTGTCGTACCCGCTCAGGCAGCCTGCCTTCACATCAAGAGTAAAGTATCCGCAGAAGGACAAATGAAGGAAGAAGTGGGCAGCATCAATTCCCCCACTTTCCCACCCCAAACTTGTTCCCTCTCCTAAGCTGGTCACCCACACCTTCATGGCTGTAACATACTCCTAGCTTTGGTGAGACCAGGTGCAAAGATAATTTCTCCATCTAAGCACAGCATCAAGATAACACCTTGAACTCTTGCTGCTGCTGACAGTTCCTTTAATGCTGCTCTATTTCCAGATAGCTTTCTTCAGAAGGTGATTCAGCTTTTCCTTTCTTGGGCATTCTTATCAGGTCGTGTGCCTGCTGGGCTGTCTTCAGCTCTTGTGAGCACAACCAGGCTTTTTTTTTTTTCCTGACAGCAGCAAGGGGGCTGCTGAATGCGAAACAATCTCCTCTGAGAATTCCCTCGCTAGGGCCTTCTGATGATGGGCCAGAGATGTGTTACTTGTATGACTTAATTAACTGGTTAACCGAGATGTCGTCTTAAGCAAAACCTCATAGAAGCAATATGCACTCAGAATAACATAAGCCAGAAACAGAATCATGAATCTGAGAGCTGCATCCAAGGACTAGTTTCAAGAGGGTCTTTCATTAAGGAAGCCTCTTAGAAAATGCAGCTCCTTCTGAAATACAACATGTGAAGAAGAGGTCATAGAAAAGGTAACTCAGCCAGCACCAGCAGCGTTCAGCCCCTCTGAAGTGCCAGACAAATCTTCTCTCTTGTATTGGATGCACATTTCCTGAAATGTCCATGTAATTTTTTCCTGTACATTTGCTCTCAAAGTTCAGTCCTTCCAACTACATCCTGGAAGGAGGCACAGAGGAACAGCTTGTTCCCTTGATCTCATCTTGGTTCTGCCTAGATGAATGTTAYTGCTCCTTCAACTTTGCCTCACTAGTTTTGCCAAAAGCATTGACTCCCGATGTAAAGTGCTATTATAGGTCTTACTTTTCTGGAAGTCAGACATGAAAGCGTCCAAGCAATGGTTCTGTGGTTTGCAAAGTAGCTTAAATCATCTCTTCTTCCCAAACTGTGTCTCTTACCAGCCATCCAACCCCCTTTTGTTTTAATGGGGTTTCTGTATTCAGGCCTGGCCACACCGAGACTGATGGTTAGGAAGGTGGCAGTGTTTTGGTTGCTCCACTGAGACTGTCAGTAAGTCAAATTAAATTGGACTTTGGTTAGGTGGGTAATTCATCATTTGCAGTGTGACAACAATACCTGTAATTACTGCTCTTATTGTTGCGGCTGAAATTCATGTGCAATAAAGGGATCTTAATATGATGCCAAACCTCACAGTTAATTTAGGTTCCATCTCCTTTCATTTATTCTGTAATAAGCTAATTAGTTCACATAATTTGCCACTGAATGTGCCTTTGTAACAAATATATACATGAATTAGCCTATTACACAACAAATGAGGGGAATCAAAACATGAATCATTTGCAGGATTACATAAGGAATTATTATCCTTTCAAACACCCATGGATGCAGCCATCATCTTTACTGCTTTAAGATTTTATTATATGCACTAGGTTGGTTCTCATGTCTGATGCCTCTGACCTACTCTTCTGCTTGGAAGGTCAACAATGCATTTCACTGTTTGGCACGCCCCGCTGCCACGTGCCAGGTTACTTGCAAGTTCAGGATCACTACCATGAAGTTAAATGGCTTTCAGCTTGGCTGCTTAAATCCAAATTCTGGCAGCTGAAAAAGCTTGGCCATACTGCTAGCCTCCTGCCTTGGCGCACCATTCGCAAGGATGTTTTGGAGTAGAGATCTTCAGATTCCCCTGTCAAAGTCTGCTTTTGGTTTTGTTTGTTCGCAGTCTGCACAGTATTAAACTGCGCCCTTGGAAACTCTTGGGCACAACTTGCAGTCACTGCACTTGGAAGCTTCCTTCTGAATCTCACCTGTGGGGCTCATTTCACCAGCCTCCCTTCTGACAGCTCTTAAACCATGCTAGATTTCCAACTCATTTGGCATAAATCGTGAGGGATCCTCTATCCAGCTGAGTCCTGAGATTGCCATTACGCAAACTGGAGGCTTGCCAGACCTTGAGGTTCAGTCCACCATTATAACTCTTGCAAAGTACCACGTTTTCATTAATCCCCAGAAGGGATCAGGACAATTGGACCAGTCTCATCCACAACACAGCAGAGTGCTTTCTGCCCAGTAATTCAATACTAATTCACAGCGAAGCTCCTGAGCTACTAAACCCATCAGTTCTACTTTCTGCACTACTTACTTTGAGGCCTCATTTAACTGCTGACCTGATGCTACCCAGCTTCAACTATTAAATGTAATGAGAGCACAACTCAATAGCTTTATTTGTTAAATGTTCTCTGCTTACAGCAATTGTTTTGATTTAGCATCCAACCTCTTGCAGTAATGATTTACTCTTTCCATATCAAAGTTAAGCAAGCACCTTACTCCCAACGGCTGCTTCTTTACCTGGAAGTTACATTGTTTTCAGCTTCTAAAAGTGAGTCCTTACTTCTAAAAGGAATAAAGATGTAAGAAGTGTTTTTGGCTGGAAATACTCTTTAGCATTCGGATGGCCTAAGCAGCACTAAAACCAATCATAAACCTCCTGGCAGCTGCCAAAGTGATCTATGGATACAATATGCAACTTTGCCAGACACTCTGCTCTGCCCAGAGGAATCAGTTGAAACCTCTGCTGTGGCTGGTGTGTTCTTCCTGGCTTAAAACTGTACATTTTCAGGCTGAGGAAATGAAATACCAACATGAAATGAAAACTTGCAGCCTGCAAAAAGGCTCAGGAAGTAAAACAGAAGCAGGACCCCTTGAGAAGCACCTGCTTATTTTCAATGCACTAGCACAGGCACTCTGCAACGCATTGCCCTCTGCCCTTTCTCTGGCAAGAACATTGCTGCCCCGTGGTGGGAGCCAGACCAAACCTCCTGGGCACATCCATCAAGCCATGTCAAAGAACCACGCAAGAGCAGAAAAAGGAGAATGCAAGTGCAGCCAGAGACCTATCTACTATTCTCACTTTGATTTCCCTCTTTCCTTTATGCAACACTCACTACCAGTCAAGAATATTCAGAATTACTATGGCAGCTCCTCTCTTGACATACTAATTTCCAGGAGAGAACCAAAGCATTTTTAAAAACATAGCCTAGTAGAGTCTTGGGATCTGTCTGAACCCTTCTGGATTTGGTTTTGAGCCTTTGACACCAGCAGCAGTTTGATTCAAGGTGTGCTACTGCAACAGCATGAGAGCAAACAAGATGCTCAGAGCAAGCAATCGCCCCTTTACAACTCCCAGGTGAAAATTGAAAGTTAAGTTCATATTATAATATGAAACTAGAAGGAAATTCATAAATGAAATTTAGAGCTCTGAATGAGTAATTATTCATCATTAACAAAACTAAAAGGAGAACCTTTTCTCTTTTAGGAATAGATGTCACCTACACTTCAAGAGAACTAAATAAAACAGGGCATCTAGCCAAAAGCATGAAGAAATTCGTATTAAAAACAGAAAGTGCAAATTAAAAACAGAAAACAGTACACTGATCATTTAAAATAGGCTAGCCCTAAGAGACCATAGTCTCTGGACTGCGTAGATAAGCTATCCAATATTCCAGAGCTACAAATGCTTTGAAAATGCTTCAGTTGCTGGAGTGTTTTTGTCACCTGTAAAGGCTCCCCCAGTCTGAGCTAGAAGCACTTTGGACTCTAGTGAAGAGCTGTATAGGTGTGGATCAAGACAGACTCAAATTCCACGTGACTAGTATCTCTTCACAGGTATTCCAGCCAGAATGGACCATTAGGATTATTTCTTCCTCCCTCCAGCATACCATGCTAACCAGTATAACCCTGCAATTCTAGAATCAAGCCCAAACCATGCCATTGAGCTTGTTCCTACATTTTAGAACGATATTAAGTCTTGCTTAAGGACTTGGACAACACTCTCCATTTCCTGATAACTACAGCAATAAAGACCCTAACTCTCAAAAATCCCTGGGATTTGTCCAGGTCTGACTTGCAGTGCTAGAACTTGCCATACTTTTGTCTGCCTGAAGAAGTATTTTCCCTCCTCTTCTAAAATGCACTGAAAAAACGGCTGTTCTCTCCAAATGCTCTCTTGCAACATTTGTGCAGGTTATTGTCCTATTGTATTGACACATTTACTCGATGTGTCTTTATTTGCAGTTTCATGCAGGTGCAAGCAAATTCCTTTCTCCTCTGATGCATCTATCAAAATCTTTCCAAGCAAAAGATGACAAAACAAAAAGAAACAGAAAAGTCTTTAGGAGAATCCTACCTGAAAAATAGCTATCCAGGCATATCCAATATTATCAAAATTGATAGCTCCATTGTGTGGGTTTACGTCTCCTGCCATGCATACGTTGTAATACTGGTTCCAGTTTATGCAGGCATTCCTGCTGCTGAAGTCAGGGTTGTATAAACTTGGGGTGTAGGAGTCCATGCTCAAGGTGCACTCCACCTTGTACTCCTTCCTGTTTGGGATGTTGGAGCATTTCTGCATGCCGTTTTCACGATGCGATGAGCAGATGAATGGATTCTCCTCTGCTTCGTCTGTCCGGTAGTACGGATGCAGGAAGGTAAGGTTGTATGTCCTGGAAGGGGAAGAAAGAGAAGGATGAGAACAAACGATGCACCCCTTGCTTCATCAGCAGCAGAAGGCGCTGGTTGCTGTCCCTGGTTTGGGTGYGTTATTTCTCCTTTACCCTTCAGCCCCATCAGACTGGGGACAGCAAGCCACAGTTGAGATATCAGCCCCTACCTTTGTCTACAAAGCTTTTTGCTTACAGCACCCTGTAAAGCACCAGTAATCTTTCAGTTAAAGATCAGCCTGTTCCCCAAGTGAACAGGGCAGCTGAAAGTTGAAATGAGAGGGTATAGAGAGAAAAATCCCAGCAGGCCAGGTGCTTCCCAAAAAATCTAGGGAACATCTTGTTTCCATCTAAGGATTTTAAGATAGCTTTTCTGATGCTCAGAACATGCTTCAGAAAAGCTGACGGCAAAGCAGCTTTCCAAAAAATGTGCCCCTCAGCACCTCTCCAGGATGAGTAAGCTGAACTTTAGCAAGGAGAGACCCAGCCTCAGGCCATCCTCAAATTCCTTCTGTACTTACATAAGAAAAGAAAGAGCCCACATTAATGGGAACTGTATGCTTACTGCATATCTGATTTAATTGGCCTGGATAAAGTTTATGGCTCTGTTACAGCTAAGATAAGCAAGTGCTCTAATTGCAGCATGGCAGGGATGTGCCTTTTCCCAAGCCGTGCTCTGGGGCAGATCAGCCAGCAACCAGAGCCCAGGACTTTTCATGCCGTTTGATTAGCATTAGTGAGCTGCACCGGCACTCACACTGCTGAAGCACTGCTCAAAATGAGAAGGTGCAAAGTCCTAGAGCCAACTCTCTGCTGTGTTCAGAGCTGCAGGGATCTAAGAAGCTACACAATCAGTCAAGAGATAAGGGAAAAGGCAACACACAAATTATACAACCAAGTGAGATGTGGATAGAAGATAAGCAGGTAATTCTTCAAGACAGGACATCTGTATTTTTATGTGTTTCTGAATGTACCTAACTATGAATAAATTTGGCTCTAATGAGTGCTAAACTAGTGTTATTCCATACAATTGCTTGAAATTGCTCCCCGAAACYCTTGAGTCAAGCAGGAGTCACTCAGCAACTGCACTTTAAGGAGAGAACAATTGCTGCAGGGCAGAGCTGGGGGAAAATTAACCCTGAACAACTTTCCTGGGGAATTTGGCTCTCTTCCACCAATGAATTACTTGAGAGGGGTGTTGAGGGTTCATCCAGCTTCAGGGACAGGCAAGAGTAGCCTGTCAGAGGAATTGGGCATTGCTCACTGGTGGTTAAACGTATTCACCAGTTATTCCCCTCCCATTGCATAGTGTTCCCACACCTCTAGACAAACAAAACTAGTATCTTCCTCCCAGTTTCTATGCCTTACGTTCAAGAGACAAGGAAGAAACTTGAAAAATGTTTTTCCTCCAGGACCGCCTAAAAGCCTTCTCCTTCCCCTCCCATGAATTGGTTTCACTTGGAGGAAATTTCCATATAAAACAAGCTGAAGAAAAGGCTGAGTGCTACACTAGCACGGCGTTTGCCGGCAGATCAGATACTACAACCAGCAGTTTGTCACACAGAGGGGGGTATTGCAGAGGCTTGCGAAGGATTAAAACGCACCAAGGCGCAGGGATGTGTCAGGGAGTGCTACAGACTGTGGGCAAAGACAGCTGGGGAACTTGAGAGAAGAAACAGAGGGAGGAGGAGAAGAGACACCTGAAAAGTGACTTCTAACTCACAAGTGGCAGGCAGAGCCCCGGCAGCTCTGTTTTGGCCTTAGTGGGTACGCTGAGAGTGGCTCAGTTCAGATGCAAAGGGCTCCTGCACCCTCAAATAAATGTGGTGGGGACCTACTCTGCTTACAGCCACAGTGCCTGCCTGAGCCTGCTCACCCAGGGAGGTGCTGGGAGGGCTCTGCACCTCCATGAGACATGATGCAGCCCAGGACAGAGCCATCCCAGCCCCACCAGCCTCAGGAAGGACATTTTCTTCTAAAACCTCCAGCTTTGAGAGGCCATGGGAGCATGTCTCATTAGCCTCCTCCTAAGGAACTCAATAGCAGGTGCTCAGTAGCTCTGAATTCTTTCAAATGGGACATTAGGATCAGGGCTTTCCACACCCTGCGGTGGTGACAGGGGTCTAACGCCCCCAGAGCCCAGACCAAGCCTGGACTACGCTGTGCACTGCCTGATACACCAAAGTAGCATGGCCACAGCAGTCTGGGGTATGACCGGCTTCCTTGGGACTGACTTCACCACTCTTGACACCAGGACTTTGTGGGTTACAGGCAAAGAGCTACTTTAAGTCCCTAAGATGATGGCAGGAGAGGTCTCGTTTGGTATCTTCTCATAAAAGCACCTGGACCTCCAGCTCAGGCTCAACAGATCTCTGCAGTTCTCAAATCCCTGATGTGACAAGTCAGACTCAAAACTTAGTCTGGGCAGCTCAAAGCCCAAACCTGGTGCTTGCAGCAGAGACAGCCACAGAGGCGAGTCTCAGACAGTAACCTGCAACCCTAAAACTACACATTGAACTCCCAGCCCTGCAACAGCCCTGTGTGATCTTGAGAACATCCCTTGCTCTTTCTTGTTTCCCTTCAAACAGTGCTGACCAAGGCTCTTTGATCTGGATGTGCCACTCCAGTGACATACTCTTCCAACTCTTACAACTGATCATCCAGGAAAACCTGCTCCAGGACAGGTGAAGCTGTGAAACTCGGCAAAAACTTATTTCCTTCACCACCCTGGAAGCAACACCCCACCACACCACCAGCAGCAGGAGCTTCCCCGATCACAAACACCTTTTGGCAGCGGGCAGGACAGGAAGGCTCAGCACACCACAGCTCGTGGGCCAGTGTAATTAGGATTCTACCCAGAGCAAAGCTGGACTTGCAGAGGGAGATGGACCATCTGGAGGGATGATTGTGTAATTAGCAGCTATGGCTGCACAAGCTTCTTTCCTGGGAGCAGTTTTGTGTTTAGATGCAGACACACACATGCCTGTGCCAAGAACATGGACCATGGAAGAAGTGCTCAGACAGAAGGGCTGATGCATCAGCATGATGCTCCACTCCGACCTCACACCCGAGCTCCCCTGCGAGCTGCCTCTCCCACCACGGCGCAATACACACAACATTCAGCACCACACGCGACTCCGCAGCTGTCTGCCCTCCCAGCTGCAGGGCTCTGACACATGTTCATCGTCCCAGATTAATCACCTTTATTTCAGTCCCCAGAGCTGATCTCCTGATATGCCCACCCCAGCTGGGCAGGCTTGACAGGGACACAGCTAGCCAGAGAGCAGTGTGCCAGTCAATTCTGCTGGAGCCCATGTACCCGGTTTTGTTGGAAGGAGGGGATGCAACCAGGCTGGGGACCTACAGGACCAATTCCTGTCCCATGCAATGCTTCTCTATTCACTACACATTGCAACTGGGAAGGCCCTTGATGAGCCACATACACAGATTTGAGAGGCTGCATGTTTCCCATGAGTCACCGTTTAGGAAGCCTTGAGCTGAAGGAGAAATACTGCCTGCAGACACAGCACCCTGGGCTGTGATCTAATAAGCTGCGTAGAAAAGATCTGGGCACAAACCCTCCAGAGAACCAAAAGAACAACACACTTTGGTGGCTGTGGGAGGAAAATAAAACCGGGAAAACAAAGCACAGCTTGACTGCAAAGGGTGGATGAAGTTTGATTTGGTTCTGCTGTTGCCTAATTGATTTTATACTCCCTTTTCTCTGCCTTGCTCATTTTTGGAATTGTCCCCAAAATGATTTACAAACTAAAAGAAAGTCCTCCCTATGACAGGCCAAAATCAGTCACATGGAGGCCAATTTCTGCCCAGCCCTTTTCAAGCCCTTCCCTCTTCCATGTCTGCCCTGGGCACAGAGACACCATGAGCATCCGTCCGGCTGGGAGGGACCTGCCCCTGCATGATGCTCTGCCATCACCGAGTACAGCAGGGAAGGGACACACCAACTGACAGCAAGCACTGCAAATTTAAGACCTTTTTCTAGTTCCTCTGCTTGATGACCCTGCTAGCAAAACCAAAAAGGAGAAAGAAGGAAGGATAGCAAGAATGAGAAACAACAGTGTTGCAGAATGAGGGAATCCCCAATATCCACAAAATAAATGAATTAGCTCTGCCAAGACCATCTACCTCCACATGCAGGAAAGGTCAATCTGACTTCCTTGTTACTTGCCAACAGGCATAGTCCAAATAACTTATTAATGGTAATGAATCCACTAATCACAAGACCCTTGTGCTCTGGGGAAAAGACATGAGAAACTAAGCCCCAGAATGGATCTTGTTATCACATTAGAAAGGATTAACACCCCTTTCTTGGCCAGCTGCCCAGCGTACATCTTTCTCTGGGCTTGCAGCAGCTTTGCAATGTATTTTCCTTTCTCTGTCCCTGGGCATGTTCATGTGCAGGAAGGGCAAAAGCGGGGCAGGAAAGTCCATTCTCTCCCATGTCAGAGGAGGCTGAACAATTATTCTCTGCTCCATCTTCCCCCAGGCTCAGTCCTCCCAGCCCAACTATCCCATGCAGGACATCATCCACAACCACTGGAGTACGGTGTGTGTGCGCTGAGCACAATCCTGCTACAGCTTTCCGAGGAGCAGAGAAGGAAAGGGAAAAGGTAGAGGAAGCTCAGCACCAAGCAGGACCTCCTCCAGGAGGAGGCTGTTTTCTGGAGGAAGTCCTGCTGACAACTCAATGTTGCAGCAGAGCGATGCCACGAGGAGCAATTAAGCAGAACTCGGAAGTACCTTTCAGACAAACTCAGAGCTGTCTGCTCCTTCTCGCAGCTCTACAAAAGCCAAGGAGCCAAAGGCAGTACAATGCCAAGCAGGTACGGAGTTAATTAAGACTGAAGTGCTCACATTATAACTGTCCTGCAGCATTGGATAAATACAAAGCACTTCACAGCTCTCTCCCCTCTCCTGCTTCCAACCCACTGAGTTCTTTGAAAGGCTCCACGAGGGGGAAAACACTCCCCTCCATAACAACACACAAGCAAGGAGCAGCCCCAGCAGCAACAACCCAGACAAGCTGGGGGTGACCCAGTTCCTTTATTTACAGTGGTAGCAGCTCATGATGGCAGGAGGGAGCCAGAGGGGCTGCGTGGGGGAGACACATCCTGGAGATCTTACAGATAAACTGCTGGCTTCGCTTGCCCTTCCCACRCATGCATACTGAGCCTTCCTCTCTCAGACCAGACCAACCAAAAAGTCCTTGTGAAATTCCCCCTCCAGCTCCCACTGTCAGAGATCTCCTGCACTTGCTCACATAGCAGCGGAGACCATCCTGGCACTGCTGTTCCTCACTGCTGTGCAATGCCAGGGGAAGCGCAGTCCGGCCAGCGAGCTCCCCGGGGGGTTGAAGAGGTGTCTGAGCCACCAGAGACCTCTGAAGCACCACTCTGGTCTCCAGGGCTGGCCGGGGAGTGACAGCTTCTCACATGTCCTGAACAGCAGTGACCCACTCCAGTTTATCGCTTGCCAACTCGCTACTGCAACAGCCCAGTAACTGCCTGTAATTCCTTCAAAGTCACTACTGAAAGAGAGTCCTTAATAAAACAATCTCCTTCCAGCATGATTTTGCATTGCAACAGTGCCATTTTCAAAGAGAGAGAAAAAGCCARTATTTCCAGTGCACCTCAAAGAAGTCCCCAAATTTTTATCAGGATGTACTATATTTAAAAATAGTTTCTTTACTTGAAGCAGCCAACTTTCAAGGGGGATTTAAAAGAAAAGGTTTCCACAGGAAGAAGAATGATGGCAAAAATCAAAGTCACTTCTTCCAACTGATGCCTGCTGTAAAGTTGAATGGCCCAGAAGGCTGCTGGCAGCGAGTGTGTAAAGAAGCATGCAGCAGATAAGAAACTATATTTGAAGCACCGGTCTCTGAGCTCGCTTACACTTGCTTTACTCCAGAAAACCTTTGGGGCTATGACCCTTTCTTGCCTGACACTCTGGATTGTGTTCACATGCTCACCCTTGCTTTAAAGCAGTTCTGTTTTCATGTGGGAGGGTTTGACACCACCACCAAGGTGAGTCCTGCCAATAACTCAGGTCTTCCCCATTACAGGACTGTAAGGAAAATCTGAATCAGGACCATCAGGACCTGCTCAGCCCCAACCCAGGTGCACAGCACGCCTGTCCATCCTCCAGCCCCTCACAGCCTGCTGAAGGGCTGGTAAACATTATTTTAGGCTGAGGACAACAACACTGGGATTTAGTGGGACTTGGCAGACAAAACTAAATGACCAGAATCTCATTCCCCCTTTCCCACAGAGCTCTATTCTGTTTACTTCTAACCAAAACCAGAGCTTAACTTTAATCCTGCATCCCCTGTGTGAAGGTTTTGTTGTTGTTTTTGTTCTCTTTGGCAGCTCTCCCTCAAAGGGGACGGATGGTCAGGGCTCTCCAGCACCGATGCTGAGCACAGCAGCTCGGCGCAGGGATGGAGCCTGAGGACACAGAGTGATGGACCCTCTCCAGTCCAACCCTGGGCTTGACTTTGCCTATATCTCCACACTGTCTTGCAGGCAGATGGCATCTTGCTGCTGGTCAGCAGGACCTGCTAGTTTGGGCCCAGTGCTGTATATTTTAACCCTTCTTTACAATAGCAGAACCATGTAACCCTCAAGTGCTTTCCCTGTTACTGCCACACTGAAGTCACTCCATGCCTTTTCCCCCTATACAACTTGCTGTTGGTGTGTTAAAGACCACTGCAGGGGTGAACCATATCCCAATGCCTGGAACTACAGATTCAGGAGAATGAATCAGGAATAACAGAAAAGATGGGAATAGTTTCATCTGGATTCCCCAAAACTTTCACACCAAGCTCCAGTCAACCTAGGATAGTTTCTACCTGGAAATGAAGGGACTGGTTCATTGTAGCCAGGTTTCTCAGGTCTAAAGCTAACTCAGCAAAACACAGACCAAGACAGTAGCTTCAGTCTGGGTGATGGTACCAGAGCAACCCACATTTGTTACACTGGCACCAGCAGAGCTGGAGTAGCCCTGTCCTGCAACAGAGCTGCCCCACGGGCATGCCAGAAGCCTCATTTCTCCAAATTTCTCTGGAATGCTATAACTTTGTTCACAGTATCCCTGAGCACACAGCATCAAGCAACAGGACTTGGGCACAGGCAACGGGTAGCCCACTGCCACCCAAATTCACCACTACCTGCTGCTGGGGGGGACCCAGGAAGCAGTGGAGAGCTGCGGTGAAGAGGAACGAGAAGATCTCTCACAAACCTCCTGCCTCTTCAAACACAGGTCCTGAGGCTTAGCACAGGGAGCCTGATTTTGCCTTCAGCGACTGGGACCAAGACCCTGATAAGAAAATCCTGCGACACCTTTGATGCTGCTAATGGCCATTACATAACAGTCTGCTTTCCCTGGGCTGCTTAATATCTCTACTTAGCAATCGTTTCCCCTGTGGTTAATTTAAAAGCTCCACTTTGCAGGAAATCACACAGCATTTTAGAAACCTGGTCAAAGAGATGAGAGGGACTCGCCAAAGCTAATTACAGCCCTACGCTCCTTGTGCTCAAAGCGCTGCCCGCACACGGTGCCTGCCCCATGCAACGGGGCCACCCAAGCACAGCTTTAACACCACCCTTTGGGCTTTGAAATGACAGCTCAGGGGTTACTCTGGGTGACGGAGGGTCTTGGTGACCAGCAAATACCTGCCGTGAGTGCAGGAGAGAGCTTACGAGGTTGGAGCATCAAGATGCAGGAGCAGAAGCATACACACATGGCAGACTCATTGATTTTCTGCCTTTCAGCATCTCTGATGGGATGAGTGCATGCCATCAGAGATGGTCTGCAGCACAGAGAAAGGCTCAGAGAGCTGAAAGCCACAGGACTAATCAGTGAGAGGCAGGAACAGGACCTGGGGTAGAGCTGAGGGATAATCTCTGCTTGTCTTCCAGACACAATACAAGTTGTAGACAGCAGATGATTACAAACAGATATAATTACAGGCTCTATCTTCTCTTACAGAGCTAGAGTTGCCCTGATTAGCTGGCCTCGGGCATTTCCTCACCTCTGAGCCACTGACATCTCCAGCAGTCTCTGACAGGAACCCTTCAGAAGGATTTTCCTGGGCAGACCTCCCTTTTCCACAGGAGCTTGCAGGCTGCACCTGGTTTTGGTCTGTTGTGATGATGGGTTTTAAGGTGTGTCCTTACCTTGCACCTCTGAAGGGGCAAATGCAGAACAGCCCAAGCTCAGTATCATGCTGAGGGATTGCTGGGGAGCAGCGAGAGCAGGACTGTCCTGTGGCAGGGGATGAGCCAGGAGCCAAGGGTCATCCCAGTGCCGGCAGCACCTGCACGGACAGAGTCTGAACACAGCAGGCAGAGCCCAGGGCTGGCAGCAGGGTCCATTCAAAGCCCCAGACATGGTAAGCGATGAACCAGATCCAGGACCCATCCAGGGAACTCAGGCAGGAGCCAAAGAAACCAGGAACAAAGACAAAGCTGGAAACAGGCACACCAACAACACAGCTCAAACCAGGACTGAGAGCCACAGGCTGAGCTTAAATAGAGCTCCTGGGCCATGGGCAGGGTCTGGGTCCTAGGTGAGGCTCATCAGGGTAATTAAGGCCTATTAGCACCCTCAGCACCTGGCAGGGATGCTGGTCCATGCAACTGCCTAGCTTGGAAGAACCAAAACTAAAGTTTGCATCAAAAAGAGCAGGTGATCAAATGCGCTGCCCATCCCTGATGCCTGTGCCAGACTGAGAGTGGTGTACAAATGTCTTTAATGCCTTTCACATCAAGCTTCTTATCTTAACACACCTACAAAGATTTATTTGTGTGTTTCAGCAGCATCTCCATGGTGCTGTCTGTACCAGCGTGTGGAACATCTCATCAACCCACTGCCAGGTGGTGTGGTGTGCTAGGTGACCTCCCAGACCTGTACAGTTTTGGGAACTGGCAATTTTAGGAGAGCTCTAATGCTTTTGTTTGTTCTAAATCCTGAAATTCCCAGAGTCAGGGATCTCAGCTTCCTCGGACAGAGATAATCCAAACCACTAACATCCTTGTCCTTCAGGTGCAGAGGAAAAACATGAGAAAGCCACTCCAAACCCTTAGTAACTTGCTGACAAGTGGGGGTTTTTCATAAAAAAAGTACCTAGCCAGACTTGGAGTCCTGAAGCCAACAACCTTGTGAATCAAGATGACAGCCCTGTTAAGAGCTGCCATTGCAGCTGTGTGGCATGGCCACGTTGCACTCTCAACCACGTGCTGCTGGCTCCGGCCCCGGCCGCACCCCGGCCGGACACTAACCCTGCTGACCGCCGGGGTTTCTCTGGCAGGGGAGAGGGAGAAAGGAAGAAAAGGTGGAGACTTTTTTGCTGTACTTACATTGCAAAATTCCTGTCTAGGAAACACCTGTTTCTCAGCAGCCCTGCCCAGAGCTGCACACCGACAATCCCAAAGATGAAGAAGACAAAGAAGCACAAGAGGAGGACGTTGCCTAACATAGGCAGAGTATCTAACAGCAGGGTGACGAGTATTCGCATACCTGTGGGGAGAAGGAGAAAACAGGTTAGAGGAGCCCTTTGACGGGGAGAGAGCGAATGCCACACCGAGCCCAGCTGCTCTCAGGCTTGGTCATGCAGCCAGTGCATCCCGGGCAGAGGAATTGGGATGTTTATGTTTTCCCCTAAACCTTAAGGCTGAAAAGGAAGGAAAAGAGTGCAAAAGGCTTAGCAGCACATGGGAACAAACAGCGTATCTCCAAAGGGTGGACTTAAGAGTGGGATTTTCAGATGTTTTCAGTAACACAGCACTCAACAACATGCAAACATGGGCAAAGCTGCAAGACAGTCTTTCCTGGAGAAACGCCCCCGCAAACCATCAGCCTCCCGAGAAATTGTCAAAATATATATTTATAAACATATTGAACATCTCTCATGAATCACACAAATTGTTCCCCTAAACAATACAGAGCCTTGTGTAGGATGATAGCTGTTGCTGCTCTCTGGGCCTCCTCCGTGGACAACTCCTCTTCCACAGAGGACTCCTCTCCTTGCTGGCCACCACCGGCAGCTGAGAGCCATTCGTGCTGCAAAGCTCGCAGGACTGCCAAGCAGGGGAGGCAGGAGAAATTTTTACTTTTTTGAGATGGGGAAAGCAGGATGCAAATGGTTCTTCCTCTAAGCAAAGCTCTCAGCTCTGCTCCCTTCCCCTCCTCCTGCGCAGGCTGCCGGGAGACCTTCCCAGCTGGTCCCACACCTCTCTGCAAGGCTCCCTATGAACCTGCGTGCGGAGCAGGGGCTCCCCCAGCACCTTTGCTGCCAGGGCAATGCTGATTTCTGTGCAAGATCTTCCATCCTAACTAAGAAGGTTGAGGAATGAGTCAACCTTGCAGAGCCTCAGCTAACCCTTGCATCTCCGTCCAGTGTGCTCCCAGCATCGCTGCCCAGGGAAGACTGGGCAAGGAGGCAGGGACTGGGCTGGATCCTGGGGGCTGCCCTGTCTCACACATCAGGGCACCTTCAAACTCAAGGATAAAACAGGAATAAAAAGGGAATAACGACTTGCAGCTCAGCAGTTCAATAGAGGTTAAATGAACCTCTGAGACACCGACCAACCATAATTTCAACAGCTGATAATTGATGAGAGGAGAACTAATGAAAAGAGGAAGAGATAAAGGCAAATGTTAAATTATAAAAAAGAATAAAACCAGAAACCGAGCCTCAGGAGCCTGGCGCTCAGCAGAGAGCAGGGCTCAAGTTTATGACATGGTGGAAATCAATGCAGCTGCTGGGTAGTGCGACACTGCCGCCTTTGGAGGCATTTTATCCCACTAAAATGCTGCTCTGCAAACACCTTTTCCTGCCTGCCTGCATGGACCTTTTTCTCCCTCCATTTCCCCTAGCAGGATGCTGCTCTCCATTAGTCATCCCATTTGAACAGAGCGCCGCATTTACACTGACGCAGTCTCTCTTCCCCCACCAATTTCCACGTTGGCTTCTTCCCTCAGCCAGCTCCCAAGTCATGCCTGATGCCTCTCCTGCTAATTCAGTGAYGATGCTGGGCTGCAGCCTGCAATCTGTAGACCCCAGGGATGGCTGTTGGGAGGAGCGGAGTCTCCAGGAGAGCAGCGCCTGCCCGACCTGGCACCTCCCAGGCCATGGCAGGCAGCGCTAGCAGGAGCCGAAGCCCCGTCACGCCGCTTTACCCGCCTCCTCGTGTCACTCTGCCAGCGGAAATGCAACCCAGCCAAGCAGGGCCGGAGCTGACATTACCTTGTCAGCACAGCACGAGTGGATAAACCGCCCTGGCCAAGAATTCTGTGCTAATAAATAATTAGGTGTGAGTAATAACCTCTGCATCCCAGGGCAAGAGCCTTTCAAGGTCTCCATGCCCAGCTGCGTCTTGGCTCCGGCGTGGCTCCCCGCTGCTGGCGCCGGCAGCGGATACCTCTCCGGAGAAGCCGCGATCCTGGCGCCCAGCCCCATGCCAGCCCTGCCGGCTGCCCTCCAAACCCTGTCCCCGTGCCGCCCCGGCGCCAATGCCACCCCGCGGGGAAGGGACACGGCGCTGGCGGCCAGGCTGCGTTGGCGAGCACCATGGGTGGTGCGGGACGCCAGCCAGCGTCCCTGCCATCCCCTGTAACCGTAATGCTGGTGCCAGCCATGGGGACAGCACCGGCCTCCGCTCCATGSGCAGGGGGAAACCCAGAGCTGGAGGCAAATGGGGGTTTGATTTCGTAACACTTGTTCCCAACACGTGCTGTCATCGTAAGCCCCCCAGAAGCACATCCCACAGCACTGCCCTTCAGACTTTCCTTGCAAATCTATCTTTGGAAAAGCAGAAAAGACTCACTTAATTCCCACTGGAAAGACGATGCTGGGCTTTTCTTCTTTTTTTTCCCCCCACTCTCACTAATATCCTCGCTCTTTTTTTTCCAAAAATGGTTAAAATTTATCTCCCTGTGCCAGACAACTTTTTTCCACTCAGCTACTTTTGGTATTTTGGGCTGTTTAGTGGCACCATTCTCAAGATTGAATCCATCTGTTCGCTATCCGCTAAGGGTGCTCTGGGCTCTCAGCAGAATGTCAAGTGTGCCATGGGAAAAGAGCACGAGCATCAGTTAGGCTGAAATGAGGATCAGGATTTCTTTTCGTTCCCATTCCATGTGATGCCTGGTTTAAACCACATAGTAGAAAAATAAAAATAAAGCAGTGAAATGGATTTGAAAAAACAGTGACCACTACTAAAAAAAAACCCCTAACTACAGCCCCTGCCAAACATACAAATCACAGGAATTATATTTTTCCAGTCATTTTCAAGGAATAATTTCTAATAGACATGGTGTTTTTATTGGCTGGGGTTCTCCTTTCTTTTCTTAACAAATAAAATAAAAATGACATAATCTTGCGGGTGAATTTATTGTGCCTGGAAGCGAGGAGCTAATAGCACTGGCTGGAACCCAGGAAAGTGCCCAGGCATCACAGGGATAAATCGCCAGGCTATTTCTCATGGGTCCCTGCTTCCCCTGCGCCTGCAACTGAATGCCAGGCTCGTCTCTTCTGACCCAGCCGTAATTCGTATCTGCTCGACGTCCTTTTGCGACTGCCACTGAGCCGAAAACCCCGCTCCTGCCAGCGGTGCGGTGGCCGGGGGAACGTCGCTGTCCCAGCGCTGGGGACGGCACGGACGGGGCTGAGCGGGACCTGCTGCCGCGCTGCAGGCTGGGATGCGGTGGACGTCTGAGGTAATCCCCCGGCTAAGCTGTAGCATCCCCGTGGATGAAAGATTAGAAATGTAACTCTGTTATTACCGGAAACTGCAAAAATACAACAAAATAGAGGGTTGTCGCTATCCATTCTCCGCAGACCCTGGATTATATCAGCCTGAAACAGTAAAAGTACCGATGTTAAAAGTGGATGGAGTTAGTGTCTCATAAACAAGTAGAGTCTGTGATTATCTACCCTCCAAGAACTGAGATATTTCTAAGAAAACTAATCCCGCCCTGGCACTTGTTCAAGACACTGGTAGTGTTGTAAGACCAGCCTAGCTGCTCCTCAAGCCAGGCAACTCAACTGCAAACATGGATTGAGCTCTTTGGATTTAATCTCACATACTATTAACAAAAAATTGAATATTTTCTATCGCCTGTCTTTTGAAAAAAATAAAAAAAATCAAAGTGGCAAGTGTAGCAGAAGACAGCCTAAAAGGCTTACTTCAAAGCTTCAATATCAGACTCCTAAGGAAGAAAAACACAAGCTGGACCCAGATCAAAATTCCACCTAGACTTGGAGGCCTTTGGATCCCTGGGCCTCGGTTTAATAGGCATGTAAATCCTCAAATTACCCCGGCTTCTGCTCTCAGCCCAGCTGAATCCCAGCTTGAGACTCCCATTATTTCAAGGGAGAGCTACGAAGGGCTTCGTGGATTTTAATAACTTTAGAGCGAGCCTGATCCTCGCCCCAGCCTGAAACCTCGGCGGGGCTCCGAGCCGAGCACGTGCCAGCGTCCCTCCGCTCCTCCCTGTCCCAGCAAGGCCACGGAGCCACCGCGCTCAAAACCCCGGAGGAAAACTTTGTGTTGTGCTTTCGGGCTGCTCCGAAACCCTGGTAACAAAACCTCATTAGGAAAACAAAGCACCAGAGGGTTTCATGGTCCCTTTTAGCATCTCGTTTCTTTTTGTCTCGTTTTTAATGTCTAATGATGTCACTGTCGAATTTACAGATTTTTTTTCTTTTTTTTAAAGAAAAATCCTGAAGAATTTGAGCTCAGAGAGAAACTTCAAAGACTCCTGTGCGTAAACATCCATCTCTTCCCGTGCATGTTCATCTGAGGTACTGGAATGGAAACCCTTCTGGGGGAGTTTGTTTTGCTGTCCCTAGATGTGCCGACGTGATGGGCAATTAATCTAGGCAGGATGTTCAGCGAGGACCGGTGGGGCCGTGTCATTCAAACGCGCTTTTAAAAAAAAACAGGAAATGTACTTTTTTTGCAAGGAACCTCTATGATTTCCATACAATGCCATTGCATTTTGAATTGAGTGGATTTTGGTTAAAAAATGATGAAAGCGCTATGATATTAGTACCTTGCACAGGATTGCTCAGCAGACAGCTGATTCCAGCAGGAAATTATTTCAACTTGTTGGTTCGTCTTTCAAATTGGATTTAGAAGACAAGCAGCTGAAGCCACTTGAAAATGGATTTAGGGGCCACTTGAACTTTCTATTGTGGATGAACCCAATTTTGTTGTACATGACAGCAAACCCTCTGTGGTATTTTACCAGCAACGGAGGCTGCCACGCTTCTAATCCTGAACACAAAGTAATGGAAAGACCTTAAATAGCTGAGAGGGGAAAATGAACCCATCCAGGGCAAGAAGATCCTTCTTAGAATTGACCTTTCCCCTTTCTTTACAGGAACTTTGTTATTTACTTTGCACTAGGAGCAGAGAGTTACTTGCCTCAGAGAGTTCACAAAAATGTTGGAAAACAACCATGAAAATTTGGCTCCCCAGGTATGAATCTACTCCCTTGCCCTTTACTAACATTGATAATCATAATAAATGATCTCTGACTTGCCATCAAAAATTAAAATAAATGAACTTGCTCTCAGCAGCAGGAGAGTAGACTACTACTGCAAGGCTTAGCCCGCAGAGAGCCAGCTGGGGTGGCTTTAACCCCCTGGTTTTCCCAGGGGGATGAGCCAGGCAGAGCCCGAGCTCTGGCCGGCCAGCCCGGCAGCCTGGCTGCGGTGCGGACGAAGGCATTACTTACTTGGGACCCTGTTAATGGCTCGTAGCGGCCGAAGTACCCGGACGGTGCGGATGGCAGACAAGCTCACGTTGTGTCCGTCCAGAGAATACTCCATCATGCTGTGGGGGAAAGAGGAAAGGCATCAGGACGTGGGATGCTCAGTCTCTGGGCATGAGGGTGCTGGGGCTGCCTGGGGTTGGGGCTGTCGCTGCCTGCGTGCTCTGGGAGCCATAGCCCAGGCTTGCAAAACCACCCACTCTGTGTTTGCAGCTCATAATGTGCATCATGCTGTCAATGGGGGATATAAGGGATATTTCAGCCTCTGAGAGACTGAAAATACCCACACGAGCAGCAATGGTGCAGGGGCTGGCAGGCAGCCGTGCTCCGGGCTAACAGGCGGCAGGCACAGGTAACACGTTGGAAAGCAGGACTTGGCACGACAAGGAGCTGCAAAGTCAGGGCACAGAAATGGGGGCAGAGGGGGAACCCCCAGCTATCTGCTCAGCTCCCGCAGCCGTGCTGCTCTCCTCTTCCGTTAGCTTATTGCGCTCTGGCCGGTGGCGCATCCGTAGCCTTCCCGGGGAGATTACTGCACAACTCCATGCAGCTCAAAGTCAATAAGATGTTTCTGATATTATACCCCCTGCTAGCACCCCAGCGTATTTTCACGCCAGCTTATCTCTCCCCCTATGACAAAAATGTGAATAACCAAGCTGACAAATGACGTTAAAGTAGTTTGGTTTCCATTTTATTATTAAGAATAGGGAACATTTTCTTTGTCATGCTCCGTCTCCATTTCACATAAACATTTCTCTCCCAGGCTGGGAAGGATGTTAAGTCAAGTCAGTTTTCTTGCTCTTTTATAGCAATGAGTGGCAAATGTGTGTAGTGTTGTTTTTTAATGGGGTTATGGCTAGTTAGCATGGCTGTAATTACAATTTATGAGTTTGACTACAGGGAAGCACTTGTAAATATGTCACAAATCTCTCACCACGCCTGTTCAAATAACATAACAGCATCAAAAGCAACCCTGCGAGTAAGCTGTTGGATCCCATGGAGAAAGAGCTTTTGTTTTGGTTTTTTTTAAATAAACAAACAGATATGGAAGGAGGAAGGCAAATACGAGCTGAACTGCTGCAACCAGGCGCCTCAGAAGCTTCAGTGGAAAGAGAGATTTTCAGTTGAAGCATCCTGCAGCCAGGATGGACCAAAATCGTTACGTGCCATCAAGAAGCGACAGCCAAATGGACTGAAGCAACAGCTGAATGGATTTCAGGCAACAGCAGAGGGAGGTTTGGTTTTGGGCCAGCCTTGCTCAGGCGCATCGTTGCCCGTGTGCCCGTGCTCTGCTCTGCCGGAGCCTTGCACTTCGTATTTGATGCCTTGCCCTGCTCTAATTGCCCTCTTTAATTGGGAATATCTAGCTGTTCCGATGTTTGCTTCTCTTTTGTCTTTGTCCTGAAGCTGTTTGGTGTAACCCCGCGATATCACTGGCATCGCACTGAGGTGACTTTGGCCCGTTAGCCTCAATTTGCTGTGCAGAGGCCCTGGTGATTTTGAGCTGTTTTTAGTGATAACCTTCCAGAGATATTTTTTTTTTTTCCTGAAGTAGTTAGTGAGTCTTTATAAATCAAAACCACCTTAAAGCTTGCATGTAGGAACTGAGCCGAACATGATGAATAGCTTTAAAACTCAGCAYGGCACGAAAACAGGTTTTAAATCTAATGTGTGTTCATTAAGCAGCTGGAGCAGAGCAGTGGGAAGCAGCCCGGAGCCGCACGAAGGACCACACAGTGGGAAAGCCATCGGAAATCCCCGTTCACACCTGTGTCGAGGGGCCTGGAGCCAGCACCAGGTGTCTGCTCTAAACAGACCTTGCAGGAATAGACAAAGCATTGTTTAAAGTCCCTGAAGTGAATAGTGCCGAAGCCTGAATCTGTTCACTGGCGTGGTCCCAATACAGCACACTCGCAATTTATCAGGTGGCTGAGTAAGTGGATTTTAGTATAACTGATACAGTTTTTGAACTACTAATAGCATGTAAAAGGAATATGAAATGCTCCAGTGGGAGCTGGTTTTGTACTCCAGAGAGCACACGCAACTATTAGTGTGTTAAAGGGCCAGCTCCTGGGGCCTCACTTTTACTTGGCCCTTGGAGTTTCAATCGGGCTGATAAAAGATGAATAATCCAGGATTTGGCCTAGGAAACAGACTTTCTGACCCTGATACTTTGGACTTCTGTGATACTCCGTTCAGGATTTGAAAGTAAGTCTCAGGGGGATCTACATCRCCCACCGAAGCCACCCTGAAACACTTGATGGATTCCAGACTGGACCTTCTACAAGCAGTGAAAACACCAGAAACCTTCATGAAAAAGTCAAAGGTTTCTTTGTCAAGGCCAAGGTCCTGTTCTCATATCACGCTTGTAAACCAAGAATACCCTGGAAATGCCTGACAGAAACCTGCTGGAGCTGAAAATTTTGGGTATGCAGGGACTGGAGGTCTGGGTGGACTGGCACTTGGTAGGCAATTCCCTACAGCCTCTGGGTACTGAAAAAAAGGAGGCACAAGCCTTTGCGATGTCTTCTACCATGAACAGTTTTCAGTCTTTCAGCTGTCGAGTTAAAGATGTCCAAAGCATATCATATGAGCCTGCAACATCTCCAGGGACTGGATGCACAAGACACCTCTCTGGTTTCAGCTCTCGTGGACAATATTTTTGATGCTCGGGAAATGCTTTCAACTTGGCTGCTGGACAGACTGAAAGGTTGTAAGCTCCATTCGGTCTGAAATTTTCCAGGGTACATTTCTCAGGCGAGCAAAACATGAAAGGGCTTTCAGTGCTGGAACAAACTTCAGACACAATCTGTTGCTAGAGGCAGAAGATATGTTTATTTTGTAGTTTCCCTGCTTACCCTCTGCTCTCTTTGGTATACTTGCTTGTAAGCCAAATCAGCTTATTTGAGGAGACCTAATGGGTCAAACAAAGCAGGCAGCACTGCCTATCACTTGTTTCCCTTCTTATCAGAAAAAGTCTCATAATAACTTCATCACATCCACCCGTTTGCTGGAAAAAGCAACTCGTTATTCCAGTAGTGTGCTCCCTGCTAAAACCACCTGCRGTTTTAGGAGCAGACACTGGATCGAACGGTGGTGGTAGTGGGAGAGGTGAAGAACTCCAGCCCATCGCACAGCTTCTCCTTGCCCTCCACCAGCGTTACCGGCCAGCCCAGCTCCCAGACCAGCCTCTCTTCTGAGAGATGGGAAATAATGTCACAGGTATTGCTTGAATACACCRAAATCTTCTGGAGATGACCCAGGATCAGCCAGAGAAGGGGCTGCTCCTCTTCTCATCTTCAGCCTGAGTAACGCCAGACTGGCAGCAGGGCTTCCCATCGGGGTCTCCTGGTGCTTCTGCTGTTTTCATTCTTCTCAAACATATGCCAGCCACGGAGGGTGGGGAAACACCCTGGAAAACCACCAAATTGACTCACCAGCCACCTTCCCCCGCGTCCCAGCTTCTACGTGAACAAAGATCCTGGTGCCAAACCTGACTCTGAGGTAGAGCAGAGGGCTCACGCAGCCTTTCTGCCTGCATGTGCTATTTTACTCTGCCGCTTGCTGGGATGATCTGTTTGATGACGTGGGGAACCTCTGCTCGCCCATCAGGAGAGCTCATCCTGCAGGTTCAGCGTGGGGAAACACTGTCAGCATGTTGGTTATGGGTGGCACATTTCTGATCCCGAGTTCCGCCTGCAACCACAGCTTTGCTCTTCCCCGACTACTTCTGGCTTAAACGCTGCACCAGCTTTGGAAAGAAAAAATAATTAACTGCTTCTTTTATTGTCCCTGCTGTTCTTTCGTCGGCTATAACCGCACACGGGTTCAAAGGAAGCTCTGCGCAGGAGAGCTCATGTTTTATTCAAACGAGTAAGGCCATTCCTAATTGTATTCCAGACAAATAACATGGAGCAAAACAAAACTCCATTAGTGCAGTGGAGATTGTACATCACTAATGTAAGGGTAAAAATGCCCCAACATATTACAGGAATGTTCTAATTAACCGCAGGCTGGTCATTATAAACCCACGAATTCAGAAATAAGGCAGAGCTCTGTAATTAAAGCAGTCTATCCCTTTCTAGGGTATACTAAGCAGGTGAGAGAGCCTGGGGTTTCCAAAATCCATTCATTTATAGAAAAAGGTTTTAGACTTGCCAAGCTTTTAAGTCCACTCAGTTTTTCCCTATGGGTGTGAGGGAACTGGTGTCAAAAGCACCCAGATCTTCCTTATATCTGTTTATTAACACATCCTGCATAAATAAGCAGCTGTGGGAGATAGTATTAAAATGTAAACCAAGAGAAGTTTACAGGAAGCATTTGCATGCACTTGTAATTTGGATCAACTTCTGGCCAGCTTCTTCCACTGGGATTTCAACCTTCTGAACCAGATTTTTGGGCTAGATTCTCCTTGTTTGGCCAATTTCTGCCTCTCTGCCTCACTCTAATGGTGTCACATGGCAGGAGCGGGACTGAGCTGCTGTGTGCTTTTTCCACCCATTCTGAAGACAGCACTCTTAACCGTGAGCACTGGGACATACTGGCCATCGCAAGGACTAGATCAGCGTGTGCTTGATTTCACAGAGGTGACACTGGCGAAAGGATTGCTACTGAAAACCTGGTGGCTTTTGCCCTGACTTTCATACCCCACCCCACAATCCGGCATGGTTGCCAGAGGTGAAACCAAATGAGACTTATGAGACTTTGCCTTGGCTTGAGCCTGGCAGCTTTCACAAGACGTTATGAAAACCAGCCAGGACAACCTAGAGATTTGGCTCTCTGGCGTTTTCTTGCTTTCACCGCGAAGAGCAAATTTATGAGGTTTTGTTACTGACCCCGCCATCACGATGAAGAAGTCCAGGCGATTCCATGTATCTCCAAGGTAACACTTCTGCCCGAAGATCCCCAGAGCCACCATCTTGATGACCATCTCCACCGCAAAGAAAGCGAAAATGAAGTCGTCAAATGCCTGGAGACCAGTAAAAGATTATTASAGTCAGTTCTGCTGTGCTTTCTTATCAGGGAAAGGGAAAGCAGAGACATGAGCACTCCCACCGCAGAGGCACTCTGTATACCCTGGCAGACACTGCGAGGCAAAGCACTGGTACCAAAGTGCCACCTACTGAACTCAGAAATAAAACCTGCAATACCTGATGGGTGATGGCAACCCCTGAGCACAGCTCCTGGGTCAGCCCACTGCCTGGGAAGCATTAGCAGCTTCTATTAATTTACTGACAAAGATACAAGGACATCACTGTTATACAGGCTGGATATGTTTCTTGGCATTTAAAGCCTATGCATGCAACAGCAGCTTGTGGTTGGGTCCAGGAGGTCTCAGCAACTTGCAGTGGAAGCTGCGTTTCCAGGCTGGGCAGCCTGGAATATACGTCCTAGAAAGAATTTGTCCCTTCTAACACAGGGGGATGTCCTTCACCTCTGATGCCTGCATGGACTCCTGAAGGTTCCTACTCACAGACCCAGACACAGCTGGCAGTGAATGTGCAGGTGAAGCAGGGGCTGAAGCAGTAACTATAAGGGCAGTTCTGCTGCACGTGAGGAATGACTGGAGCAGTTCCTCGTGGTGCAGAGGCTCAGGGCATCCCACTGGCAAGCCTGTGTGCCCAAGCACAGGAGCCTCTTGATGAAGGTCAAAATTTTGGGTTTTAGATTACTGTGAAAACAAGAAGAGAAAATAAAGATGCGCAAATTAATCCAGTGCTGCCCTATAGAACATGCCTCAGCCTTTACTTAAAGAATGACTTCTGTAGGGCAGTGGGGACTTGGACAGCTGTGATTTCTCCAGYCTTCCTGAAGACTACATGTACGTGCATGAAATGTGGATGTATTTGAAGATACCATGAAATGGACTCTGTGGTAAATACTCTTCTACATGTTGCCTGTAAACTTGAACATCAGGAGATACAGATTGCTTTTAAATCATGTGCAGAGGCTTTGTTCTTTTGAATAACAGACTTGTTAAAGCACGGGAACTTCTCGATCTACAGACATGACTCCTGCTGTCCAAACCGCTCTCTTAATGACCATACTGCTTGGTATTGTGTCTCTGGCACTTGCAATTTGAGGCCCGAGTGGATTAACGGTAAAGTTAACAGAGCATCTACATGGCAGCCAAGCTCCCACTGTGCATCCATGTACCTCTGCGTGGCTGTGTGTGAGCACCATCTTCTCTGGCTGTCGGCTTTATCAACCAACCTTTCCCTTGATAAACTACACTGAAGTTTTGCTCCATTATTTCAGTTCATTTAATAACTGGCATCCGAACGCCTCCATAAAGGAGTTCAGGTTTTTCTACCTCATGTTCTGGCTTCCATTCCCTCCTGCAAGCTGTGACAGGGTGAGGGATAACAATAGCTTTACTTGCAGCCCTTTTCTGTGTGCAAACCCTTCAGGATAACACTTTGGGTTTTCCAAATATATGTTGTAATCACTAAGCCGGTATTAGAAACCAAATTCAGTGCCGGGGCTCCTTGCAGACATACGAGCGTCTGTTCTGAGGAGAACAGATCATGCAAGCCATGTGTTTGAAACCTGATGATTAAATTATGAAAAAAAGGAAGCAAATAAGGAGCATTCAATAATGTCACCTCCTCGTCCAGGCAGGATTCCCTTTGTCTGCCTGGACATTGTGGCAGGGATGGGCATCCTCCAAACAAAGTCCCACATGCAGAAAAACGGCAGGCACGGGGAGGGTAACCTTTCAGGAGAGATTGGACACTTTCTGATGGGCTCTCTGGGGGCAGCTTAGCCCACGGCTGCCTGCAGTGTGACATTTTCTGGTGCCACCTCTGGATGCCACTTCACAGCAACCCTGAGCCTGACCCTCTAAGGCGATCCCTACGCTGGATGCCTCTGGTGGCAACAAGTTTCTCCAAAATTGATCTCATTCCATAACAAACCTCTAGTGGCTTCTCAATTCATCTGGTTTACTTGGCTCTGCATTTAACAGATCCTCTTTTAAGGTTGAAAGAGGGTTTGATGATAAACTCTGCTATTCCTGGCATCTGCWGGCAGTTCTGGTCCAATCTTTGAAAGAGGCAGGAGAGGCTGGTTGGAAGGATCCCACTGGCCTTCCTGAACGGCTGAAACACCCAAAGGGAAATAAAGCAGCAGATCTGTGCGGGATTCAAATGAACCAAGCCCATTACACTACCACATGTCGGTAGTCCCTGCCTAGCTTGATGTAATGCATTAGAAACAACAAAAGTTGGTTCCAACCCTGAGAACTGAGTTGCTGCAGGAAGTCCAGCGCCAAGGTGCAGCCCACACACCAGATGCTGCTGGGATGTGCTTCCAAAAYGAATCCTGCGGGCATATGGCAGTGAGGGGATTGCCAGGACACAGCGAGGGATGAAGTGATAAGCGTGATGCCCCACTAAGCTTAGGGTGGCCAACAAACAAGGGTCTGTGAGCTTTGTATGCGTATGCATTTCCCAAAGGTCAGTTATCCTGGCACTTGGCAATGCCGCACTTCAGCTGGTGGGCTCCGCTGCAGAGGAGAGCAGGYGGGGGCCCATTCCATGCTTTTTTGTTCATGAAGAAGGGAATGAAATGGCAAAGTCATCAGTGCYGTATTGCACAGACCAGACTGCAGCAATCCAAGAGATGCCGGCAGTGACCTGGCTGGGGTGGAACCGACTGACTGTGAGCAAGAGGTTCCCTGCGGCATTCGCCATCCTGTAATTAAAAAGTGTTCAACACCTCCAGTGGGAGCTGGATGCCCAGTTTTGAGCCCCCCTACCCTTATTAATTGTGCAGAGAAAGGGTCTTGCTGGGGTAAGTCCAAATCAGTCAGCCTTTGGGTCTCACCTAGGGCCATGGCAGGAGGTCTCCTCGGAGGACAGACTTAGCATGCTGAAGTGTGGCTTATTGGAAAAACCATCCCTATGGGAAGGGCTTTCATGGCTGGATCCTGGGGAAAAGGGACAAGATGGGGGTCCCAGCTCCCAGGACGGCCACCCCCCTGCAACCGCACATCCCAGGCAAGCAGGGCAGCATGGGATCCTTACCTCCAGGATGGTGCACCGCTCTGACTGGCACTCCACGTCCTCGCAGGGCTGGAACATGCCCAGGGTGACGCAGTTCAGGAGGATGACCAGCATGCTGACGTGCTCGAACCAGGTGAAAGGAAGGCGTTAAGGAGAGCACACGCTTCAGCAGCCATCAGAGGGGGGAAGCTGAAGCATCACGCTATTTACACGTCAAAAAGCCTTCACTCCTCACGCAAGCACAAAAGAAAACACTGCCAAACATCCCAGATTTGCTAAGGTTTGAAATTTTTGGCAACTGAGGAGAAGGCCTTAGAAAGAGTAGTCCTGTTGAGATGAAAGGACAAAGGATGCCTTTCATTTCCAACACAGCAGCAAAATCAGAGAAGCACAACCAGGCCCATGGCTACGCTTTCCATCTCAAGTCCTCCACGCCACCATCCTCTTCTGTACTTCATGCATGCCCAGGGACAGCTGAGAGCACAGCCGCCTCTGTCCTCCTCCCCAGCAACTTTAATCTCCACATCTCAACGGGTTTTAGCAGTGAATCACCCCACATGTCCACTAGCATTAACTCTTTCATTACCAAGCTAAAGAAAGCAAGACAGATTAATTAATTCAGGCACCACCAGAAACCCGGCTTGTGCCCGGTTCCTTGCTCCAACCAGTGAGGTTGCTCTCCTTGTTTCCACCTTGAGTCATGAGAATGGGTGCTGAATGCAGGTTATCTCCTTCCTACCCAGTTTCTAAGTCTCAAGGAGCTATAGAGTCCATTTTGAGCTCTACATCATGACCGAGGATGAAGGCAAAAACAAAGCCAAGCTGGTGGCACAAGCTGCTAGGGCCAAGGATGGCAGCATGTTGGGATACGGGACGTAAACCAGGACCCAGGGTGCACAGCACAGGCTTTGAAAGGGAAGGGCTCAAGGTTGGATGTCTCCAGTCACCCCAAAAAAAGACCATATTCTCTTACAGGACCCACCAGTGCTCAACTGCACTAACATTAATAGTTTCGAAGTGGTAAGTGGCGATTTGCATCAGACCAAAATAGGCCCAGAGCTTATGATTACTGCTGCTGGTCTGACTATTAAAAATAATAAAAAAAGATTTGGGGGAACTAAACAGGAGTTTCACAAATTAAGCATGAATGAGAGAACTGTTCTTAGGAAAAATAATTGGAAACATCTGTGTATGAATAAACCTTTATGCTTTCAAACACAGAAGCATATGTGAGCAAGGGATCATGGAGAAAGAAGCACATAGACATTGTCTTATTTCTGATAACAACAATTCTCCTGCTCTGGAAACCTGAACAAAAATACCTACCATATTTATCCCTGATGCTTTTAGAAGTATTTTATCTGGCGTTTTAGCAGTTCAGCGTAAGATTTATCACAGCATAAGATTAGGCAAGTGCAGGGCTGCAGTCTCAAACTACTTTTGCACACACGCTCTTATTTATCCAGATTAAAAGAAAAAAGAGAAATCAGCGGGCTCAGGTCCTGCAGCTTCCCTAAAACCTGAACCCAAACCACTTCTTGTTTTAGAGAGGGCTTTAATTTGAAAATTCAGAGCTAGGAACACCTTGGAGCCCATGCTGGAGACCAAACACATCAGACTTGGAAACCCACTTGTCTAAAATGGAAATGCATGAAGTAAAATAAACAAATGAAATAAAAACCCAGGTCACGCCGTCAGTGATGCAGAAGGAGCTGGAGCAGGCGAAGCTCCTGGCCACAGCCCCAGAGGACTTGTGCATCGCTGAAATACCAACGTCGGTTTATTTTAATTTCTCCCTCCCTTCAATGACTTCTTTCTGATTTTTGACATCTTTAGGGGCTCTTTGGATCCCCTTCCCTTTCACCTAATTAGAAGCAGAGTGGTAATCCTGCTCCATAGAGAAAACAGCCCACATCAGACCCAAAGAAAGCCCAACCCACGGCCACATCCTACTTACAATATTTGCATTGCTTGATGGGATTCATGTGGAACTCCCTGTAAACACGGCTCCTGCGCTATTCCCAGGGTGCCTGCAGTTGCATTCTTTTCACTTATTATACTTGGAGATTTTTTTTTTCCTTTAAAGTAAAAAAATAAAAGCATGTGGATTTTGAACTGTTAAAAAAAAAATATAACTCTGCTGATGAATTAGGTCTCCTGCTTCCCCCGGAGTGGGGGGAAGCCCCTGTACCTGGTTGCTCCAACCTTGCTCCTCCATCCTGCCCTGGGACAATGACTCTGGGCTCCTGCCGGCTCCATCCCCTGCTGCTCCAGCAATGGGAAGCATGCAGCTGAGGCTCTTCCCTGCCATGGGAGTGATAAGGCTTTTGAATTCACCATCCACCAAGGGTTGCTGGTTGCTTTACTGTTCTCCACCCTGCTCTCCACTGCCTGAGCCCTTGTTTCTAGCAGAACCGATCAAGAATTAGATTTTGTTTTCCATTAGAAAACACTGATTTGTCAAAAGTKAATCGTTGGCGTGGACCAGTTTTGATGGCAACATTCAATTAAGACAGATTTTTTTGCATAAAACATGGAAGAGTCTGTCCCCAGAAAGGCAGAGGCACAGCCCTTTGCYGAAGGGAATCCTCAGGAGTATGGGAAACCCTGATGGATGCCGGGGTCTCCCACAGCCCAGGGTTTCTGGCTGCTGGGTCGGTGCCTTTTGCTGCTTAGATCACTCTTATGATGAAACAAAATCACAAACATTTCAAAAAGAAAATTTTCTGAGTAGAAAACCTGCCTGTCCTCTGGATCTGGCATCTGCTCCTGATTTTTGATTTCAGTGGAGCGACTGAAGCCTAAGACTGAAGATGTTTGCGGGGTAAAGCCCCCGTTCTGCTGAGCTACCCCGGACCTTTGTTCAGGCGCTCTGCTCATCAGATCTCTAAAAAACTTCTTTCTTTCTTTCTTCTAAATGATCTAATTGTGGTTTTTATGGTTAAATTATATTTAACCATATTATAATAATATGGTTATATTATCAATAATAGAATTAATGACCATAATAATTACGGGTATATTAGATATAAGAGATTATTATGGTTATAATAATCTTTAAACCTGCAGGAGAAGAATTGTCACTGGAGTTGAAATGAGTGCCCCGATTCCTTAAAGACAAGCAGAGCCACCACTGTCCCCTGTCCATCTAACACTGAAGCCGAATTTGGTGTCTTTCAGGATGCCAGAAGAGTTGCTTTAATTTTCTAAGAGAAAAAGAAAGGCTCTCCCATAGCTTTGTCACAGACGTTTAGAGGCTGTCAGTGCAGTCAGCAAGGGTCAGGCACAGCCGCGAGATGGAAAACGGCAACGCTGCCGCACTTGGAAAGAAAAGAGGCAAAAGAAAACTTGTGCTGCTGTTGAAAAAAAGTCTGAAAAGGTGGAAGAAAATCCACTGTAGGGGACAGTTTTGCTTTGGCTGGAGAATGGACTGGAGGAGGAAGCCCCCCCTCAGGGCTTGGACGTTTCCCAGGGATGCTCCTCTCTTCCCTTGTTCCAGGACCTTTCCCGAGGGGATCGGGCTGGAGGGGTCTGAGCTGAACGGTCCTGTCCCTGCTCAGCCCCTCCAGCCCACCTTCTCCTCCTGTGCCTGCGGCTCCCTCAAAGGCATTAAGATCCTGCCCTATTTACTTTCACATCAGATTAATGACAGTGAAATCCTTAATTCGAAAGCAGGATTACCCCGAGTGCTCTGCCCTAATGGGACTAATCCTCCCTCTCTCCGGTGCACAATTCAAGGGAATTTCAGCTCACTCCCCCCTTCCTTGCTCCTGGCTCTGGAGGAGCCCCAAAAGCTGTGATTTAAACCCTGGCCAGCTGCTTTTCCAGAGCCCCCCCAAAGCCATCTGGCCTTCAGCAGCCACGTGGAGATGCTCCAAAGCAAACCCCCTGGGCAGCGGGAGGTGATGCTGCTTTGCAGGGCGGGATTATAGAGGGCATCTTTTCACAGCATCCTCCCCACGGAACCTGGGCAATTTGAAATGTCCAGCAAGAAAGAAAAGCCCCATTCTGACAACGATGGGAAAACACCCAGAAGAGAAAAAGAGAGAGGAAAAGGTGAARAAAGTCCACAGCAATCCGATGGTGGGCTTGTGCCAGCACAAATAGCAAGGATGTGGCTGGAGACAGAAGCCCCACRGCACAGAACAGCCTCGTGGGTGACCCTGCAGTGCTGCCGCACACCCTGCCCGGCTTTTTTGCAACCAGGAGGTCAAGGAAGGTGAGGGATGGTAACACCAAACTCAGTCATACGGGGCTCCTGCTCACACCCCGAGCGGCACTGGCTTTTGCGCTGCTGGAGCTGGGTCGGGACTGGCTTGGGATCCTCCTGGTCCTCCAGCAGCAGCGGTGGCCGCGACCCCCTAAAACCGTGACTGTGCAAAAACGGGTACTTTTGAGTTACCATAGAAACTGCTGCTCTCGAGGCCACCGAAGCACCACCCAGTTTAAAAGCAGCCAACTTCGCAACTAGGAGATTTGAAAAGAAAAAGATGCAAAGGGGAGATCCAGACTAACCACTGGAGGCAAAGATAATTGCAAAAGATTTGCTTAATATTTCTTCCTCTGCCACAAATTCCAGGGTAATGATATCTCCAGCATATCTGGGCTGAGCTCAAATCCCCCGGACACCCTTCGGGCAGGAGCTGGGGAGCGGCAGAGCCCTGCCTGCCCTGGGGGGCTGCTCCCGGCCGCACAGCACCGCACTGCGGGATCGAGACAGTCTCTTACACTAAAATCTAGCCCCGAGTTTAGAAGTGGCAAGATGGAAACCAGGCTCTCCCCCAAAATGTTGTTGGCCCCACCTGCTGTTAGTGCAAGGGCTGATGCTGATGCTCTCCTAATGCTGATGCTCTCCAGCAGCTTTTCACACGGTTTTACTGAAATCGCCTCCAGGGAAAGACCAGTGGCTATAGGATGAAGAGCTCTGGTTGCCAGAAGATGCCTCAGCATGGGCAAGACCCGCTTTTCCCACTGACCTCTGCTGCGCCAGTTTAGCTGGTAAGGCCTTGACTTGATTTAAAAAGAGAGGTGGGAATTCAAGGGTGTGTTGAAGCGGTTGCTCAAGACGGTGCGAGTGTTTCCAGCAGTAAAACCAAATGGCAGGAGCCCAACGCAGAGAGGTGGGGTTGGGTGGCCTCTCGTTGKCTCCACATCACCTGGCCACTGGTATCAGTGCCAGTGGACGTGTCTGAGGAGTAGGCAACCCAAAATAAAACTGGAGAGGAGCTGTGCATGTGTCCTGCCCAGAGGGAGACCTCCCAGCACCTCCTGCCTCCGTCAGCAGCCCCTGCCCTCTGCCACCGGCAGCAGGGTTAGAAAGGGCTCCTCCATCACCGCGGTAGCAACACAGCAAAGCTCTCGTCTCCTAAGGACATTACCGATTAACTAAGGAATCCAGCTACCAAACACAGAAAAAAAATTTTGTCTTTAAACCTGCTCTCTGGTGGATCCAGAGCAGACCAGGGCATCAGAGTCGCTCTGCATCTCAGGGTGAAGAGCTGACTGAGGACGCCTGCAGCGGTACGGCATCTCATAGCAGTGCATCAACAATTTTTCTTAGTGCAGCAAGTGCTTCCTGAAGATGAGTTTGCATTTGGCCTCTGATTTAACCTGTTCTTTTCCTCTCACCCTTTTTAAAGCAGTGCACTTGTGACTTTTTGCATTGCTGACCTCAGGCCCCAAACCGAGGAGCGGAGGGAGAGGGCAGACCGCTGTCACTGCCAACCGCCGCCGGTGGCACGCAGACCTGCCCACGGGTCGCAAGGATGAAACCCAGAGGGAGAACTTTAACACCCTGGCCTCCAGACCCTCACATTTAACTTTAAAAGAGACTTAATCCCATTGAGTTTATGGCAACAGAACAAACTTAAGCAAAAGCAGAAATAAGCCGTGTCCTTACCGAGCTCACAGCGCTCACGCTGTGCTTTGCATCCGTTTCGTTCAACTGGTTTAGGCACGGATCTAATTAAACTGGAACACTAGCCCCAGCCAGGCCTGACGGCTCCCTCTCCTCCGGAGATGGTTTGTACACCGTGACATGGACGGTTGCAGGCAGAAGAAAAGAATTACTCTGCTGAACTGAAAAACGCCAAACCCAAACCCAGCATCCCCCAGCTCCTTCCCGCTATAAACCTCCGATTCTTGGCCCAAATAGAAATGTAAAATTAACTGCAATGATGCAACTTGGATCTCTGTTTCACGCATTTTAGCCAGCAAAATAATGTGGGTAGTTCCTGTCTCTAGAAGACTTTCAGATTCTTACACATTTGTGCAATGCTATAAGGGGATTTCTTGGCCTGCAGGTCAAAGTCTAATATTTTCTTTAAAAATTTGAAGGCCTTCTTAAAAGTAAAAATGAAAGACTTAAAAAGAAACTGCTTGTCTTGTTAGAAAGCTAGGTTTTCAATATCTATATTAAAATTGCACAGGTAGAGTAGACYGCCACGTCTGCAGCCCTGGTTTGTGTTGTGTTCACGTTGCATCGGTCATTTCCCCACGCCAGATAACGAGCACAGAAACCTCCAGTGACGCGGGTATGGGTCAGGCTCAGACGTACCGTAACGCAACCGCTCTCCTTCACTAGGCAGTTCAGCCAGTCTGTGCCTCTCCATTTTCAGGGAGATAATCTCTACCATCCATCACTAATTCTAAAAATATTTCTGCAATAAACACAGCAAAAAATGCCAGGACCGTACTACCACTGTGTCACAAACTCCCTTGCTTTCATCCCATGCCTCATGATGAAGGATGTGCTGCTTCAAATTCCCAGGTCCTTCAGAGGGATCAGCCTCAGCTTCATTTAAAAGTTCCCCTCCGCAACCCCAATCCTTATTTCTAAATGCCCACGTTGGAGAGAGGTGGGAGCCAAAAGCCTAAACACCCAGCAACTGAAAAGCAGCAAGACAAGATCACGGCGCTTACTATTTTCACATAATCTTACTATTTATAAGCCAGTCAGGGGATTTTGGAGACTTAACCCATTCTTTTAAATGCTCGGATTTGGCAGTATTGTGATTATTACTGTTATCGTATCTGTACATACTGCACACGATGCTGAGGAATAACACAAAGCAATAAAAGCCAAGTTATAGTTACAAGGAGAACATATGTTTACAGAAGAAGCAGCCAACTGAAGCTTCAGTTTTTATAGTCTAAGATGTGACTAATGCACTAAATATACACACACGCATATATATATACACACACATCTGAGAGACTGGGATTTTCAGAGTGCTCTTGGTGAGCTGGGTATGTACTGCTCATCGGAGAGCAGCAGGACTCGGGCATGTAATTCCTCCTTTGCAAAATCACAGCCTTATTTGCCTTTAGAAACGAGGCCGGTAGGAAATTTGAGGACCTGCTTATAAACCACCCAACCCGGCATATGACTCCCGGCAGCGGCAAGAGTGCAACTGGCTGCAGGAGGAGAGCTTGGGGAGGCAGGAGAGGGGCTCGGTCCTCCAGCCGAGTGGTCCAGCAGACCCCGAGGATGCCCACGTGCTTGGTCAGACCACAAAGCAGCCGCCGCATGAGATGGCAACGGGGCTCCTGCAAAGCTGTGGAGCATCGAAGCACTTGCAGGAAAAGGTGATGGGGATGGGGGGAGAGCAGGGTATGGGGTGGGCACAGCTGCTGCCTCGTCCCACCAAGCCCCACGGCACTGCCACTGCATCTGTGTGTCCATGTCCTCTGACTGATGGATGGGCCACCCTGAAAGGTTTGGGTATGGGTGGGAAGCTGCTCCAGTGTAGAAATATTGAATTAAAAGTATCTAGTTGCCTGTTACACCAGTATTTAGGGGTGCTGCCCAAATACCAGCAAATTACAGTAATAACACTTCCCATCCCTTCATGCCACCAGTGACAAAAATAGCTTTAAAATTCTGCAATATCCACTTCATCCTGCATGCTAAGTAACAGAAAACAGTCCCAACTCAGTGATATTTGGTAAATAGGAGCAGAAAAAAAAAAAAAAAGAAAGAAAAAGAAAGAACAGAACTGGAAGAAAAATGAGTCAGAATAAAATTCCCGAGAGGCAGCGCTGGCTGGTGCTGGCATAATTTTAAGGAACATTCTTATTTTTAAAAAGTTGATTGATTAAAACTATTTTTAGTGCCCATACTGCACTGGATCATTCGGGTTCGTTTGCTTATGAATTGTAAAACAAAATGAGGMAGCTGCACTTCAGAAATATATACCTCCCCAACAACACCACAAACACGCAGACCAGAAGCAATATTTCAGCCCAAAAGACACCAAGCTGGCACACGTCTTTGGAGATGGGGCTGACTGCGGAGAATTCTTGTTTAAGAAAGGATTAGCCTGAGTTACTGGAATAATTGCATCCCACTAGTTTGCTATAAAATAACCATAACGGGACTCCAACCCAGTACCAGCCCCAAATGGACCTTGAGCAACAGGCTGGTCTGCTGCAGGATGTGCCTTTCTCCCCCAAAATGGGAATAATTCCCTTTGCCTTGCACAGCCAGAGATTGTGGAGCTGATTTTGGGGCAGAGTTCCTGGATCTGGCCTCGTTAGATGATTTTTGGCTAAAGCACGGCAGGTTGCAGCCCTGGGCCTCCCAGATGTGTCGTATGCGCTACGGCCAGGGCATCCCAAACCTGGAAGACCTCCCTGTTGTGATGTTCGTCATCATGCAATGCAGAAACCTTGGTGCGGCTCCCGAGACCCTTGCACCAGCACAGCTCTCTGCAAACCAGAGACCTGCTGTGCACGGTGGCCGCGTTCAATGCCCAGGTTGCCCACGTGCCCTTTGAACGCCTCCTCTTTGGTTTTGGCACTCTGGGCAGCACCGAAGGTATTTGCACTGAAAGCACCGAGAAGTTGGCATTTGTCCTGCCAGGGAAAAGTCGCTAGTGTGCAACCGAGCCACCGCCGCAAATGGCCGGTGGTCCTCAAATAACCCCACCTTACTGACAAATCTTGGTAATGACTGTAATGCAGAGATCAAAGCTTGTTCACAGATCATTCAACAGCAGTAAAAGGAGGCTAAATCCATCTCATTATCCACCTTAAAACATTCACCTTACTCAAGCCAATCTTTTGAAGCCATAATGAATTTAAAAGCAGTGAACTCCACGTCCTTGTCATGTGTCATTTGTCAGACAGCTTCATTTTCCCTGCCTGTTGTCACAGTTTTGTAAGGCTGTTATGAGACAGGCRATGCAGCAAGTCGCAGCTATTGGGGATTAAACTTCAAACTAAACGGACGATACAGGCATAAAAGCACCTCGAGGGGTGCACATGCTCGCGCTGCCTTCCAGCGCGGCTCAGTCGATGCAACACTAATCCCCCCTGTTCTTGGGGCTTTCTGAGCATAAAACCAGGATCCGTAAAACCCAATCGCTACCGCTGCTCTTCCCTGCCACGTGCCTCCCCAGCACAAACCTGTCCCGGTGGATCTCGTACCTCCCAAACAAGCTCAGCAGGGAAATCAAGGCAATGCAAACCATTGCTACGCCCAAACCCACAGGAAAACCTCCCACGTCAGCCTGCCGGCATGCATCACCCTGGAAACATCACCTCCCCTGCCTGTGTTAAATTAGTGCCTGTTAATGCCCAGAGCGATGATAGCAAATGGATTTAGCGTGTCGTTAAGGCATCCTTAACTGCTCCAAGATGCCCCGAGAGGAAACAAGGTTGTATCGATTAAAGTGATATAAGCGGACTTCGGCAGAGCCGCGCTGCACCGGGCCGGCTCAGGAGCTGCCCTCTGAATTTTCATTTCTGTTCTGTGATGGAAAACACCATCTTAGGTGGTTTAAATTCTGCAGCTGGAACCCCATGGCCAGACCATGCCAGATGAGTTGGGGTTAGCATGGTTCTCCTGCCTGTGACGACTGCTCTGAAGCCCTTGAGCGGTGGGTTCAGACCATCCAGGAAAGCCTCTGTTCCTGCCGTTTCCACATATTGTGATAAAAACCCTCAGTAATTCAAAGCTTCAGTAATTCAAAGGTGCTATTCCTGACTGATGGTGCATGGAGATCTCAGGGCCAGGGCCAGAGAGCAAGTCCCTACCACTTCACCCAAAATAAACCCAAATGATCTCTAAACACATCACAACCTGTTCAGCCACCAAATCCACCAAACCCACCCAAACGAGAGCGTTCCATGCTCACTAAATTCCCAGCCATCATTTACCCAGCAAGGAGACAAGGACAGAAACAGTGTTTTGCCTAGTCCCCTCCGCCTGCGTGACTCACTTGATTAAAATACATATAAGCACCTATCTAAGCAGTGACATGCGAGGGTGAGCAATCAGAGCAGGTAATTGCTTGAGAGAGACGGGTGCGTGGGTGAGACGCCAAATACTCGGGGAAACGGGTCACGGAGGGCAGAAAGCCGCAGCCGCAGCCTCGGGGGCGGCTCAGTGTCATGGCAACTTGGGGCTGCAGCTCAGCTTCCCGAAATGATGCTGCTGGGGGTGAGCCCCGGGTGGGAGGTTGAGCCCTAAATATCTCCTGCGCCAGCTTTGCTCGGTGGTGGGCGATGTGGGAGGGGGCTGCGGGGAGAGGATGGGGGAGACGTGGCTTGCCATCCACCTGCCAGCGGTCCTGCCCTCACTGGGTTTGGCTCATGCATCGTACGAAGCGATGGGGCAGCGCTTCTGGGGTTTATTTTGCTTTCTGGTTTTTGCTTTCTGTCTGTGGGTAAATGCAAACATGCTTTTCCCACGGGGAGAGACACAGGTGGGTTCAGAGTGAATACCACTGGACTCACGCAGCCGGTGCATCAGCAAGTCTAGACCAAGCATGGCTACTCCCATTTTCACCAGTATCCTGGTGAATTAGGTGGGCTGAGGAGGGGAAGCAGCCTTCCTCTGTGCCCTCGGTGCTGAGGAGTAGAAGCTGTCACCCGCAGGGGACCACGCAGGTGACAAACATCGCAGCATCCCCTTCTGACACAGGTCAGTGCAAAGATGAAGCCACTCCAGGGCTGCAATTCCTCTGGAAACGCATCATCTCTGCATCCCATTTACCTTTTCCCTCCACGTGCCCCTAGCACAATGCATCCCATTCCCAGCCTGCACTCGGTTAAATTGCTCCGCCAGCTCGCTGCCTCAAAAGCGCAACCCTTGGGAAGCCAAACTCAGCTGGAATCCTGAAAATAAAGACAAGAGGATGACTTTGTCTTCTCTGCCTCATCTATCCAGCCAGGGAAAAAGTGCTTTACAAGAAAAAGCAAGCAAATAAATTAAACTTTGCAGAAGCGCTGTGTGGTGGTTAAGAAAAATCCCCTTTTACAGATGGGAAACATCAGCACAGAAAGAGGCTGAAGGGATGGTTTGCGAGGGCCAGCGCTCCTGCCCGCAAGCCCAATCTGCACCCACGCAGTGCGGTACAAGCCAAAGGAGACAAAATACAGCCCYGTGTGAGTCGCCCAAATTGGGGTGGGTGTCAGGCAGAAATTGCACCCCATCCTGACCCCCCCGAGCCGCCTCCCAGGCCAGAATAACCGGCATCGTCCAAGCAGGGACAGCAGGACCTCGGGCTGTGTTTGCATTAGCAGGATGATAGCTAGTATTTCCCATGAAAATATCACTCGTGGGGATGCGGATCTCACTCTAGGGATTATCGGATCAACCGCTCCGAGTAACGCTCTCGCAGCAGGTGCAGGACTCTTGTCCCCGCTGCAAACGCTCCTCCAGGTTTCCCAGGGCAAATGAAAGGCCAAAAGATAAAAGATGCTGGAAGAGAAATAGCTGTAATTTTTCTTTTCTCTGTCCTTCGCTTCAGCTACAGACAGAGCTGCGTGGGACTAAAGATGCAATGYGTCCCAGTAACGCTAGGGATAGCATGAACTGGCCTTTAGATGATAAGAGGACAAGAAAAACCTCCTCAGTGACCAGTGACCCCAACGCCACTATACCCGCCCCAGGAAAGAGCCCGTGTTTCCCCGGCGTAGGCTCCACGATATTCACTTTGTGCTGAGACGCACTATTGTGCTGCAATAATTTCAGGAAGAATTTTTAACCTGATTCTCRGGAAAGAGAAAAACTGTGTTTTTCTTCCCTACCTTAGATGCTTCAGGCRTTTTACACACCGTTAGTATCCCATCATGGCATGCAGGGTTGGTGCTTGCGAGTCCTTAGAGAGCAGCCATGGAGTTTTTTTCTTGTTTCTACGACAATTCAGCAGCATTGGGTCAAGCTTTTTAAAAAAAAGGGTCATGTTTTTTATTAAAAAAACCCGACCTGCTGCATTTTGGCAATGTCTCCCTCCRTAAACCAGCCCCAGCCCCTGTTGGTTTTGCCATCGGGGTCCCGGCTGAGATGTGGTGACACCCAGCCGGGGGGCAACCTCCCCCCGGCAGCCCGCAGCCAGGATCGGTCTCGTCACAGCGTCAGAGTAGCTGGGGGTGGTTTCAAAAGTCTTAAATATTTCATTTATTATCAGCATTGATCCCTGTTTTAATGAGCCAAACTGCACCCAGAGAGAGGCATGTTTCCATCAGCCTGATCTTATCTCCCTCCACTCGAGCGTTTCATATTAAAATTGGGTCACTCGCATTAAAATTTTGTTGCCTTTTTAAATTCAGTGTGCCCCGTAGCCTTCATCCAGGATTTCTAAATATTTGCAGTCGAACGAGACCAGCCCTGAGGAGAAGGTAAAGACTCGGCGGGGGATTTCTTGGCTTGAATTTGCCCCATCTCTGCCCGTTTACAGCCACGCTTGTGGCGGTCCCCTGCATGGCCTCCGTGCCGGGCAGGAGAACCAGCCACCATTAAAAGTAATGATTGCTCCGACGGCAAACAAGGCAGAAACTCGGAGCATGAATTATACAAGTGCTGGGGCTCTCCCCCCAGCTGGGTATGAAGTATTTAACAGCTGAGGAGGGACGTTGTGCTTTAACAACACTGCTCTGACTCCCGTCCTGCCCTTCCTCGCCCAGCTCTCACCCCGTGGGTGATTTAACCAGCGACACCCTCGAAACCTGCCCCGACACCAGCTGCCTGATGACCCAGCGTTGTCGGTGCACAGTTGCATCCTCATCCTCTGATGGGATCCAGCTACCGGCTGCTGAGCTGCTTCGGGCTGAACTTCATGGGATTTTGGATAAAGGCAAAACACTCTTAGCATAGAGGGAGAAATAATAATAATAATAATAATAATAATAATAATAATAATAATAATAATAATGGCAATAATAATGGCAATAATAATAATAACGGCAATAATAATGGTGAAGCAAATGGTCTATGGGATAGGATGAGCAAAGGACAAGCGTGGTATGGCGTGGGGAGGAACCGTGACCCAGCCCAGGGATCAAGCCGAGGGCTCACCACCGCAGCAGAGTCCTGCTGCCCACGACCCGGGGCGGAACAGGATGAGTCACCTAGCAAACACCACGAACGAGCAGCAAATGGCTCTGGCACACCAGAACAAACCTGGTCTTCTGCTCACGCATGGCAAAAATCAATTCTGTCAACATCAGGGCAGGAGGATCTGATATGAACGGAGGCAGCGAGCCCGGCCATGCTGGCTCCCCTGTGTTTGCAGCCGGGATCGCCACCCTCCAGGTCCCCAAGCCCCAGCCGCTCGGCAAGACGAGCTCTCATGGCCCGGCAATGGGTTTGCCAGAAATTTGGTTAATCGAAGTTAAGACAGGCTGGTTTTTTTTTTTAAACAGTATCAGCATCGATAACAGAAGCTGCCCATCTAGCCTCACATAGTTAATGCTGTGTCATAAACTTGGCTGCCATTATTGATATCAATATGACGTCGGTGTCCATGTAAATGTCACTTGGTAGCAATAATGTCAATGTTGTGGTCCCCAGGGTCAATAAACAGCGATACCAAATGTCATCCAGCTGGAAAGCATTGAGTAATTGGGAAATGCTAATACAAAGGTAAAAATCAGGGATGCACACGGGGCATGAAGTTTGTTTAGAGGAAGAAACTAATTTCACCATAGTCCAGAGCTCCGACAGCTTCTGGATTTGGTCCTGCTGCGGCTCTTGCTCTTCGCTGCCGCCGTGGGCAGGGGCTGCCTGTGTGCTCTCTCTGCGTTTGCACTTTACCTGGGCACAAAATTTGCCCCGACCAGCGCCTGCCGCCCCTCTGCTTCCCACGCATGGTTCCCAGCTGCTCTCGGGGAAGGGAACGGCGCAGGGCATGGGCACCCACCGCCCGCCCTGCCAGCCGTTCAAGGGCCGGCTCCAGGCACGCACGCGGGTCCTGGATGGATTTATGCCACGACGTTTCTAATGATCCTTCCCGGGGTCACTCAGGAAATAGAGGGGAGAAAACATTTCGCAACTGCAATTGAGTGAAAAGGAAACGCAGCCACTGTCTGGCACCGCATTTAGTGCACGGGGGCTGRGGAAAGGGTAACCCGCTTGAAGAGCTGGCAGACGGCGGCATCGCCAGCTCAGGGCTTGGACAGTGGTTTCAAAACAGCAAAATGTTTCTGACTTATTGTCCGTAACATCTGCTCCTGCCATGTGCTGCGTTGGAGAAGATGAATAGGTCCAAGAAGTGTGGCTGATCCGCGCAAGAAATGCCCTTTTAACCTAACTGATGATGTTCAGATGTTTTCACTGTAACTCTCAACTCATGCTTGAGCTCAAGTGAKCAAAGTTATCTCAGCTCGACTGGTCTCTGCGCAGGCTCTGGACTGCTGTAACTGGCCTCGGGAAGGCTTTCAGCCTCTGCCAAACGCCTCAATGCATCCAAAATGAAAGAGGTTCAGTCCAATTTTGAGCGAGTAGAAGAGCACAGCCGGGCATTTGCAGTGGTTCAGCCAACCCCATGGTACTGGGTTTACCTGGGTCTTCCCTGTCTCTGGGATGTGAGCAGCCTCAGCGCAGCAGCAGCTCTGCCAGACGGGTCCCTGTCCCGGCCCCGGGGAGGAGCCGCAGCCGAGCCCTCGGGGCTTGCTGAGCTCCCGGCGGATCCTGAGCTGGGCTGTCCACGGACCTGGGCGTGCATGGAGCTAACTGCGGTGACAAGTGGCAAAAATAAAGGACAATAATAACTGCAACCATTATAAGCAGATGGGATTTTGGTACCTTCCATCACTTTCCATTCACTGCCTGCTCATCCTCGGTACCCAAGAGACGTATCTGCTACAACACTGAGTTTTAGGAATGATCATGCCGACACTGGAAGCCCCCAAGATCTGCCCCCAGACAACCTCCACACTTACTCTTCTCAGTCAGGACAGCTGCCTATTTTAATTCAGCTGCAGGAAACCAGTCCTATTCCCAAAGAGCCGAGCGCTACTGCAGCCAGGGTCCCACGAGAGATTTGCATAAGCAGCAACATCCATCACGGACAGATAAAACTTACCTGTCTCAGTACTGCAATTTGATGGATTGACCCGCTCTGTTAAAAGAGAGTATTACTGGCAGAGCAAAGAGGGGTTTTCTTCTGACTGCAATATTGAAAAAAAGGGGGGGAAAATAAAATAAAATCCCCAATCAAACACTTCATGTTATACTTGGATCCATGCCACATTCTTCTGATGAATAGAGGCAATTATTTTTCAGAATGATTTAAGCATCTTTGATTCAAGGGGCAGTTTAGACTGACATTTAAATGAGCTCAAATTTAAACCAAGCTGTATTATCAGCTAGTGATTTTCTACTTACTGCTTTAAATAACTCCGTGTCCCATGTTTGCAACGTAATAACTCCCCAAATTACAATAATTTCAGGAAGCAAAGGACCTTAACGACCGAGTGACATGCTTTGTCACGGGAAGTGCTCTGGGCTCAGGCAGGTGATGGGGACGCCATGCAGCCGCGCAGGCTCCCTGCGCAGTCGGGTACATTACGGTGCCAGAGGAGACACATCGCAGCATCCCAGTGCAGGATGCTGCTGGTCATGGAAGTGTCACAGTGTGGTTTGAGGGACTTTGGAGTTAATCTTCCCCTCTGAACCCTCTCAGCCTTCCCAAAACCCTCATACCGCCATAGTAGCATTTACGTTGTATGGTTAGGTTTCCTCTGACAAACTCAGGTTTGGCTGGATGCTTCAGTGCTTTCTCTCTGCTTTGCTGTCCTGGATTAGCTGGTGAATGGTGGGGTCTGGATACATCCCACTGGCACCTAACCAAGCTTGAACGAATGTCGGYGAAATAACAGAGCGGCTAAAACCTGAACCTTTGCCCCAGATGGGAGCTGAACCTGAACTGCTGCTTCCTGGGGATGCCACGCAGTCCCCTTTGCATAGCGGCCAACGAACCTTCGGCCAGGAACACCGCAACATCGCCGAGAAAAGGACTTTGCTAGGGAGCCGCTGGCCTGGAGCAAAACCAACTGGAAATCCCTCCTGAGGGCTCGTTCCTGGTAAACAAGCCATGTTTGTCCCTGATATAGGTTTGGATGCCTGGACAAACATTTCGCGGTGACTCCCAGGGCTGCATCGGTCCTTACCCCTTCCCTTGGGCTGTCACAGGGGGACACGCGTTTCTGGATGGCTGACTTCATCCGAGAGCTGTGACACATCATCTGCTCTCCCTGCGGTTTAACAGTTATAATGCAAATAGAGATACATTCCCCTGCTTTTCACAAAGATGTTCTTTGTGGCTTTTCTATCCAGGGACTTACTGTTGTGGTATCCGAGAGCCTCATGGTCTTTAATGGCTTCTTTGCATGAGTAATGCATTTACATGCATCTCACCCAAAATGCTCTTTCATCCTCCCTATGTGCTCTTCCTCTCTGGCACAACTCTCCAGTTTTATTCCCTTTTATCTGAGCCGTAGCCTGTGCTGGGATGACAAATGCAGCCCTTAATGCCAAAGAAAATGAGGCACATTTTGAATGCAGCACTTCTGAGATAACAACCGGGCCCAGAAGCGCCTAACCCAAAAAATGGGGAAATGGCCCCGACTCTCCTGCCGGGAGCCTGCGGGCTGCCCTGTGGGGACTGGCTACAGAAACTGGGGGGGACAAAGCCACACATTGCGGGCAGCAGTGGCATGGTCCCGGCTGCTTTAGCCATTGCAGGTCCCTGTATTTCAGCACAGCTTGTTGGAGCTGCACCTGGAGCTTCGGCAGGTTTTGAAAGGATGAACAGTATGTTAATATAGTAAAACTGAGGAGCGTGATGATTTTATAACAAACTTCTTGAGGTTATGGGATATAGAGCATCCACCTCCAGATCTGGATCCTCCAGTCCCGGTACCTCCAGCTACACAGCGCTCATCAATCACGCATGCATTTAGTAACTATGTCAACACGAAAAGTCTATCAATTCCCCCACTCCTCTGCTCTACAGTCTGCTCCGCTGAAAACATTTCACCACCAGCATTTTGGCAAGGTTGGCTGGTCATCTCCAAGYTCAATGGGAAATACCCTCTCCAGTGCCTCTCTCCTGACCAGCTATCACAAAGGGGATGGAAGAGGYGGACAGAAAGAAATCTAGTTATTCTAGATGCATACGTTGCATCATCCGTGACAAAACCGACATGCAAGYGCCTGGTTATTATCCTCACAGTGGTGCCCAGATCCCTCTATGTGGGACCCACTGCAAGACCCCAGGGCTGGCTCTAGCTGGGGTCAGACCTRTTTGATGCTCCCATGAGGGGTGCCTAAAAACGCCGCATGATGCAGAAACAAGTGGCTGCCTTTCACCAGGTCGTGCTGACTCTGGCTTGGATCGCACTATTGCTCTGACTGATGGAAAAACTGGGGAACCAGAAAACACGTTTTACCCAGCTGCAGTGGTTGAGTTGGAAATATCAACTCCTTTTTTCCTTGCAGAAAGAGTCTGGCCATGCGAGAACCTCTAGGTTAGAAGCTGATTTTCAGGCACCTCTGCAAATGTTTTATCTGCCCCGAAGACAAGCCAGTCTTAATAAAAGCCAGCATAATAAAAGCGACGCAGTGTCTGACCCCCACCTTTGCTAGGGATGGTGACTGGGTGCTGCGCCAGCTTCCTGCTGAGAGCAGGACTTACTGCTCCGTGCCTGACAACCGGCCCATGCTAGAAAAATGCTGAAAATGATAATTGTGCTCAAGTGCAAAAGCCGACAAGCCAAATCTTGGGAGCCTCAACCAATCTCCTTCTGCACAGTCCTCCAGGTGCTCGCTCCTGCCCAGCCAGGGACTGAAAACCTGCAGTGGGGACCACAGAGCCACGGCAAGGGGATGCCCAGTGGCTCTGGGATAAGGATGCGGCAATGGGAAGGGGCAAAGGTCCCTGGAAGTGACTTTTGCAGCCGTCTGCAACCAGCTGTGACCCTAACAGCTGTCCTAGCTGGCCACACCAGCACGGCCAGGCTCTCGCAAGCCAGGAAAAGCCCCTAACAGCCTTAATTTTTCTCTCTGCTCGCCTCTGCTGTCTCTTGCTTCTGCCTCCAACTGGAATATTATCAAAATAAATAAACAGTGGATCTCAAGATGCAGCTGACAGAAAAGAAGGAGTGCTGGCCATCCCTTTCGAACTGAGGGAACATGAGCCAACTCTCAGCAGATTTTCAGGCCACACAAGGTTCAGACATGCAGTCTCTAACCCAGACCTCCACCACCCGTTTGCCTAGCCGAGCTTTGATGGCGACTTAGATTTTTCTGCAGCCTCAAATTATTTCCTTTTTTTTTCTTTTTAATTTTGGTGTAAAATAGTTTCAGTTTTGTGTGTTTGTTTTTCGGGGCTTTTTTTTTTTTTCTTTTTTTTTAACCCCCTGCGTTGATGAGCAGAGCCTGGTATTGCATTTGCTAATGACGCTCTGTGCAGCTCAGCGCCACAGGGAGGAGCGGGGTGCGCCCGGTTTGGGGACCGTGAGTCCTTTGCATCCCGACACTGGCAGCACTGCTGAGCGTACTCTTTACCCATGTTGATTAACAACTGCACTGCTAACGAAGCAACAGGGTCAGGAGGGACAGAGGCAAAAGGAGGGGGAAGGACAAGCAGACCCTGAGGGAATGGTGCAGGATGGGGCGAGGGAAATCCGGAGAATCAAGTCGGCCCGGGGCTCCAGCTGCATCCTGAAGGAAGGGAGATGCGTTGCTGCATTATCTCAGAATTATCTTTTTCTGACTTGCAAAAGCCAGGCCGTGCTGGCATGGCCAGCGAGGACAGCTGGTCGGGTGACAGCAGATGCCGAATGAGCCAAGTCTATCTCCCACCTATCTCAGAGCTACAGGTGGGGAGGAAGCGCCGAGCACCCAGGCGGTGATGGCACCATGGGGGGTCAGGTCTGCATCTGGAAAGCAGCTCCACAAAAGCCCAGCTGAAAGCAGTGAGCAAAAAAGTGATGCTCACATTTCCCCCCGTGGGTGCACGTCCCACCAAGGGCCTGATCCTTCCTTCCCATCGGCACGGTCCAGCCGGCCTCGAGCAGGACGGGCTGGGGAGCCCGCAGTAAGGGTGCTGCTGGAGATGGGCTTTCCTTTGCAGCTTTATTCAGCCCTGCATTGCAATCCCCAAATATCTGTGCTGGCTGGCGAGTCCTTCAGACAGACATAGGCAGCGTGGCATGCAAGGAGTTTGGTCAGTGCATAAAACACCTGGGTCCCCAACAAGGCTCTTCTTTCTGCATTATTTTTTCATTTAAAACCTGTTACCCCAGTCAGATCCTCCCCACTAAGCACCATCAAGCACCGAGAGGAGGGGAGTGAAGCTGAGCAGCTCCCCCCGAGCGCTGCTCTGCTCCCCCTCCCCGGACGGTGACCTGTCAGGGAATGGCCCCATCCATCTCCTGCTCACGGCTGACAAGTGAAATTGCTTCATATCCTCCCCAAACTGCGTGGAATGAAACCAGGATCTGTTTTAACACATATTCAAAGGGACACTGTCAAGTTGTTTAGATCCAAAATGAGAGATTTTGTAAACAAACCAACCGAACAAAAGACTTACAAAGCTTGATATTAATAGAAAAGTTATTGGGCTGCCTTTTTTTTTTTTCCACACAGCAATGAAAGAAAGCTTTTTAAAAATTCCCCCTGCAGTGTTTGCAACCCAAACAAAACAGCATTATTCTGACACACGAGAAATGAGCCCGACAAGGAGCGGAGAGCAGGAGCTGCAGAGAAGGCGTGCGGAGGGCAGCTCCAGGAGAGGTGATGAAAAGCTTTAACCCCCTTGTCCCCCCATCTTTTCACCCTCGTCCCCAAGCTCTCCTACCTCAGCTCGGCAGACCCAGGTGCTCTCACAGCCTGGAGCCCCCCCCCCGGCATCAGCAGGGCTCCCGGGGAGGATGCTCCCGTCYGCAGGCAGCAGACGAGTGCAGAGACCCCCGTCCCTTGCAGGGGTCCCAGCGCTGCCTGCAAACCCAGCACCGGAGAAGCAGAGCCCAGGGCAGGGATGAACAAAGAAATTTGGGCTTGCAACCATGAGAAACATCGGTGCAGTTTCTCCTTCTCCCTCCTGAGCAGGCCAGGTTGGAGAGCAGCCAGCTGCCTCATGCTTCGTTAAGCCCCTGATCGTTAGCAGTGGGTACTGATAGCTGCAGCTGGCAGAGAGGACCAGCTGAGGGGCTGGGGAGGTGTTTCCTCGGCGCTGCCGGTGCGATGCTTGGGGGATGCTGGCAGGCTGGGCCTGTTGTCTCAAATTGGGGAAAAACCCCGCAACCTGTGGGATTGCACAGGGCTCACACTGTCACGGTCAGCACGGACAGGCTGCACGTAGCAGCTCCGCTCCCACAAAGGAGGGCTCGGAGGGGTTAGGAACAGCATTACTTAGGATGTGGCTCTTGGGAATGTGGGATGGAGAGGAAGGGGGTGAGAGGAAAACAGTGCTGATGGTGGGGACGTGGGATCTCTGCCATGCGAGCTGCACGGCGGCTCCTCCGCGGCTGGGGGGTAGCCGGGAGGCGATCGAAGCTGCGCAGCAGCAGCAGCATGGGGCTGCCCTAGGATGGACCAGCAAAGCCATTCCCAAATCCTGGCCCATGCACGAGCCCCAGATGCTTTGGGAATAGACAGACACCCAAATATCTGCTTGGGTGTAAGCCCTAAAAAGCCCAGCTTGGTATTGCAAAAAAAAAAAAAAAAGCCCTATTGCATTTCACCTGGAAAGTCAGCGTTTCGCAGCGAAGCCGCCCCACGGGCCAGCAGTGCCCGGCGCAGGCACCGCTCCACGCTCCGTCCCGGTAAAATGTACACGTTTCAAGCCTGAGTGAGGGACAAAGTAAAATCCGCTCCTTCCAGAGCCACACAACCCGCTGAGGGACAATACAAGGGAAAACCCTGAAAAAATACGGGAAACTTAAACCAGTCTGCTGCAAGGTGGGGTGCATGGATCCTTTGTTTTGAGAGGATCGGCACAGCGCAACGCCTCGCTTTCCAACCATTCCAAATGGGAATGGGAAAACTTCAAGCCGAGTGTGCTGGGGCGGCCAAATTACTATTGCATTTTCTTAATTTTCCTGAACTGCACTAAAATGAACATCAGAAATGTCTTGTGATGAATGCAGGCAACGCTGCTTTCCACTGCAAAGTCCTTCCCAATGCACTCACCCCCCTATCCCTGCAAGGTTAAAGGGAAAATCTGCCACCGCATGCAAGGTGATGGGCAGGAGCTTTTACAAAGAGGAGAGAGCAGTGTATTTATCACGAGGCTTTCTGGCTGAATAAAGTGACTCAGATAACACACTTGGGCTCTGCTTTGTGCACACTGCAGCCTGCTTGCAGCTACCCCCAACTCCTCTGTAAGTGATAAAGGACGGGGCAAAGCGGCGATGGATTTCACAGGGTGCTCGAGCCTGGGGAGCCTTTCGCACCCTCTCCACCGTTGCAAACCGGGGCACCGATCGCTGCAACGACACACGGATGATATGCCATTTGGGATGAAACCTGCTAGAAAAGACTAACTGGCTTCATGAGCAACTTAAGAGCTGCGGGATTGTGCCTTGATGGTGCAGCGGATCCCGATGCAGCGTCAGAGGTGGACGCACATCAGTCCAGCTCTGCCCCAGGTCTGCACCAGCAGTGCCTGTCGCAGCTTGGGAAGTGCAGCTCTCGAGGAGATAACTGCGGCCGGCGTTAACCTCAGCCAGCCCAGGTTCTCTTAATTGCTTACCTTGGGTTGATGCTGGCACCGGGGGCTGGCTGGAAAGGGCTGGGGTTTTATTAAAACCAGGCTTGTTTTTCATAAAATCGGAGATTAACCTAATAGTATTACTCTGCTGCTGCATAAACCTTTACGTCCTTGGGCTTTAGTAAGTTTTGCAAAGGAGGGGAAGATTATCAGCCGTATTTTGTAACTAGTGGAAAACAACTTGGGCGCAGCGGCTTGGGCAAGCGCAGAATGAGGGAGGGGTGAAGGGACCTGCCTCCCCATCCCGCAGCCGGCTCCTGCGCCGGGCAGTGATGCTCCTCCAGCCATTTTGCCAAATTTGATTCCCACTGATGCTGAGGGCAGCCTTCCCACCCTGCCCCGGGCTGCCTGCAGCAGGGCAGCTCTGCAAGAGCAAAATTACCCGTACGGACCGGCACAGGCAGCGGGGCCCCTGAATTTCAGTTTCTTTACTGGCCCAATGCTGCCCCAAGATAGGGCCACCGCCACCGCCGCCGCGTTTCTAACCCGTTCTTGCCATCCTCATCCCGCTGCGTGGAGGGGGGARCACCCAAAATTTCTGCCGAAACAGGGAAGCCTCGCTCTCTCCCTTTCACCTGCCGGCAGCTCCAGCTCTCTGGTGTTGTACAGGCACGGGAGACGCTCGGAGAAGCCACAAGCAAAGCTTTGCCTAGCCAGGTCCCATGCTGGAAAATGAAAAAGGAGTTGCAATTTACACTTTAAATGAATTAATGTTCATGAAGTGCTCTTGTATCGGTGCAGGCGGTTGTCAGAGCCAATGCAACAAGATGCTAATTCAGCTCTGCAATCAATGGTGCCTTTCTTAGAAGTGGCTAGATAATTATGTCTAAACAGAAACGAGTTTTTTAAAGAGGTAAACAGCGGAAATTCATTACCTCCCTCTCTAGTTATCGGGGCTAAACTGGTGATATTGGCAAACGCAGGAGGTTTCTGAGGGCTGCCCATGGGCAAGTTCAGGTACTGCTGGTAGCCACGATGCAATGGGGAAGGGCACGATGCCACTCTCCATCCTGGATTTCACTGGCATGAAGAAGACTTACAGGACCAGAGGATGCAATTATAACAACGGCTCATCAGACGTAGGGCTGACCCGAGTCGGGCAGTGGTCGTGTCCCCAGCGCTGACCCATGCAAGGCCCCATGGAGGGATGTGCCTGCAGGGAACAGCGGAGTTTTGGCCAAGGGAAACAGAGCTGCAGCYCACCAGCTTATCTCCTATGCATCAGGTCTCCAAGAGGATATTTATTTAGCAGTGTCTTGCTCATAGAAATAAAAATGATCRGTTAAAACTATTTGGAAAGATTGCAGCAAACTATGGTCTTTCCTTAAGARATAATTACTCATCTGGTTTCCCCGTCTAATAAACACACTTCAGTATTAATGAGGCCCCTCCTCAGCTTTCAAAAGAGCGTGTCGGCAAATCACCAGGAAAAATGATCACAGCCCTGGGATGCACACGGATGTTAGCAAAGTTTTGGGGAAACCGCATGAAACTCAACCTCTCGGATCTTYTTCACTGTGCACAGACACAAACAAGACCCACAACGCCCGCGGTGGGCAGACAGGCACCGGGCTGGGCTCACCATCGGGGATGCTCCAACTTACTGCATCCGCCCCCGCCGCGTAGGAATTCCAAAGCACATTTTGCTGGGAGCGCATGTGCCCGACCCAGGCTCTTAGCAAGTGTTATTGCCAGCGGAGCAGRAGAGTCGATTGGGAAAGCAGGGCTGGGAGAGGTTCTCGGATGTCAGACTCGCGTTCAAAGCAGAGGGTACGTGCGAAGCACCGCGGGGGGTGTCGGGGTCCCGGCACGGGCTCCCCGGGGGAACACCGGCCGCCCGGGGAGTTTGGGGTCTGACCCCCAGCCCGTTCCTGTCCGTGGAGAGACTCCTCCTGACCCAAGCAGGATTGCAGCGAGCCGAAGGAGAACAAATATTGACCCGGATGCTGAAATGAGCTTGCGGAGGTTTTTTTGGCTGCTAGCTGCTTTTTACTCAGGCTAAACGGTTATAAAATTCAGTGGATGGTTGCAATGGAGAGCAACAGCTACCAGCAAAAGCAAGGTGAAGGCTGCTGAGAGCCTCTGCGAACTGGGCTTTAAATTTTGATAGAAATTGTCTGGATTCGAACCGGCTCCTTTTTGTGTTTGTCTCCAGAGGGTGCTGCAGGGAAGAGGCTTTTTGCTCAGAGCACTCATGGACATTTTAACGTTAAACTGCAACAGTGATCGACGGCATTTAGGGTTTAGTACTTGGTCAAGCACATCTGCAAACTCGACCAGCTCTGGCCCCAATCCAGCAAAGCACTTAAACGTGCCTTCTCCTGCGGATTTTGCCCAGACTTAAAGAGCGGGCAGGGCAGTAAATGGAGGGTGAACCTGATGCATCAGGAGGTGGGGGAGAGGATGGGGTCAGCAGCGAGTGATGGGGCAGGAGGGGAATTCCCAGGAGATCACTGGTGGTATTATTTACACGTATTTCAGAGGCAAGTCAGGACCAAGAAAGCATATAATGATGGTAATTGGTGGCACACAGATGATTAACCTGAATTTCTCAAGTTCTGCCAGTGTAGTTTTCTTCATCCCAATTTTCTTCTTCTAAAAAGTACTACCTTGGATTTAGTTTCCAATAGTAAATGAACTCAGGGCTTTCAGCTTTAATTGAGGAATTCTGTGGCAACGAGAAGTTGGCACCTTGTGCAGGCRGGACGGCAGGGCTGAGCGAAGAACAACCCACATCTGGTGTTTCTCTCATTCAATAACAGAACAAAGATAAAACATGGTGTTCAAATAAAAGCTAAAGGCATCATAGGAAGCACACAGCTGCAGAAAGGTTTCCAGGCTTAGCACATAAGCTGGAAAGCAATAAATACAAGCCCAACGCAGTGATTCCCACCTCGGGCTGAACTCTTCTGGAGGTATATGCCAACCTTCTTCTGTTGCATGAGAGAATTGTCCGTCATGACATAGATATAAAACCAAGCATAAGACAGGTAGCAATTCTTTTGCAAGCACAGACAGGCTAGGAAAAATGAGAAAAGACACTCGCATGAAGTAGCATGGGCAATCCTTTTGAAAAGACTTTGCGGTGCTCCTCTGGGACAACTTGTCTCATGGATTTAGTACCAACATACTCAATGTTCAAGTCGTTAAACGTGCATAATAGATCCAGGGAAATACCTAAACCCATTTCTCTAGGTTAATTCTGGGCCTTTTTAACATTTGGTGTGACTGAACGGGTCAAAGGTTTACAGAGCACCGGCAGAGAGAGACGGCGCCTGAGTTGTCCTTTCAGGAGCTAATGCAACGTCTGACCTCCAGCCCCAAGTCAGCCGTGCTGCTTTCTGAGCTGCCCAGAGAGCTTTCACTGGCCTTGCTTCTCCCGAAAAGGAGGACATTTGAAGGTGCGGACACTGGCGCTTCAGGCTCTTGCTAACTTCTCCTTGTGTGTCTCCTCCTCTGGGGATTTTCTGGAAACTCCAGCCATCAGCACACATCCAACCTGGTTAAGAAACCAAGCTGCAGTGCTCTTAACCTGATGAAAACCCTTAAGACCTGATGGTAGCAAAACTCATTTAGCATAGTTAATTGCAGCCCTAATGAACACAGATCTTGCACCCCTGTGGCTTTGATGTGATTGCTTTCTCTACCTGTTCTCATCAAGAGGCTCTGGATAGGATATCCCAGACTCACTCTGCGTTGTACCCAAGAGACTTCTCTGCAGATGGGTGTGATGCTAGAAGGCAATCTCCTCTCTCTCCCGCTGGTCCATGGCAGACATTCTCATGGGTGGTAAATGAGAAGGGCACAGTGCATTGCATCCCTCACCCTGCCCATGGGTGATGCATTTCCACATACTCCTACCTCCCATCGTGCCAGCAGCTCAGCATCTGCACCGGGAAGGATCTGCTATTTCTGTTGACGGCAAAGACAGAGTTCCCCAGTTATGAAGTTACCTACATCTGTAAAATCTTCAGTGTGGCACAGATTCTCAAAATCATCTGGGAGACTTACTYCACTGACCTTCTACAGTGTTTCCTTAAGTTCAACTGCAGGTTTGAAACAAACCTGTCCCCTAGAAGACTTCTGTGCCCTTACCCACGCACTGAACAAGGTGAGAATGGCGACAGCCTTCTCTTCGGGTTTTAACATCAGGTCCAGAGTTTTCCATGTTTCTCATTGTAAATACCAGTTCGGGGACCAGGACCTCAACATCTCCTGTGCATCTCTGCCTCTCAATGGCTTCAATCCACAGCCCAGTTGTGTCCAGTTCTCCTACAGCTTCCTACCATGCACATGAGCTGATGCTCTTGCTAAACCCATTTTTCACCATGAAGCCATTAGAAAGTTCCCAGTCTGTTTGCACGCAAAACCCAAACCATACCATAACAGTGCCATCCCCAAGAAGAAAACCAGAATTCTTTAACAAAATTGCTCCTATCTGGCTGTAAGCAGCAGAAACTCCTCGGCCTCGGAAGGGAACTTGTCACTGCTTCTTCTATCCATGAGTTAGATCCCATAATCCACTTTTCTCCACCCAAGATGTTGCACTATGATACGGCACTTTTTAACACCAGACTCAGCACAACAGACTCGCCRTAGCCCTCAGTCCCTGCGGTGATGGCTGCAGGGGGAATCTGATGTTTCCCGACTGATGGAAACAATCCCTCTCCCCAGGCAGGACGGCACGGTTTGGTGCTGAGAGCTGTAATTTTTAGTATTGTTCCTCTCCTGACTGTGCTGGACAATCGGCGCTTTGCTGCGGCCGTCGCAGGGCTGCGGCGACAGCAAAATTCGCTCGGCCGTGCTGAACAGCCAAACAACTTTTCCAGAAAGAAGAATATTTTGCCATCTCCAGATTCTGCATTGAGTAAAAATAACTCTCAATTCCCCTCTCAATTAGTCGAGCGTCATGAAGGGTTGAAATGTGCATCTAATTGTGCCTTTCTTGCCTCAAATTATCTCTGGGAAAGCAGCTCAGTCCCTGCCAGTCCCCTGGTACCGCAGGGCACCACACCGGGGCTGGTCYCTGCCGGTGGGCAGCCAGGACGGGGACAATGGGGCAGCCCATCCAGCGGGGTCTGCAGGGGGAAGGGAAAAAGGTTTTTGGGGAAAAAAGGGAGAGAAAGAGCTTGCAAAGGCAGAGGAAGGGCAAGCTCTGGGCCACAGTGCGGGTGGCGGGGACTGGAGCAGAAGTGGGGTGCAGAGCTGTACAACCTGCTTTGGAAAGGGCAAGGCTGAAAATTCAGAAGATACTCTAGTTCTAAGGCATGTGGAGAAACATATTTAACTTTAAAAAAAAAAATCCAAGGAGAAAAAAAAAATATTTGCTTGTGGACTAGAATTCATTAATTGCAACAGACTTAAATTTGGGACTTGTGCTTCATTGCCCAACAAACTGTTGGAAAATATTTAACCAAAGAATTGATGGGGAAAGTCTCTAATGCCCATTACGGCGAGGCACACCGACACTGTCCACCCGCACACAGCCGCTCTGCCGATGCGCGGCTCCCGGGTGGCTGCGTCCCCCTYGGTGGCACTAAGCCACGCGGAGGAGGTGACACCCGCGCTGGCTCCCGGGGAGCCCTACAGCAGCACTTGCTCTTATTCTCTCTGGTTGTCGTCTCTTTTTTTTTTTTTTCTCTCTGGGTGATGAATAATGAGAATAAAAATGAGAAAGAAAGCAGTATGACAGTCAATTACTGCCTTTGTGATTAACCACCCAAGAGCAGCCCCTGCTCAAAACAGCACTTGATGCTCCTTTTAAGCAAAACCATTCCGCTGGATCCCACGATGGACATTTAAACAGGAAGACAAAGTATCTGCTGATTTATTTTCTTGTTTTCTTATATAATCACAGCTTCCTAAATGTTAATGACTCCACACACCACAACTGCCAGCGGTGTTTGCATACGAGCCTTGCTTTTGTATGTGTGAATGCACGTCGCTCTCGCTAGCGGAGGTGTTGGTGTGTTGGGGGAAGGAGCAAATTGGTGTGCTTGGGGCTCCCCGCTCGAGGAAAGGAGCCCACAGCTCTTTGCAGATAAAGGCAAGAAGCTCAGCTGCTCAGCCCCCGAGGGTTTCAGCGTGGGGTGACAAAGCTGGGACAAAACGCAGCCTCGCAGGACCCAGGTCTGAGCTGGTACCAGGAGCCGGGGGCTGCGGGGGGATGCTGCGTCCTGCAGCAGCCCTGCGAGGTCCCTCCAGCCTGGACCGAAACACCCAAATTGACAGCAATCCCTGCAAATGAACACCAGCAAAAAAGGACAAAACCCTCTCTACGGAGAGAGGTAAGAGCTCCAAGGACAAATCTTTCCCCAGCATCCAATTRAAGGTTTCGTTATTCCTTATTAGCACATCAGGAAGAGCAGGATACCTCAAGCAAAGAAAGTCTCCTATATCTGGAGACTGGCGATGGCTGCGCACATTCAGATCACACGCTGAAGTTACACAAAGCTAATGAACTACCCGCCCAGCACACATTAATCAAGCACCCCAACACAGCACCGTGCCCAGATTCAAAGGAGAAAACGCAGGATCTCCGTCCAAGGTGAGCAAAGTATTGAACCCTGATTATTTCACTGCAAATTTCTCCTTCTCTTTTCATTCAATAAAGAAACCTGATTTCTACCAGCTTAAATTTTTACCAGACCGAGCACCTACCGATGTAACTCTGTCCGGAGTGCATTTTCCTCCGCCCAGCACTGCTGCTTTTCCCTGTATGGAGAATTAGAGCTGAYGGGCACAGGACCCGCACAGGATGCAGCCGGTGGGGCTCTGCTTTAGAGTGGTGTTTGGGAAAAACACTTTGCCATTTTGTGTCTCGGTTTCCCCATCTCTACAACCAGGAGGAAGCAAACAACCTCTTTTTTTCAAAGTGCTTTGAGCTCGATTGATAAGAAAAAGTAAGTAAAGCCGAGATACCATCATTGCTTAAACGTCAGCAATTTACCCCCAAAAGTTCTGACCTTCCCCCTTGCCCCCACCTAAATTTACCAGTCTGGGACCAGACCATCGAAGTCATTTAGCCCATTTCTTCTCCCTGGATTTGTCCAAACGTACAATAAAATCACATTACGACGAATCGTGATCATCACCAGGACCAAGTGCCGCTACAATGAGAAACCTCGTTTTGGGGTTACATCAGGGTTTCAAACAAAGTGCGATCCCCTCTCCTGACATTTGGGTAGCAAGGCAACCTGTCTGTATTATAGCGGCTTTCTCCAGGGGTTTCCCCTGTTATAAAGTCTCAGGGATTCCCTCTGTAATTAGAGATTCCGTTTTCAGACAGATAAACGTTCGTGCCATACTTGGTGATCCGATGGCCATCACTAACACTTGCACACTCAACAGTCAAGAAAACACTTAAACAAACAAACCAACCAAACCCAAGTTATTTTAACTCTGCCTGAAGTTATCTTAACTCTTTGGGGAATCCAGCCGACGCGTTTTCCCTCCCCACAAACCAGCGGCCCCAGGTTTCAATGCAAAGCACTGGCTGAAGCTGCCTGACTGCTGAGACACTTAAACACAGCTTTTTTCTTCTTTTTTTTGTCTCCTGGAGAACTGCATCTCCGAAGAAGTTAAAGGTTACCTGGAGGTTTACAGCACTGCGCCGTGAGATGAGCAAAAAATCATTTCTCTTTATCAGACCTTGCGTCGGTCTCGCGCAGCTCAGAAGACTCCAGCCTGCGTGTCGCTTCCAATAAAATATTCTGAATGAAGGTACCATTTGGAAATGCTTTATGAATATGTATTAAATGATTATTAGAAGCAATGACTGCGCATTCTTTAAGAGCTTATTGTAAATCACCATGCAATAAAATACATCAAAAATAAACTCTCAACCACTGATGCTTTAATAAGCTGCAATAAAAACACATATCAGAGCTTGTAATGCTGCTGAGCATAACTACGTGCAGCTTGAAGGAACTAATTTAAGTCTGTTCAACACCTTCAGCCTGCAAACACTTAGGCAAGGCTGCACCCCACGGGGAGCCGGGAGCAAGGGGAGCGGCTCCTCTTCGTGGGTGCTCAACCCCACGGGACCCCAGGTCATGCAGGAGCAGGAAAACCCCACAGACATTAAAACGCGGGCAGTAAGGGAAACCTGCGGCATCCCAAGTGCTGGGAAAGGAGAGGTTGTGCAGGGAAGGCCAAGCACCAGGCTGAGCCACCGGTTGCAGAAGAAACTTGCTTCCAGGCAGGTTTTTACCAGGTGAAACTGCAAAGTTTCTGGGTTTTTTTCTGCATAAGGAGCCTGGCACATCCGAGCCCTGCGGCTTGGACAGCGGGCAATGATGGTCACGTTTTGGGCAGAGGGAAAGAGTCAGGACCCATCCCTGCATTCCGACGGATCTGCAGCCCTCCCAGGGCAGGGGCTGAGCCTCCTGGATGTAGCAGGGGAGAACAGGCTCCCATGTCGCCTTAAAACTAAAACACGAGCAGACAAAGGCGCTTCCCAGTGCACATACTGCTTGCAGACAGCCCTGGTCTTTTCAAGCATTTTATTCCCACAAACGCCCCTGGCCCGTGAATGAATCCTGCACAAGCAACAGACTTTGCCTCCTTCCCAAATGCCAATTTGGGATATGCCTAAAAACATTAGGGTGCAAACAGCGGCTCCGCTCGCCCCTGTGCAAAGTCCCCTCCAGCCGAGCTCCCAGGAGCCACCCAGGCAGTCGCCATACACAGCTCCTCCGTTCATCCCCTCCTTGCTTTACTGATGACAATAAATCATTCTACTGGATCGTTTTATTATTTATCATTTTTAGCAAGCCTGAGGAAAGAAATCACTTCCTTTAACTTAAAAGATGGGCTGTGCCTATCTCGCAGGGACATCCGAAACGCTGCTGCTGCATCGCATCTCAGCTGAGCTGAGCAACGGGTGCCTCTGCCTGCAGATGCTGCCTGTGCGCGCTTGGGGAACCTGCTCCTACCTCGAGATTTTTATCTCCTTCTGGGAAATCACAATTGGGTTTGAATTCTTGAAATTAATGGCTTGTGCATCCYTCGGTCCCTGTTTGCTGAGAGCAATCTGCAAATGCAGCGAGAATGAGCAGCAGCGTCCACTGACATTTCCCCGCTTGAACTTTTCTCCTTTTCTTGGTTTCTTATTTGGCAAAAGTAGTTTCCACAGAAGATACCTGTTTTGGTAACAATAACAAAATCTGGGTTGCAAAAAAAGGAAGATGAAATTAAAAAGATTTTCATCAGTCAGTGACTAGGAATCAAGAGATGCTTCGGCAAGAATTTTCCTTCAAATCCAAACCATTTCATCCTGGGTTTCATTCTGCTGATTTGTGGCTCTTTTTCCCTCTCTGGAAAATTAGTCTACAAAGTCCACTTGTACAGAAGGGACAAACCCCGTGGCCACCACCATCCCGTGCCGGGCTGGTTTCTGTTTATCCAAACCACTGCTCGGGAGCAAACTTCTGACCTTTTAAATTGCAGAGAACTGTAAGATTATACCAATAACAGTTAACAGCTTTTAAAAAAAAGCTCCTGGCGTTTGTCTCCAAGGACCCTCCGATCTCCAGGCTGCCTCTGTAACTGTTCGCTGGGTGTTTCAAGAGGACAACACCAATTTTTGCAGCTCCTCCGAGGAGATGGGGCCAGAGCGAAGGGAGGGTGAGGCAGAGCACAGGCATTGCCTCCGTGCCAGGGTCACCCAGGAAAGCCCCAGCACTCGGGTCATTTTCAATTAAATTATCTGGAGAATTGCAGCATCTTCCTTTGGCCGGGGCGAGAGAGGAGCAAGCCAAATTTTTAGCTATTTTGTAACCCTAGTTTTTATGAGCCTTTATTGCAAGCTCCTCTGAAAACAAACAAACAATTTGTAAGAGCAGAGGAGCCGGCTGAAATGCTGACTGCTGCCTTCGATGCGAAATAGAAACAAGAAATACCTGCAGACTGTAGCGGTTGGCTCCAAGTAATTTTCGCTGAGAGACGGACAGAGGGTTCAGCAAAGCAAAGGGAAACGCAGGGCAGGTGGCTCATCAGAGCCGCTTTCATGTTGCAAAACTACTTTCCCTCCATCATTTCTCTGAAGAGGGACTTTTGCCTTGCAGGGAGGAGCGGACCGTGTCTGAGCCCCCATGCCAAATTGCATTTTGAGGATACCTTTCGTTCCCCAAATGAAAAGGACTGAAGYAGCACCTGTAATTTGGCCCTGATCGCTGAGCCCACCTGATGGAGAACGCAGCCCCAACCATTTCTGTTACCGTTTGCTTTTCTTTGCAGGAAGGGTTTCTGCACAGGAAAATCAATCCAGGGAAGGAAAAGGCATTAAAATTATGCAAACAGCTTTCACAGCTGAGAAGAGCAGCTCTTGATCTATGCTGTCATTTGCTGTTTAGAAGTAAGCCAGCCAGTCCTCTGTGTGCATGGAGACACCGACGTCGGCAAGAGGCTGCCCAACGCGGCTGATCGGGACTTACAGACAAGAAAGGGTCATAAAAAAGCCAGATGTTAATGGTGAAATCATTAACCAGCAATCGGCCGTAGCCCAGCACAGGACCTGCACGGCACTGAAGCATCACATGGTCCCTTTGGGACAAAGAATGCTCTATCAAGTATTACAGCACAAAACTTGCCCTGCTTCATCTGGGAACTAAAAGTCAAGTGTTATTCCCTCAGAAATAGGTCTCCCCGAGACCGTTGTTCCAGCAAACAGGCCAGCAGCAAAGAGCACGTCTGAGCCAGGGCTTTAATGGCACACTGGGRGGGCACTGATCCACGCAGGAGGCACTGCCGGTAATGCCCAGCATCAGAGACCTTTTCGTTTCAGCAGCAGCGCTGCCTTCACCAATTAGCACTCTGGTAATTGGTTAGGAAAGTATCGAGCACCAGCAGGCTGATCTGATATTTGTATGGCCCGAAATGGGAGGATGCAGTAAAAGAAATGTCCTGCCAGAGCTTTTCTGCAGTCAGGAATTGTGCTAAGGCTCCTCGGGTGGGAGTCTCCTGACTTTCAGCATGTGCTGGAAATGTCCCCACGTTTCTTGCCTGGGTGACCAGATGGGCTGAGGGGTGGCTGTGATGGATGGTCCCAATTTACCCGGACAAAAGAAGCCGCTTTTGCACATTATGTCCAACTTGCACTGCAGGCACTTTTGCTAAAAGGTGGTGTCAAGTCTGAGGGCTYGGGATGCCTGAAGGCATCAAAAGACCCTGATATGAAAATCAAACAAAAACCTAGACCCAGAAATCCTATGTGCACTTAATTTTCTGTATTTATATAATCTGATTGAAGTTAAGTCATGAACCGAGTGAAGAGCAAAGGTTTGCAGAGTGGGACCTCCTGGCTCCCGTGTTTCCAGCCCAGCTTTGTAGACTCACGGATGGACGGCTTTGACAAACGTTCACATTTGGGGGTTTCCATCCAAGCACACAACCTGACCCCACTGACTGAGAGCCATGTGTTTGCCCCCGTGCGATGCCAGCAAGCTGGCGTAAGCGTGAATCAGATTTCCCAGCTTTCCGAAATACAACACAGCGGGAGGCTGGAAACCGATGCCTGGGGAAGGCTGATAGAGGAGCATCCRTTTCACCTCCGCTCATGGCAGAGCCCATCAATCCTGCGGAGCGGCAAACGCAGAACTGCCTCCAAATCTATATTAACCCACGCTAATGTGGCAGCCCTGGACAGCACCGGCGTACAGCTCAATCAAAGTGTCAGAATATGAATGAAATTAGGATTTGATGAAATTGCATTTACAGCGTAGCAGTGACAGCAAGGGCATGTGCATATGTATCCTTTTCTCATCTCCCATGCCTCGCTAGAGCAGTCGGAGATAAATTTACTGAAGGCTCCAGGAGCTGAGCGGTAACAATATATCTCACTTTTCCGACTTTTATAAGGACACAGCGATGGCTCATTCAGGGGAGCTTAGGAGATACCCACTGTCAATTAAACCTGAATATCTTCCTATGCTTCTYGAAACCCTGGAGACTGCAAAGAGAAGAGGACAGAAGAAGGACAAACTGCTCAAATCCTGCATCTCACAAGACCTACGGTCCTGGCCCTGAAGGTCACGTTGCCCCATTATCCTCACCAGGATGGTGCTGGTTTCCATCAGCAAAGTCATCAACCCAGAAACCCTGGTGAGGGGCTGCTAAGACGATGTGGCTGCAGCATGGAAGATGAACCTTGGCTCGGGAGCTTTTGCCCAGGGATCCATTGCCCTGCGTACACGTGCCTGAAACCTCAGTGACCAGCTCAAGTTCTCCGTTGCTCTCATTAAAAGCCTCAAGTTCAATTTGCCAACATGCATTTAGCATGAGGCTAAACGCGGAGCCGTGCACAGCAAAACCYGAGTTTTGCACCCTGCAGTTTGCAGGCATGAAACAGAAAATGCTGCCGAGATGAACACGTGGCACAGAGCCCTCCACAGCCACCATAAATTCTTTCGAAATATTAATATTAATAATTAACTATGTTCCACTGCATTATCTCTTCTCATCCCCTTCAATGCAACTTCCTTGTCTCGCAGATTTGAAAGTGAATGTGAGTGGCATAAAATGTTAATACCTAGGGACAACATCTAAGTAAATAGATAAAAGCATCCCACTCCTTCCTTTATCCATCTCATGATTTATTCTGTTTTCACATTCTCCATACAGTTGTTTTGCAATGACAAAGTTGCCTCTTTCACAAAACACAGAAATACAAGTCCACTTTGAATCGTGACTAAACAGTCCCTTGAAGGGTTGAAAATAAGGGAAAAATCTGAGGTTTTTTCCCCACCAACCAAACCCGGCATATTAAATTTGAGATGAAGGCCACAGTGGAGAAGAAGATTTTGAAGCTGCAGAAGGTATGTGCCAAAGGAGATGTCGTTGCTTTGGGGCACAGGGGTGGTCAGGGAAGAATGTTTTTTTGTTGTTTTCCTCTGAGTTGAAGAAATAGCTCAAAACAGTGGGAACAGACTCGGACTAAATCACCGCGAGACACTCGGGGTGGATCAGGCGTCTGCTGTGCCTGAGCTAGATCAGCAATTCAAAGTCCGTCTCCCTCTTTCCAGGCTCCAGAAAACACGGGCTACACGCTCAGACCTCCTTGGGCACCACATTACTGGTTCCAAAAACCAGCATACACCGTTCATTTAAAAACCAATCAGCAAGATAAACCCCCCGCTGCGCCGAAAGACAGCAGATTTGGCTGATCCACAGGGAAAAGCAGCCTGAGAAACCAGCGTTACACACAGTGGCTGCAGCTCGCTGAAGCTGATCCCACCGAGTCGTCACGTTGTCCTACTTCAGATGTTTTATCAGCATCGTCATCAGAAGGGAATGACTTTGGTCTCTCCCTCTCCGCAGCTCTTATCTGCCCTTTGCATTGCTTTAATCTCTTTGCTTGTTTGTTTGCTCTGTCTCTCCAGCTGGAGACAGAGGTTGAACTGAAAAATATTTGCATTCCAGTTCGGAGTCATTGCAAGGGCCTCCAGACCTCTTCCTCCTAAGACATGGAAAATCTTTGCCTTTAAGATCTGATCGGTTGCAGAAAACTCAACGAAACCCCTCAAAGCCACTTGTCTACGGTGCCAGGTGCTTCACGAATGGGGCACCAAAAAAACCGCATATAAACCCTGCAAGCCTGTGGGCTTGGGTGAAGCAATCCCATCTGCTGCTCTCTATGCATTTCTACCCTAATCATTTCTTTAATTAAAGTGGGATTGTGCCATTGCGGCGAGAGGAAAGCAAGAGCCTGGTACCCTTTCAAGGAATTCCAAGAATATTTGCAAGGGAGCTCTGTTTCTCCTTGGTTTGCAAAAAGCTTGCGCCTACTGAGCAATTTTACTAAAAATACTGGGACTGTTTTGACATTGAATGGTGCCAGAAATACACCTCGTCCGCAGCGTAACGAGGGAAGCATATGCTACGCTCCATTTCAAGGTCTTCTCCAAAAGCTGGGCTGGGAGGTTGGGGGTGGAGAACACGCTTTAAAATAGCATTTTGCAAACTTCTGGGGAGGTTATTGGCAATAGAACATGTAATTCTGGAAACGTCTTAGCAATTAAAAGTGACTAACTGCAAAAGGAGGATTTCCCCCATTACCTCATTTGGTTTTATCAATGCGGCGCTTTCCCCCGCCTGCACCGTGCCCCGCGTCGCGCCGGGTGCAACACCCCACGTCCCTGTGCGCTTGCACCGTCAATCTTCTGCTTAATTGCTTCTGACAATCTACCCGTCACTACCTAATCACTTGTCATCTTTAAGTGACAATTTTTTCTTTCCTTTTTGTTTTTTCTTCCCCCTCCGTGGTGCATCACCAACTCAATTAAAGCTCAGCTGTAAAAATTAACACCCACATAGACAGCGACAGAGCCGGATCCAGCAAAGGGGCTTTGCTCCCCGATCTGCTGAGCGTGGCTTCGGTGGGCACCCAAAGACCGATCCTGTGTTCTTGCCTTTCCCTATATGTCACTAAAAGCAGCTGATTTTCATAAAAAGAGAAAGCACTTCCACCGAGAAAACCCCTCAAACATGGTTTGTAGCTTTGCACCAAGCTTAGCATCCCTCCTGCAGCGTCCCCCTGATGCGGTTACAAACTACAAGGGCGCAACGAGCTTTTGCAAACAAGTTTGCAAACAAGTTTGTAAAAAGACGACCTGAAGCAAGGAGGAGCTGAAGCCCCGCGGGCAGGAGGGGGTGCACTGCACCCYGACTCTGCAGAAGGGCATCTCAGCTCTGAATTTGCGAAGGTTATTAGAGCGTGGCACGCACTATTTTGGATTTCTTTGTAATTGTGGGATGAGGGTCTCAATGCAGCACACGGGAGGGGAAAGAGCAACACTGCAGCCTCCCTGGTCTCATCAGTCCTAAGATTTGGGAAGGAAAAAAGGGCAGGAGCAGTTGGGCTTTCGTTAGGGACCGAAGCGGGGAGGAGGAGACTCAGAGACTCGGAGAAGGGGACTTTGATTTCTCTGGCTTTTTATCTAAATTGAAGGTTACAGACTGACAGCTCCAAATGAGGAATTGCCAAATGTTGGCCTCCTCGTTGTCAGAGCCTAAGAAAGTGTGACAGAAGCRGTGGGTGTGAATTTTAATGTTTTATTTTGCCTGATCTTGGGAAAGCTTCCCTCGTTCCTTAGTAAATTATTTTGACTTCACTTTTCCCCCCCCACCCCAAAAAGCAACATCTGGAGTGTCACAACAATCACTCTGATTTTTAGGTACCTCTGAAGGATGGGAATGGGTAACGAAGAGCCTCACTGACAGACCTAAATAGCAAAAGCCATCCTTGTGTCCTGAAATCTGCTATCAGCAGCCTTGTGGAGCACAGTTCAAATGCCATTTACAGGAGTTTTGGGCTTCAGTCTTCAGCTCACCGGCACACAAAGTGCCTTAGAAAAATTAAGGAACGCTCCCACTCTGCCCCGACCAAGCCGCTGCCTCCTCCCTGCCCGGCTCTCGCTCCACGCACAGATGTACGCTCAGCAAGGGGCCAGAGAGCAAGGTTTGGCATTAGCCGTAGGAACCAGGGCTGCGACCGCGGTCCTTGGCCTCAGCCGCTTATCAGCACTGCGCCTGGTCCGGTCGTGATGTTTAATTACACGGATGGATTTTCTGTGCCAGGTTCCCCAAACTGCAGGGCTTCAAAATTCATTAAAATCTTCAAGCAGTTCCAGCAAAATCAGAGTAAATTTACACGTTAGGTTTGCAGGAGGGTCAGAGCTCTCCCGCAGCCGCAGCACGCCCCGTATTCCCAGCCCCTCGCAAAGGCAGCGGCTGCCCAGGAGCCTTTGCCCCGTGTCTCGCCCCGTCGGGTGCTGACCCGAGATCCCGTGGCTTCCAGGCAGGACTCAAAGCTTCACCGAGCGACCTGCTTGCCTGGCAGAGAATCGGTGGATTGTGGCACTGCTAGACRACTGTCACCACGGCGTATCGTTAGCTGTACGCATTTCTGAAACTAACTCGATCGGGTGCAGAAGCACTGCAGAGCTCAAGCCCCCCATCACTCATGCCGGGTCTTACAGCACACGGCCCCTCGTTCTGCTATAAGCCCATATATCAAAAATAATCACCGTATGCATCTTTAAATCTAATCAACTTTTTAAAAAAGAAACACCTAGTTTCTGCAATGGCGTCGCAATCACCTGGGGCCAACCAGCTGTACTGGCTGAGGCCAAATAGATTGGTACGTACACATGTAAATTCAGCAGCAACTCATTAACTTCCAAATGAAGCATGAAGCCAGACAACCGCCCAGCAAAGGAGTTTTTGCATGTCCCATACTGTGCCTTGTCAGCTATCCCTCCCCTCCGCTCCTCGCGCGGATCCGGTACAAGACTTTGCTGGGACAACAAGATTTGAGCCCGCTTTATGCACTAAAACACTCATGTCGCTGATATGACAACCACTTTACCAAAATCCATTACCACGGGCAAAGGGGAACAGCAACATCCATGGAAAAGAAAAATCTGCGGAGGTTTATGAGATGCACAAGGACAGTTCTGGCCCCAGCAGCCCGGGAGCTCCCGAGTGCTGGAGGTGGGGCTGGCACCCGGGGTAACACCATTACTTGCTTGCTCTGCTCCTCACCCATCGCTGGGTGATGTTTCACCTTGTTTAATAGGAATTTTTAACTGAGAAAAAGCAATAAGAACAATAACATGGAAGGTGAAGGAGTATGTGCAAGGATAGGCTCAAGAAGTTTCTGCAAAGCAGGGAAGAGGTTTCAAGCCTTGGACCTGACTTTTCATAGAATCATAGAATAGTTTGGGTTGGAAGGGACCTTTAAAGGTCATCTAGTCCAACCCCCCTGCCGTGGGCAGGGACATCTTCAACCAGATCACGTTGCTCAGAGCCCCGTCCAATCTCACCTTGAATGTTTCCAGGGATGGGGCATCTACCACCTCTCTGGGCAACCTGTGCCAGTGTTTTCACAGAACAGACTTCGTATCACCCGGCAACCCTTTGCAGCCCTGTGTTTGAGGGGTTTGGAAGAGAAGTCCTGAAGCAATCATAAAAAATTGGGGTTATTTTCACACCTCTTCTGTGGAGTGAGTTTTCTAGCTCTCCTGTCATGTCCATAGAACAGTAACTGGTTCCCCCAGACTTTAACAATGTCCGTGAAATTTTGAGACATACAAACCACAACCTCTTTGCCAGTGATTTTTTAACCCAGCATAGCACTGCCAAACTGGGGGCAGTTGATCCCAGCCCAGAGCTGGACCAAGCAGCAACACAAGGCAGAAAGCTTCTGCATGGCCCTGAGCACCTCCATCCTCTCCATCACCTTCTTTTTCTTTCCCTCTAAAATTGCTGGTGTTTTTGGTTGCAGTCTCTGGTCAGGAAATTGCAACCCAAACAGACCCTTTGGCCGTTGCTTGATTCAGAAAGCTGAGATGTGGAAAAAAGCTGTTAACCTCATATGGACGGGTCCACACATGCAACCATGCAAATGCCTTTGTGCAAAGCATCTCACCCCTGCAAAGCTGCTCAGAAGGTCTGGAGATGATTTCCCAATGTGCACGACACTGGGGAGAAAGGTAGGGTCCTTTGCCCCTCTTATAATTTTCTTTTTCAACAGCTCCCATGACCCCGCCATCATTTTTAATGCCAGAGAACACATTTGAGCGGTTTCTGTAGGAGGTGGCTTCTCATGACCTGATTTGCTCAACTTGCTTCCAAAGGCTGTAGAGGAACCAGACTGTAATGGAAGAAAAAAGAAAAGCCATCTTCATCAAGATAATACTGAAGTTATAATAGCTGCGCTCCAGCCCAGCACACTCCTCCTGGCTAATGGCAGAGCACGCAACCAGCCGGCTGTGTYGTAGGGATAAAAGCAATGACCAATTTTAAGACCTGCTCCAGCCCTGACTTGTTGCCATTTTAACTCATCTCAATGAATGCGTTAAATGCATCCCTTGTGATCAGACTGCTTTTGGATGGAGCAAGCAGTGCCGGTTCCTTCGTCACATCACCATGGCTATTCTCTCCCTGTAACGCCCTTATCTTTTCCATGGTGTTTCCTTTTTCTGGGTTAAGATTCAATGCTACCAAACGAAAAAGCAGCAGCCAGGTCTAATTTATTGAACCAACTCATTTCCACTGCTCTTACTGTGCACTCTGCTTCAGATGAACAATGAATAAGCTTAAAGAACAATACTCACTCTTAATTAAATGGTGCTGCAAAAAATATGCATTGGTGTTGGCCCATAGCCATGCTGCTTAAGATTTATTAAATTTGACAGTTTAATATGCTCTGAATATCCGTGCTCCTTCATACATAGTGCTCAGAAAACAGTTTAAATATGCTTTCAATTTAATTATAATTCATGCCTACTTCCCTCGTCGTCAGCAGACCGGTGTGCCATGAGCTGACCTTGCCGGCAAAGCTCCTGCTAGGAAGGGAGGACAGCAAAGCCACGTCTGCCGATAGAGCCTGGCACAGAGGCGTGCAAAGCAGCACCGACGCGAGCTGGCACATCCCCAGGGCACACGGAGGTTGGCGTGCATGGTGGCCACCTCCACGTAGCCTTGGCCAAGGCCACCGAGGCTGCCCAGCCAGCAGGGTCCCGGCAGCCCATCGTGCCGTTTTGGTGCCAGGAGCCGCTTCTGCAGCCACGGTGATGACGAAGCTCTGAAATGAGCTGCTGGACTGGGGCCAGCATCCTCCCACCGTTGGCAGCCGCTGGCATTTCCCAGCTCAGAAACGCCGGGAGATGAATGGGTGCAGAGACCCGTCCTGCACTTTGCTCGCCGGGAAGACTTGCTTTTGATGCTTCCCTGCAGCACCTCTATTTCTGCTAAAAAAGGGCATCTAGTGTCCAGACCTATCAACCACGAGATGTGGTCTTGATTCAACAAAATACAAGACATAGGCCTCCCTTCAGCGCTTCATGTGCCATCCACCTGGCTGCACGCTAAGTCAAGGCTGTTCTTATGTTTCAGAGAAAAGGTCCCAATGGGTAGTCTCAGAATTTGTAGAAATAAGGACTTGAAAATAATTTCTCCCTTCCTCAACTACTTGGAGATGTCTTTGAAAGTTGACAGCAAAGTGACAAAGTTGCCAGCACTCAAGTCACTGATAGATTAATTATTCCTACTTTTGGAAGAGGGATATCTAATTTAATCAAACACGCTTCAGAAAGCACTAATTGCTATGGAAGTGACTATCATTTACCGAAAGGGAAGGGAAAGAGAAGCAGAAGAAGTGGCTTTGCTTTCATCCCACCACCATCACCTTCCATTATCTCTGACAGCTACGAATGACACCTCGAACATGGAGAAACTGCCCCATAATTATGAACCATCTTCCAGGGAGCCAGGAAAATAGGAAGCTGAAGACACGCCACAGTATTTCCCTTTGGTTTTGTGAGCTGGTGGCAGACATGGCAATGAGACACGGTTTGATGAGAGCCATGTCTCCCCTTCCAAACTGACAGTGAGCTTTGGGGATGCAGGTTGAGAGCCCTGGTCCCAAGCCTGGAAGACACATGTACCCTCGCCCGATCCCTTGTGCCGAAGACAAGCACCATCTTTTTTAGGGATTGGCAGGATTGGGGAAAAAAAGACCTGAAAAATTGCACATTTTTACAGATACATGAGGAATTAGGATTTGAAGAGCTTTAATATTATATCAAGAGAGACGTGTGAGTTTATGCAAGCAGACATAATAAGCCCAATCCCTAGATTTCTTTCCACCAGTGGAGGATGTTGGCCTGTGGCTTTTCCTTGTCTGTGAACTGCGACTTACTTTTACAGTGCTCTGCTATTACGAGGAGTGGCAATAATAATAAGTAGGCATTTTATTTTTCCTAGTAACTTCTTTTCTCTGCTGTATTTACAGGTTTCTGCCACGCTCAGTGGATTCATCCACTGGCACATCCCTGCAGCACAGCACCTTCGAGCACCTCGGAACCGCCAATGGGTTTATCCTATAGCACCTTACGGAAAGCTACTTTGCCAGAGATTATCTGCTGGTTAAGCACAAAGAAAGCGGGACATAAGGAGGTTGAGCGACTGGCACAAGATCACGCAGGGAACTAATCGCTCCTGGGTCCTACCTGGGTGCTTCAGCATCTCCCTTCCAGAGCGGAGCACGTGCATGAGGGTGATGGAGGGAGGACGGGAGATGCGATGGTGCCGGCTGTGCGATCTCAAGAGCTTTGCAGAGTGGCTACTTAATGGTGGACAAGTCCACGGCCATGGCAATACAGAGGTCACCCCACTCCTTCTCCCATCGCTGGTCACCAATGAGCTTTTAAGCAAGGAAATCCTGTGACGTTAAGAGCTCCTGCATCACGGGAGGGCAATGCGGCACAGCTTAGCATAATAGATCCAGAGATGGGGCTAAACCCGATTGAAAAAGGCTCTCCTTTTCCACCCTTTAATTATGGAGCACTTGTACTACAGTGACCTTCAGGGAGAGCATGGGGATTGAACTAAGGACTGCCCGAACCAGCCCAGCAAAATTCTTCCTTTTATGGCCCAGCAGCCTCACTCAGTGCTAAATCCAATATACTTTGGGAAACCGAATTGCCCAGTGTTGTCATAGGCTGTCCTTATTTAATCACATTAAAAGCCACAGAGATAGTATTATTCTGGATTAGAGATGAATAAGGCTTTTAAAAACAAACTCAAACCAAACCCGTCTGCTTACAAAAAAAGCATTACAATAAGTAAAAGTCAACTTGTTGCTATCAAATGCACTCTAAAGTAATAAAACTTGTAAATGCAGAACCGCCAGGCCATGGGAAGGCTTGCGGAAGAGACGATCTCTCCCCAAGCCTCAGGGTTTCTAATCACTTATAGGACAGATAGCAGGTAGATTGGGTCAATGCTTAAGACATTAAACCATTGCTACAAACCTTTGGATTTAACAAGCTTTGGGACTTAGCGGGCAAGGGATGAAGCAGCAGAAGGTTTTTTTTATATATATATATATATATATATACATATATATATACTTCCAGGGACATTTGTTCTCCATACAATGCTACACCCTGGAAAGTCTCGTAATACAGCGCCCTTTGTCCCTTTTTGGGGCCATTCCCTGGTAAAATGAAACTTGATGAATAAGGTGAAGATGAAGGGTGACATTTTCAAACTGCCAGGGGATTTAGGAAGCCAAGCCTTGCTGGAGGTGACGTACACACTTGCAACCCACCCCTGCGAGGCTGGGATGCAGTGTCGAAATTATCTCCCCTCAGCTCTCGTCTTTTCCTAGAGATCCACTTAATGAGGCGTGTCTTGAGTGAGCCTACCCCACACGGAGATGCCATTAGGTTGGCTTTTTCTGGATACCCAAATGACTAAAATACTCAGAGCAGCCCATTCTTTGAGTCACATCCCCACGCTGGAAAAATTAGTGAAAAAAAAAAAAAAAAAAAAAGGAAGGGAGGAAAAAAAAAGCATCCTCATTTGTGGGCTTCACATGTTAATTCAGACCCCAGAAAAAAATCAGGGGGTTAAAAAAAAAATGTCATCTCTTAGAAGGGCCTCTTGGGGAGAAGCGTGGGAGAGAAATGCTTCTTCCATATGGTTTTGTGCACGGCGCCGGGAGCTGGCTCTTCTGTGACACACGGGTGGCCCAGGTGCCTCCATTGAACGTTACAAAGCTCAGAGAGTTGCTCCAGAAACTTTCTTTGGGGTCTGTCACGACCATGTGTGCAGGGCAAGCTGAGGGGTCTCCTTCAGCCACCTCCTGCAGCTTTGGGAAAGCTGTCCCTGCTGAGCTCCTGGCCAGCTTAACGAGATGGGGGACATCTGTGCTACAGGGAGATGCCGAGACGGAGCCAAAGACGACTCGCAGGGAGGTTTTCTCACTGTTGCGAGGCAGAGCAAAGGACAAAGCCATATTTGCTGGCTCCCTCTGCTCGTGCTTGATGCTGCTGAGCTTATATTCCTAATTATTGAGTTGTACGTTGCAGAAATACCCCCTGGAGAGCCAGACCTGCGACTAGCCACAATTTTCTCGTCTGCACAAAGACCTACAAGTCGTGTGACATTTGCCCCGTGCGTAGGCTGACGAGGACAAGGGGACACTTAATGCCCTGCAGAAAGCCCTCCCGCATGAGCGGGGCTGGGAGCAGCCTGCAATGTCCCAGCCAGGACCAGTAACTTCACAAAAGACACGGGGCATCGCGGGGGCAAGGCTGGGGCCAGCCACACACCCGCCGTTCCCAGTACRGGTGACACCCAGCCTGTCCTCACGTCACTGATCCCGTCCCTTACGTGGGTGAGCAAGACCGGACAGAGAAAACTTCTTCAGCCCTCACAAAGGCACCTCGAGAGATGATGAATTTGCAGCAGGAACCCACTTGTATCTACTTCACAGCACATGCACAAAAGTTATTTCAGATACAAAAACATAATAGGCTTTTGTTTGCATTTAATATCAGAGGATAATAGAACTCTTAGCTCCATATTTTCATAACAATTCTCTTGCACAATCATCTGAAAGCTAAAGCAGCAATATTGGTTTTAATCTTCATGAAGACATTTTGTGCCCTGCGTTCCTCAGGCCTCCCTGTGCCCTCCTACATTTCCAGATTTCCTGTTTTTTGTCCAGCATCTTTGGAATTAAAATTTAAATCACAGATTTTCCTTGCCACAAAGCTGGGCTTGTTGTGTCACATCTTTTAGGGATACATTTCCAGATCGGTAATTGGGAATTTCCTATTTTCTTGCTATGGGCTGAGTTTGCAAACCCAAACTCATGCCTCCTCCACCAAAATCGAAAATTTTGGTCAAGCCTGGATTTTCACTTGCTTGCCTGCTTTCTCGTGCCCTGCTCCAAACAGGCATACGGGGAAACACCGTACTGAGCATTTGCCCAGGATGAATTGCTCAGYGAGCTGCTCAGCTCATCTCAGTGCAGGCATATGCCCTTCCCACCCCAACAGAAATACTGCCAGCACCCCAAATTAACACCACCACCTTCTTCTCAAGGCTGCGCCCATTCCCAGGACAGCTCGGACTTGCACAGCCCTTGCAGTCCCCAGCAAGAGGCTGCGCCCGATGCCTTGCCAAGAGCATTTCTGAAAAAAACACGGCAGAGTAAAAAAAAAAAAAAGAAAAAAAGTTAGAAATTCTGATTTTTTTTTTTTTTTTTCCTTGTGGTTTTGTAGGTTATTTTGATGAGGTTTCCCTAGTTCCCTGGTGCAGTACTAATAGCAGTATGGAATTATTCACTACTGACATGTGCTACTGACACATGAACTGAAGCATTTTTTTTAATTCACTTTTTTAAAGTCATTATGGGCAGATGCTACAGGGGACAGACCGAAACATTTTGGAGCAACGCGTCATCTTTGTGCAATAATAAAACAGTTGGACTCTGTACTCTGCCACTTCTGACGTGCTACGAAACAGCACGAAGAAATGCGTGGAAAAAACCCTCCACAGAAAATTCCCAACAAAAAGCTTCAAATTCTTAAAGGTAAGCTCTGAAATACCCAACGAAACCAAATTCAGAAAAGAAAATGTGTTTAGTTCACGAATCCCCTTCAGGATTTTTTTAATTGACGCATTTTTGAAAAGCATATATATTAATTGAGAGCAAACAAACCAATTTTATTCAAAAGAGGTGGACGAAAAAACTCACTGGTCCTGCAGTCCCCGAAATTGCCTTTTACTTCAAAATCCTGGCTCAGCCTGTGCCTGCAATACCGCAGAACGGCAGCAGTTTGATTTTACAACCAACACTTGTTCTGATGCTCAGATCATCAATTTAAAAGCACTTTAAGACTGCCAGATGATCTACATCCATATTATATATTACTCTTATCGGCAACGAGCGTAACGACGCTGAAAGTCCTACGGCGACGCACGCGAGGCATCGCAAGATGCCTTCTGCAGGGAGGTTGGAGAGAAGTTAGTGGCGTCCTTGGCCATATGGCTGGGATATAAGCCTAAAGCTGAGGCTTGGAGAAAGTCCAACTCCATCGCAACTTAATCCAGCTCTCTGGTCGTTTACATGATGGGTAGGAGTGAACCACTCCGGCCCTCGCTGCAGCCGGGCAGCGGCATCAGGCTCTTCCCTGAAGGCTCACCCCAATGACCGCAGCATCGCAGCACGATGCCGAAGGCAAGACCTGCTCCTCTAGATGCTGCTGAACGATGGGAACCCGCAGAGAGAGAATTTTTTAATTCTTCAGTATAAAAGGAGAAGGTATTAAATTCCTTCTTGTAAATCACAGAATCATAGAATATCTCAAGTTGGAAGGGACCCATAAGGATCATAGAATCATAGAACGGTTTGGGTTGGAAGGGACCTTTAAAGGTCATCTAGTCCAACCCCCCTGCCATGGGCAGGGACATCTTCAACCAGATGACGTTGCTCAGAGCCCCGTCCAACCTGACCTTGAACGTTTCCAGGGATGGGGCATCTACCACCTCTCTGGGCAACCTGTGCCAGTGTTTCACCATCCTCAGCGTAAAACATTACTTCCTTATAGCTAGTCTGAATCTACCCTCTTTTAGTTTAAAGCCATTATCCCTTGTCCTATCAAGGAGTCCCACTYCCTGCTCCTCACAGGGCATCTAATGCTTTGGGTCTAACGCTTGATCTGCCTACGCCTCGCATGGCCATTGCTCCGGCAGGAGCGTTGGGTGGTGCTGCTCTGATTTCATCCCCCTCGCCCATGGGGAGRCAGGCGGATAGGGTGCAAACTACAAAGCCTACAGCTCGCTCTTCAGAAAAGCTCTCAGGCGTTTGTTCTTCAGAGATCCCGGTCACCCCTCCGCTCGCGAGGAGTCCCCCGGGTTTCAAAAGCTGCTTTCACACCAAAGAAACGAGAAACCCAGCGAAGAGCCAAGAGCTCTGGCCGGCAGATGTGTGCGTGCCTGCGGCCGCCGAGCAGAGCATCACTGCCACCACCGAGCTCCGGGGCCGCTTGTTTTAACGTGGTTCACAGGGGAGTCCCACAGTCTCCATCTCTTCTGCCTCTGCTGCCTGATGGAGCTAATACAATTAACAAACCCCTCTGCAGCCCTTCCGATGGACCCCCAACCACACATCAGCGCAGGCTCAGCCATTCAAAATGACATTTACTACCACTGATATTCAGCAACAGCGAGGATTTAGAGATGAGCTCGGTGTTTGTGATGATTTCTACCTAAAACATTTTGGCGCTTACACACTCCTATGGGTTCCCGTTCAGCCAAGCACTTAAGCACGTGCGCAATGTTAAGCATTTTAGGCTAAAACCTGTCGGGCTGAGCACATGATAAGCTAAGTGCTTTCTGAAACTGTAATCCTGCCATACTATAGCAACAGAGACACACAGAAGCTTTTCAATAAAGTAAATAACGGTGGTGCCCGGCTACCTCATCTCTGCTCCATCAATAAGCGATGCAGATGGAGCTGCAAAAATGGGAAATCGCTTTTGCGAGCCATAAAGTTTGTTATCGCCAGGAAGCGGCAGCGTGCAGGCGGCTGAGGGTGCACACCTCAGCTCCCCACCGCCAGCACCCCAACACCTGATGCTGGCTGATGAGTGTTTGGGGGGGCACAGCAAAAGGGGGACCCACAAGAGAAGCTTTGGCTCTGATTCAGTCAGCAGCAGTGCTGGGTGCTGGAGCAAGGCTCTCCGTTGTGTCACACACCGTCTCGCCCGTTGCTCCAGATTTGGGGCGGCAGAGAGCACACCCCACTGCCCCGGTAACGCATGCAGCCCTGCACCAGCTGGGATTTACTGCTCTGCCCCTTGGGATTTTACAGGGGTCTCCAATGGCGCAGGAGGAGCGGGAGGACTTGCCCAGCCATGTGGCAGCACTGGACGGTGTCCGTGTGTCTGGCAGCAACGCAGCCTCCATGTTTGACCTGCCCTGGCTCCCTCCCACCCCGACATCCCGTGTCAGCCGCCGAACCCCCCTGGTATTCCTGGGCCTTTGGCTCTGGGAGCCCCAAGCACCATGTGCCCACATAGTAGGAAATTCAAGCATTCACGAGACAGCAATGTGGGAGGCAGAGCAGCAACAGATAAATGCAGGAAATACTGCCAAGGAAAATGCTCTTGTGTCCGTCCTCTAGCCCAAGGCTTTGCTTCGAAGCACCGGGGAGCAGCAGAGGGACAGGGACAGTTTATGGAAACCATGGGCAGAGTTTGGGCTTTCTCTTAGCCCCCAGCCTCCAGAGCCTGAGCTGGTATTTGTCCCCAGTTTTGCCCGTTAATAATGGATTTCCATGTTGGTATTGAATTACTGTGGTGCATGCAGGAAGCCACGGGGCAGAGCCGGGGGCTGCAGCGTGGCAGAGCCAGGGCAGCTCTCTGCCTGCACCCTGGTGCCAGGATGCCCTTTGCACCCCRTGCTCCGGGCTGACCTCCATCTCTGCCAAGCCGCTGAGCTGCGGTGCTAATGCAGCCCGGCCCCATCCCGGCCCCGCGCATCCCGTCCCCATCCTCATCTTGCTTCCCCAAACCCATTTCTCCCCTTGGGGGAAGCAGCAGCAGCCCCAGGCAACACGCTCTGAACAAACAGGTCGTCTGTGCTCGCAGAAGTGCACTTCTGTTGCTGTGGTTGCTGCTCACCAGCCCCTTTGGAGAACCAGGGAAACAAAACAACATAGAAACCAGACAACAGCGACAAAGATTGCCTCCGTTAATGGTTGGGGACCTTGCTACAACGGCGCAGATGAGATTTTGCTTCCTAGTTGGAGAAAACATTTCTGGCTGCTTTAATGTCTGCTCTTGCACGTGGCTCCCGGTCCCCGGGAGATGGAGGTGCTGGCAATGTCCCATGTCCCACGTGCCCAGTAGATGCTGGGGGACAAACCATGCAAGCCCTCCACGGTGGGCATGGGGATGGGCAGCTCTCAGCCACCTGTGCCCAATATTTCCTCCTATATTATAAAACACATTCTGCAGCATCATAACCAGTATCAAAGCTGACTTTAAAGACATATATTTACTGTGCTGAACAAATACCAAGCAACCCACTGGTGGACTAGCAATAACAGTGCCACCTTGTGAGACCTTGCAGGGATAACAGACAGGCCGGGGGAAGGAGGAAAAATCCACATTATGGGTTTAAAGAAGGGTTCAGATAGAAGAGGGTGAACTAATGCAGGAGGGCACAGAGCAACATGCAGAACACAGGGGATCCGCATCTCTCCCTCCCGAGGGAAACTGTGAGCAGGCATCCCACGCCGGCTGCGGTGCACACCTCTGAGCATCCTGCCACGAGAGCACAGAACTGTGAAAGTTTTGGGCTAATGACCTGATTAAAATGAACTAGCAAGGGGTTGCAAGCGCCGGATTCAGAGGCTGCAAGGAAGGAGTTTGCATCAAAGCAGCAAGCTCTGGGTTTGCAGGCAGCAAAACCCAACAGAAACCCTCTGGGGGTAAAGAGCCAAGTCAGGGTGGCTGTCATCTGGGATATGTGGGCCAAAAAACCCCACAGTCTGAATGTGTAAGCCTTCAACTTACTGATGTGTTTAACCTAAGACTAAGGATGCTGTTGGGGCAGCGGTGGGCACAGGAGCGGGGTGGATGCAGGCACCGCTGCCCTGCAGCCGAGGTCGGAGGAAGGGACAGAGGAGCAATTGCCAACGGCCTCCCCACGATACTTGATGTGCAGAAAGGACAGAGATTTCCAGGAAAATATCAACTATCGGGGTGGGCCGCTCAGCTCAGACGCCACAACCCTTGCCAGCACATCATCTTTGCAAAGCCCGGGGATAACCAGCCTTCCTACGGCACCCGCGCCCACCTGCCCTGGCCCCTCTGCGAATGCCTTTCAACTGCTGCAAATGGGAGTAAAAAAAGGACAAAACCCACAGATAAAGCTATTTGATGCCCAACTTGCTGTCGAAGAACTATTATCAGTGTTCTCTGCTTTCACCTCCCCTCTGCGCCTGCTTGTTCCAGATGACTGAATAAAATAAAATCAAAATAAAATCAAAAGAGTGAGACTGAGAAAGAAATGACCACTTTGAAATAAGCCCAGCTTGATGGTTTCAAGACCCAGATCGAGCCACAATGGGATGGCCTAGATTTCCCAGCTGATCTTTTTCTCCGGTTTCCCAGACTGAAAAAGGAAAGAGAAACCCCCCCTGTACCACTTCACTCACTCTCCCTCAAAGCAGATGGACAAATTAATAAAACGAGCGGCTGGTAGAAGGAGACCAGAGCTGGCAGGGAGCTATAATGAACCCAGATTGCCATGCATTGAACACGAAGTTCATTTTTTTTCCCCTTTGCTTTAAAACCTCCGGCATAAGTAATTTTGCACACTGTGTCGGTCATTCCTCGGGATGGGGAACGCTGCACGGAGCAGCGGGAGAGGAGCCTTGTTGCACCCACGAGCACCGGCTGGAGGTGGCACCAAGTTCACGACAAGTGATGCTGGGTTGGACCCCCCTAAACACCGGGCAGAGCTGCAGCAGACACTGGGACCGGTCCAGCCCAACACCGGAGCAAACCCAAACCCACCGGGCACGCAGTAGCAGCCGGTTGGGACGGCTGGGGAAATCCAGCCTCGTCSTTGGCAGCCGGGGCCAGTCTTAACTTACACGGTAAATCCCAAGGGTTCCCCCATGCGAATTCCCCAGCACCGCATTGAGAGCACCTGATCCTGCTGGTTACTTGATACTTGCAATGTGTCAGAGCTAAAAATAACATCTGCATTTGAGAAATAGGAATAGCCGTGCATTTAATGCGCTAACGGGACGGTGCTCACCATGTAATTAAGTGGCTGGATGTAGAGTTCAATATTTCTCCTACACACGTTGCGATCCGCATCTGAAAGTGTTACCAAGGGAACACTGCTGAAGCATTTAAAAAGTACCTGGCAGCTGCCAAATTGGAAAGGGCAACCTGTGTACGTGGGCGAGAAGAGGCGGCTGCTGCCGTTGCAGGTCTCCCCCGAAGGTGTGCGGACAAGAGCTGCCGGCTGGCACCTGAGCATCCTTCAGGTGAGCCTTGCATGAGTCTTATCGGGTGGCTCTTTGCACCATCGAATCGTCCCATAAGCTGCTGGAGGTGGTGGTCGTCAGCCTTGGAAAGCAGCCGGCCCTAGACCCTCCCTCTTGGCTTCTCTTTTCTGGTTGTTAAACTAAACACACGGCTGTCTTGCTCCACCCTTGCATGGCGAGGAATGAGCTATTGACACCAAAGCACGGAGCACCGGGAACAAGCCCAGATAATCAGGGATCATCCTTCTGCCACTCACAGGCAGCCCCTTGTTTTATTTCTTAAATGTCAACCCAACTCACCCACTGTCTCCCATCCCCCAAATTCTGTTCTCCTCCACTTGGCCCTATTGGCGAGTCCGTTCAAAAGCAGCAGACACACACCCGTACCCTCAAATCATTCAATTAAAGTCTCCTGCTCAATTCTATCCACTGGCTAAAACAAAAGCAATGATGCTTATTTCCTTCATGAAGCACTCAGAGACCCGAAGCTGAAAGGGCTGCATAAAACCTGCTACTGCTGTTTGAGGCTCCCATTCCCCRGCCATTCCCCACCCAAGCTCACCATGGGGCAGGCCTTCCCTGCCGCCGCCGCAACGCAAAACGGCTCCGTCGCGTCCCCTCCTTGCACGGCTTTCTCCTCTGAATAATTTTGCAATCTGCCTGCCCGGCTTYGTTATTAAAACAGAGCTGCCAAAACTTCCAAGGCTGGCAACCACACAGAGTGTGGACTTGAAATGCTCTTCTTAATTTATGAACGTCACCGTCACCAACGGCGCTGGAAGCCAGCTTGCCAGCGGAGCTCGGACCTTGCCCTACATGCTCGAGGGCAGTTTCCCCCGAGCMAAAGGCTGCACGGGCAGCAGTGAGGTTTCTCTCCAAGAGGCATTTCAGCGATAGTAGATGTTGAGTTGCTGGTCCTGGTAAAGGCAGTAACCCCGAGCAGAGATGCACCAAATACCCTTGTGTCTCACTTGACTGTGCATGCATGGAAAGTGAAGTCCAGCACCTATAGCACGACCTGTCTTTTAACTTCTCCTGTCTGCTATAAGGGAACTAACGAGCCCCATGGATGTGTGCAGCGGGTGGTCTGCGGGACTTGGATGGAGGTCACCAGCTCACAACACATCAATGGGCTGTAGGAGGGTGAAGGCTGGATGCTACCAGAGATAACGAGCTTGAGCAAGTGAGCCCAACAGCGTGGAGGTCTTCATCCTACTCCATCAACGGTCCTTTGGGTATCCAAGTCCTCCAGGCACACTGGGATGAAGAATTCAAAATTCCCACTTCTCCAGTCATGCCGGAAGGCTCCGTAGCTTCTTCCAAAACGTAGCCAGCAGCGGGGCCAACGTCAGCGAGGTGGCCCGGGCTGTGAGCAGGGAGCGCAGGGCAGTGGAGTGCCACCGGCAGCCGAGCACGAGCCGGACGCCTCTTCCAGGAGAGCAGCTGCAGCAGGCTGCAGCCCTCATTTCTCCCTATCATCACATTTCTGGGATAACGGAGCTGCAAGGCAAGTCTATCACTCTGGATGACATGTTTTATAGTGGGCTGTACTCTTCGTAATAAGCCACTCTTTAGGACTTGGCCACACAACTCTTATTAATGTTAAAGTGACTAATGGACAGAAATCTCCCTGGGCATAAAGATAGGAATTATCTCCTCCTGTAAGTATCTCTTTCCATCCCAGGCTGTCAGGCGTTGTCTTTTCTCATTGCTTTACCTTACCTTCTCACTGTCACATTCTTATTATATTATCTTCCTCTCCCCAGCAAAGTTTCCAAAAGGGGCCCCGGTATCTGCGCAGATAAAAGCAGCCCCCGCTGGGCTCGGGGCATTCTTTCCACCCACTGGAATGGCAGCGGGACCCGGCAGGCGGAAAACCGCAGGTGCCAGGATTGCCAGGGTCATGCTGAATGGCATGGGCAGCCGTCCCAGCGGGGCGGTTCCTGCCATGCACCGGGGTCCCGGTGCCGGAGACGTGGGGATGGGGTCCCACCAGCTTCAGCAAACCAGCCGCTCTTCTAGGTCTTTCTGTTCTTGACAGCATTATCTCACTCAAGGTAAAAGTGATGGGCTTTGATTTGTGTCTTTAGGCCGGCACACTCCTAACTTCTATCGAGCAGGGAGAAGAGGGAAGAAAAAAGGCTGATATCATACCCTTATCTCAGCAGCAAGGGTCAGCAATTCTTTATACTCGACTAGTGACATGACTTTTCCTTAAAGGCTGAAGGAGATGCAATTTCATTTTGCTAAACAAGCCCAGAACAGCTTTTCAGTTATCTCCTTGTGTGACACYGGGAATGGGAATGTGCTCGGTGGCAGAAAAGCAGCAGCAGTGACGGAGAAATTATTTCACCATCCTTCCCCCTTCGAAATGTCAGCCCGGGAGAACCTGGCATAGGGCAGGGCAGGGACTCTTCTGCATTTTGGTTACAGTCGCTCCTGTGGGCCATAAACCTCAATTATATATATAGCCCACACGTGTACCTCAGTCTTCAGGATGGACGACTTCTGGCTGTCCTAAATTTATGAAATAACTGACGTTATTTGCCTCCTTATTTCCCCTCTTTCCCTATTATGAGGAGTTTGTCCTTCAGTAGCCCAGCTCCCACCATAGCAAAGGTTTTTATCCAAATGAGGGAAAAGTGGGTTTGTGAATGAAACAAAAACATCTCTGAAGAGTTCCCTCTTCAGAGAGGAGACCCATTTCCCATTTAAAAAGGTGAAGCCATTTTCAGTTGGTTTTGGTTTCTTAGAGTCAAACTTTTTTTCCTGAAAACATGAAACGTTCACTCCATCGACTTCTTTCCTTTGAGCTGCAAATTTCTGCAAGAAGAAAACCACCGCGACCAACTCTGCCCTAGCTGGGGCATCTGGGACGAGGGGGACCAAGAGTTCTCTGAGGCGCAGGGTGACTCGAGGAGCTGACACTCACGTTTTATGCAAATAAAGAAAAAAAACTAGGCTGAAGCAGCTCGGAAAAACTGAACACCGCATAAAAATGTAGTGCGCTGGAAAAGCCCCGAGCAAGCACAGCTCTCGCAGCAGCTGTGGATGTGGGAAAGAAACTGGAGTTCAGGGGACAGTGTGGATTACACGGGCTGTGCCTCTAAGTGACGGCAGCGAGCTGGCCCCGGGAGCAGGTGCTGCTTTAATGAGCTCCACCAGCCATCTCCCCGGGGGGTTCAGATGCTCCAGCTCTCCCCCAGCACTGTGGCTGGAGCGTAGTGGGGATGATAGGACAAGGAGGGACCTCTTGGGTCGTGAAGATGCCCCACCAAAGGCAAACCCACCATGCAATCTCAAGGAAAAGCCTGATCTGCCCCCCCCACTCCCCCCCGAGAAAAGAGCACATCTCTCGCCCTAAGCCGTGGCGAGAGAAAATGGCAGCAAACGCCGCGGCACGCTGTGTGAGCAGCTCCCTCCACGCCCTCGGCTCTGCCACCGCCAAGGCACCGCAGCACAACGTACGCTCCATTTACTCTCCAAACTCAACACGTAACAGTGAGATAACAGCTCGCTCTTGTGATAATCAACGGACGGCTGGATCTGTGAAAAGCAACCGGCACTTCGGAGGCATTAGGTTGGGTTCGTCTCCTTACACACACGCTTTTATTTCCCATGAACACACAAAGCAGGCAAAGCCAAGTCGAGCGGTTCCCTCTGCACAGCTCAGGTTTGGAAACATGCACAAATACAATGCATCTTCCCCAAATCGATCTGTTATTTTGAAATTAGGAATCTTTTCAGAACCCCCCAGCATCACTTTTTCCTTAAGAGAAACTCAACGGGCGCATTGGGAAACAATTCAGTGCCGAAATGTCTCCCACCAAGCCTGGGAGAAACGCAGGCTGCGGCGGGGAGCTGCGATCGGCCACACCACACAATGAATGAATGAGCATAACTCTGAGGTCAGGAGAAACACTGAAAAGGATCCAGCAAGCAAGATTAGGAAATGGCAGAAAATTATTAACACATTACTTTCCAGTTGTTTTCTTAGGTCGCACAGCTGTTTAAGGTATTAGATGACTATGGATACATTGGTTGAGCTCAGATTTTGGGTATTAATCCCCCATCCCTTGCCTTGATATGGATAAGGAGGGCACGGAGATGCAGGGTCCTGCTTTTGAGGGTTCACATCTCAGCGGTGTTCAGGAGAGGGGATGTGAAAGGACCAAGGGAGAATGGAGCGGTTATGCCTTGAAGATATCGGGACCTCCTTTCCCAAAGGGCACTGGAGCAGAAAGACAACCTCAAAACATCAAGAGATGGACGAAGACCCAGGTTGGACCCTGCCCAGCAGCTCCTCCGTGCTGCCAGGTCTCCACCACCACCACCCTGCCCGTGCCCCGGCCAGCTGAGCATCACCAGGCAGAGGTCCCAGGGAGGCACCCATGAAACGACGCACAAAGCTGCAGAGCAAGAGAAGCAAAGGGCTTTGCACCGGGATATAAGGCTTGGAAGACGCAAAGGGGACCGAGAAGCTTGTGCCTTTGCTTGAATCTCCTGTGAGCTCTAGAAACACGGGCAAGCACCTTCAGTGCCTGTAAGGAGAAGCGCTGACAGCAGCCTTTGAAGACAAATGAACTAACAAGAGAAGTCGGGGGAGAATAAGTGGGTCCAACTTGATCAGGCTTTTCCTCCTGACAGCACGTGAAAGCCGCTCAGCAGCGTGAAAGGTGCCAGGTTTGTAAAAGCAACTAATAGGAACAACGACGGGTATTTAATTAAAACCTCACACACAGCCAGATGACAATGATTATTGCTGCTGCTTTTCTTTCTCTAGTTAAACAAGCCTTTACAGTCTCAAAATTGAACTAAGACCAACCTCAAAGACATGCATTTCAGAAACATGCCCGAGTGACACAATCTCCTTCCCAAGGCAGACCCCAGCAGAGCATCCCTCTTGTGCCACGGCTTTATCCCCGTGCCCCCCTTGCAGAGGATAAGGAGGTTGCAAGTTTTGGAAAACCTTGTGGTCAATATAAAAAAATCCTATCAGAGAAACCCAGGTTTGTGTCTCCATCAGGAAAGAAAAAAAAAAAAAAAAATCATCGACTCGCAGAGCTGCAGGGGCACGGTCTGATAAGCAGCAATAATAACAGGCTGTTAGCATGTGTGGCCGAGAGCAGGATGCCCTCAGATATGGAAAAAAAGAAAAGCAGGTTAAAAACAAATCTAACAGTAACTGCAAATGGGCTTCCCGGTAGATTAAAGGGGTGAGGAAGGGAAGCAGGTCCTCATTCATCAGCCTCGGGTTGAACACGGCGTGAAAACCAGCAGCTGCTCAGGGAGCACGAGGATTTGTTAAGACTTGAGCTGAAGGAGATCAGTTTTATTTTACTGGCCCTTCCCTAATTACACACCTCTGAAGAGCCTCATTTTGTAAAGCTCGGGAATCAGTCTCCTACGAACATGAGCAATGCCAGGCTTATGAAACATAAATAACCATCTCGAGCCGTTCAATTCACCGCTCCCTCTGGACCCGGGCACTGCTACGCCCGGCACTCGCCTGTCCCCGACCCACAGCTGTTCCAGCAGCTCGGAGGCAGCTTATCCCAGCCATAAAAAAAGGGAAAAAAAAAAAAATAGAAGTAATACCTCTACCCATGGAGCAGCGGCACTGCCTTCTCATCCCCGACAGCAACACGCTACAAGGAACAGCTGAGAAACAGCTGAGTAATTGCCTGGAAAAGGGACGGAGGACGGGGAGCCGCGGCGGGGGAAAGCCCTGAAAGATAATACGGGAGTGGGAATCCGGCACATGTGATGTGAGCGCTGCTCCCAGAGGATAGCACATTGCCGTTATATCACCCCAAATTATAAGCCTGCAGAACCTAATTCGTGAATGTCAACGGCCTGATTTGCGCTGAGTCACGCGTTGTTATTCTCTAATAACACGTTATTCTGAAAGTGGCTACGGAGAAATGAAGTGCCAGGGAGCAGGGTGCTGCAAAGCCACCGGCGAGCTAACCAGAACCAGCCCGCTGTTACGATGGTGGTCTTCTCTTTATGCAAACCAAATTTTTTATTCCGTGCTAAATACAGTCATAGAAGAACCATCTCCCTCAGCATCCTGCAGAAGAGACCTACCGCAAGGCTACAAGCGTCAGCCAGAGCCGCCCGTCCAGCTGGGTGCTTGACTTCGGATGATGGAGAATCCAATATGGATTTATTGGGGTGGGAGGGGTGTGCAAAATTTAAGCCATCCCTAAATTCTTCAGGGAATCCCAACACGAAACATAACCCTTGGAAAAACAAACCTTCTGCCTCCGAAAAGCAAACGCACAAACAGACCTGAAAATCAGTTGTAGTTTGGACCATGTCCAGCCCCACCTTTTACACAAGGCTATTATTTTATCTGATAGTCACGCACCATCCTACTGCATCTTCAGGTTATCCAGTTAAGCTCATCCCTGCGACCTACACACACAACCCCCCCCTTTTACCAGTGTTATTAATGTTTTTCCAACACGTCTGCACCTTTCACACATTCCCTGCCACCGTTTGTCAAGCTCTCATAACCAAACCCTCCTGAGCCTTCCCCGCTGCCTGCTTATCAAGATCTCATGAATTTTCTCCCATTCGTCAACATCCGTTGGCCACAGCAAGCCCCGGGGCGGATTCAGGAACTCCCAAAGGAAAGCCCGGCGAGCAGCACCAGCTCTCTGCTCCCACCCTCTGCCCACAAGAACTTGTTCATTAGGGAGATGCAACGACGTTACTTTCCTCGTGCGGCAGAGGAGCACGGCACGCTTCGGTGGCCTCAGCAGCAGCCCGGCGAGCTGAGAAGCAGCAGCAGCCGCCCTGGGAGCACACCGGGTGTTATCTCACCCGCTCTCCATCCCACCAGACAAGCCATCCACGTGCTATTTCTCTGGGCTGCGCCTGCGCTCTCTGACAACGTATTTTGTGTATGGCCTCCGGCAACCGTGTTCTGCAATAATTACAACTCTTCAGCAAGGCAGCTCCGGTGATGTTTAATGCCAATTACTTCATAAGCACTCTTTAATTAACGTTCCTTCCATGCTGCTCCTGCCACTCACCCTCCGTAGAGCTGCAAGGACCGCTGCCTTCGACACACTCCTGGTGGGTACGGCTACATGGAATAATTTTGGTTGAAAGCGTTTGGAAGTAATCTCAAGCACGCGCACCTGAAGGCAGCATCAGGGTCCTGATATTTTTTCAGGTGCTTTCTTGGGGCTTGTACCTAACAATACAACCACTACCTTTCTGCATTCTCAATCACAAGCTCTGTTTTCTATTCCAGGTACCATCATCTATCTTCATTACAGGACCTCATAAATAAGTTCCCAACTGAAGACCATGCTCCCACTGAGCCAAAGGAGGTTTCTCATAATTTGATCAATTGTCTAACAGCTTCTGAGAAAAACCCGAATGTGAGCATATTCGCTGTTTTTCTGTTCAATCAAGGGATAATTAAACATCGTTTCCTGAGCACAGCATCTGCATGGGAATGAAAAGCCCTTCAGGAGAAACACAAATAGATTCAAAATGGGGGTTTTCAGTTTGCAGCTCATCCCCGCTCATCCTCAAAGGGCGAGTGCGGGTGGGAAACGACACCGGAGATCCCGGAGCACTCGGGGGGATCCTGGCTGGTGGGGTTAGTGGAAAATGCACTGGASAGGGACCCAGCCAACACAGAAAGCAAGGTATGGTGGAAACAGCAGGGAAAATACAAGGGCTATTCAAATATAAGGAAGATTAGAGGATAAGGAAGAGCAAAAAAAGCCTCTCGCTGGTCTGACAGCACGTAGGAGACATGAGAGGCAGCAGCTCCTGCCGGTCTCTGCGGTGGGCTGCGGAGAGCCCGCGCGGCTGGAGCACCGCAGGTTCGTTAGTGGGTGCCTGCCGTGACCTTCAGCAGCCCCGCGATTCTGAACAGGAATAGAGGGCTTGCTTAGAAACACAGCCAAATTCTTTGTGGGAAGTAAGTGGATTTGCAGCCATATACACCAGAGAAAAATTTGGCCCTTCAAGTGTTATTCTGTTGTTTAAACTCAGTTTGACATTTACTCTCTCTAATGTCAGATCTTTAAATCTAAACACTTCAACAAGATTATTTCCCAGCCTTTCATTTGCCTGCCTTGATTAAGGTTAACTGGTCCCCCTGGTCTGGGCCAAACAAACACACGTGAGCGGTGTCAAATGATAGAGAAATTCAAAGGGACGAAGAGCTCCTGGTACATCAGCCAGCTGCAGAGAGAGCGACCTTTCCTCCAAGGAGATCTGGGTTTTGGGCACACAAATAGCTGGAAAAAGCACACTGGAAGAAGAGGTTTGAAGATGGGTATGACAGCCACCGGTGCCTGAGCTGGAGACCCGGGGAATGCTGGAGGGAGGAAGGGATGCGCGGAAAGAAGTTGCACTTCCACTCCTCTGACAATGCAAGGGGAACAGATGGCCCTTCCACCGATAACGTTTTATCATCCCTGGTTATTTAAAGAAACTGCCGGAATGCATTTACTGAGACTTTAAAAACCATGTTTCACAAGAATACAAATGTATAAAAGGTAAAAGATTTAACCTTATGCCAGCCACTGCCAAGGAGATCGCATCATCTGAGGCAGTTTTGCTCATAGATACCACAGGAACAGCACTTCCAAGATCGCGACTACATAACTGTGATGGATGATGGAGAGAGGCTTTTTACCAGGGTCTGTAGTGGTAGGACAAGGGGTAGCAGTTTTAAACTAAAAAAGGGTAGATTTAGATCAGATATAAGAAAGAAATTCTTTAGGATGAGGGTGGTGAGACACTGGACCAGGTTGCCCAGAGAAGTTGTGCATGCCCCATCCCTGGAAGTGTTCAAGGCCAGGCTGGTCAGGGCTTTGAGCAACCTGATCTAATGGAAGATGTCCCTGCCCATGGCGGGGGTTTGGACTAGATGATCTTTGAAGGTCCCTTCTGACCCAAACCAGTCTACGACTCTCTGATTCTCTAACAGCCTGCGATTCAGAGTACCCCCGAATGGTCTACAACTTTGTGAAAGTGTCCGAAGAGAAAAGGCACGAGCGAGACACTCACCTCAGCCTGTCAGAGGGCACAGRAGCATTCACATTTTGGGAGCTGACTGCGGCGTAAGGCAGGGAGAAGACCCCGCTCCGCTACGATGGAAGCTGCAGCCTTGTTTAGAGCAATACAAAATCTCAACAACCCGAGTGAAAGTTTTCCATGAGTACCACCCAACCGTGCAGAAACTGAGGCTCCCCAGCCCCCTCACCCTGAGAGCTGCAGGCCAAGACAGTGGGACCAGCAATGGGGTGGGCAAGGGGTTCCTCTCCATCCACCCCCGTAGGGGATGAGGATTTCCCCGTCTGAGGCCGAGCAGGCAGGAAAAGCCCAAGAGGAGATGCCAGCTGAGTCTGCTCCTGGGGGGCTGCGCAGGAGAGGCCAGGAGTGAAACTTGCCGACGGCAATTTTTTAAATAGGCAATTTTGAGAACTGGCTGTGATTTTACCAGCTGGTTCTACCAAACAGGAACAAACTGTCTCCAGCCCAACCCGGAGAAGGAGCCTTCCCATGGCTGACAATGGAGCTTGAATGAGGAACCGCATCCCAGGGCCATTAACATGATTTAAGAATGTGCTTTCAATTTGGGGCCCCAATCCTGTCTGCTTCTTGCAAGTGAGAAGTCTGGTTCTCGGCATTTCTTATTTGGTCTCCCGGTAGAAAGAGAGCAGGAATTACATTCATCCGAGATTCTTTACTACTCGGGTTGCTAAGGCTCCTTGCAGTTGCATACCCTTGTCAGTTCAAATTTCTCCACGAAAATAATTAAACCGAGTAAAAATTAGTTTGCGCACTGAAAAAAAAAAAAAAAAAAAAAAAAAAAAAAAAAAAAAAAAAAAAAAAAAAAAAAAAAAAAAAAAAAAAAAAAAAATCAAAACCAAAAAAACCCCCACGTGTTTATTTTAAGGGTTCACACACTCTGGTGCCTCGCTTTGTTCGTCAGTCCTGCGGGCCGCATCCTGCATTCCTTCTGCACCAGCGCATAGGCTAAGTATGGACCGATATTTGCTGGCTGGATTTATCCCTTTCCTCCCAGCACGCGAGGAGCACCGTGCACATCCCCGCTGCCTCTCCCCGGCGTTTATCCGCCTGTCAGCCTGGGAAACTCAAGCCCACTAAAAGTAGGCTTTTACAAATTAAAAGGGAGGTTTAAGATGACAGTAATTGTTTACGCATGCCATCGGGATGGGAAGCAGAGGGCTGAATGCAATTCCCGCTTCAACGGCTGAGTCACGGGGTAAAACTGGAACAACAACATCCCTGGAGCATCCCGGGAGCTGCGGCTGGAGGGACAGCACCTATTCACTGCAGGCTGGAGGAATGGGGCTGCACAGCCTCCACCTCTGAAATTACTATCACCCTCCCGACACRTTTATTATGGGGCCGAACAAGTATTTTCGAAGCACTTTGTGACCCTCGCGCAAACGCACTATAGGGAAATACAATATAAAGGGTGGATACGGCTTCCCGGCTGCTTCGCGACATGAAAGTCCCTGTAAAAAGACTTGGGACCAAGTCCTGCGTGCTTCTCCTCGCACAGGTGGAGTTCTGTGAAAACACTGTGTTTAAACTACTTTTAGGACCACCATCTAGTTTCCCAAGTTAAAAAACAAAAAAAACAAAAACAAAAAAAAAACCACACCAACTTGTATTTCATTTTTCTTCTCTGCCCTGTGACTTTGAAAGTATGCAAAACATTGCAATCTAAATGACAGGCCCAATTTTGTTAAAAAGGGGGAAAAATGAAAAAGCAAGAGTTGAAAAAATAAATATAGTGATCCCAAATGATTTGCCAGGGGGAAGAAAAACCCATCCTACAGTCTAGCTCAATCTCGCTCTTCAGCAGTTTTTCTATTTGGGGGGGTGAAGAAAGAGAGTGTATGTTAGGTACTTGTATTTGTCTGATGTATTGATTTAATCAAGTTTCTGTTTCATCTTTGTGTTGTTACCATAGTTGCAAGCTGCTGACAAGGTATAAAAGCAAAAAACAAAAAAAGAAAAAAAAAAAAAAAGAAAAAGTCACATATGCATAACAATCTATGAAGTTCCCGTTTCATTGTTTAGAGCCCAATTAAATACGTTCCCGGAAGGTTTCTAGGGAAGCTGGTTTCTAATCACTCTGGGAGGGAGGTACAAACTTGCTCTCAACCTGGCAGCACAGGCAGGTGAAGTGCAATCGCTGGAGCATTGGAAAAATTAAATTAAGAGCCAAAACACCACCCCTGCTACCTCTCGAATCCCCCGAAACTGCTGCATCTCTGTGTTGAAGCCTGCTCCATGGCAATGATCTACAAGCAGAGCTCAAAAACAAAGTCACAGTCCTGGCTTTGCTTTTTGTATTATTTGTGGCTCCCTGCCTAAAACATCCTGCTGGCTCCGAGAGGAATGCCAAATCCACGGGGAAAAAAGGCATGGCATTTTGAACTCGGAGGACAATACAGTTTTGACCTAGCTCAGGGGTGGGGGGAGCTATATACCCATCATGTGCATATACGCACATACATATGTGTACGCATATATCTGCATATGTGTATATATATAGACTATATTCCCTAAATAATGAGGAAGTGAGTGGAAAAGTGGGAGAAAAGATCTAAAAATGAAACGTCAGTGCACTTTTCTTTTTTTTTTTTAGTTACACCACCACCATCCCCTTCACTACAAATCAAGGCAAGGAAAGGTAACAGCTCATCGAAATCAGGGAGGGAGTTTCACACGATTTATGTGAGTCATATGTTAGTGCCCTGGTTTGCTATTACTGCAGAGCCACAGCCCTCATCCTTCACAGCCCCCTTCTATACTTCACCAGCACATAGGTTTAGCCCCTATGAATTCAACAGGACTATTTATGGGCGTAAATGCAAACATGAATTCATCTTAACAGGATGGGGAGCACTAGGACTGGCTCAGATTAAAACAAATTGGGATTTTCTTTCTTTGTGCCATTTCCCATTGGAAAATGCAAATTAATTCTTTTTTTTATTATTATTTTGATGAAAAACCGGCTGTGGGCAGAGGAAGGAGCCTGCCCTTTTGGTGGAGGCCAGGACGGGGTGCAGGCAGGGACACGGGAGACTCAGGGCTCGGCCGGGAGCTCCCAGGGCTCCCTCCCTCCCGCCTGACGCCTCGGGAGACGTGAATTCTTGTTTCCCTTCCAGTCCCAGATCCGACCAGCAGACGACTGCCTGGCTGAAACCAGCCCAGAGAAATTAAGAAAGGAACTAAAGCAACGAATGCTTTTCCAGCGTGTCAGTTTTTCACAGAGGAGGTAGCCTTAAAATAATTGTATGGAGTCAGGCGAGCAATTAGGGAATGCATGGGGATGGGGYGACAGCCAGAAATCACCCCCCCAAAACCGAGACGAACACAAAGACAGGCAGCGGTTACAAACCCGGTATTTTAGCGCTGAGCCCACCTATTTTTTGGTGCTCGGTGGCCACGTACAGCTCCCTGCCAGCACTGTGCAAGTCCTTCTGCAACAGCCCAGCAGCTCTCTGCAGCTGGAAAAGCCCAGGGAAATAAATGCACACGTGGAAAATCCCCTCCCGCGACAGCAGCACCTTCGGCAGCGGCAGTTTTGGCAGCAATTCGATCGAAGCATCATCTATCCCCACACTCACCAGGCTGGCCACTTGCTCGATCACTGAATGAAGAATTCATTACGATTCCTCCCAGCCACCTGCAAAATATTTGCGCTGTGCACGAGGGTGTTTGAACCCAGCGAGCGCCCGGCGCCTGAGCCCATCACATAAATGATGTCTTTGGTGAACCCCGTTCAGCCCCAACTTCAGGACCATTCCTAGATTCCCCGTGCAGTTCTCAGCCATGCTCTCTTATTCAGTATTTTGCAGGTCTTGTGGGAAGGGGTTTTCCCCCCGCCAAAGATAAATTTAACCTCACAAGCCTAAACACAAATCTGAATTTTGATAAAAGGACTTGTGCTACTGTGCATCGGAAATGGAGGTAGTCTCTCGCACTTCTTGCAAAGCTATTTATTCTTATATCTCTGCAGTTGCCTATATTTGAAGCTATGATTTTCCAGGCAGTGTTCGAGTTTTCCACCTGGAGAGCTCAGTGTTACCACTGAGCAGAGAATTACCAAGAAACAGGAAGGATGAATGCAAAACTATTTCATTTAAAGGCCTTTCCCCAAATGTTTTTAAGTAGAGTGTTCAGACATACATACAAATACACATTTAGCTTCATGCTCTCTACTAAATCAATAGATTTTAACTTCAATTTAGGGGAAAATGCTGAATTTTAATTTAAAGGATTTATGAGGCCATCAAAAAGAAGAAGTTGGCAGCTGGAGCCTTTGGATATTGTATTTTGCAAAATAAATTAAAAAATACAAGCTAAGGTAAAGGCAGCACAGTTTTTCTTTCTTTCTTTCTTCCCTTTTACACTTTTTTCTCCTTACTGGGTATTTTCCAGCGAGCAGAGAAGCACTAAAGCCGCTCTTTGGGCCAGGACTCTCAAAATGCATATGTGTGTTTGTGCAAAACACCCCAAAAGAAAAGCAGGAGACATTTGATTTTCTAATCGCCCTGCAAGCACCCACCCTCGCAGCGGGGACCAACGCGCGGGCACTTCGTTGGGGGATCAGCAGGAAGAGGCGAATTGAGCTGGAAAACAAACCGCAGCCAAGGGCAGGTTATGATTATGAATCATTGGGGACTGCTGCTGGCTCGCGCTGTGCAAACCCTAAAAAGGAGGTTTTGAGCTTGAAATTGTCAGGTTTCTAATGAAACATCCTTAGAAGATGAACAGGGGATGGAGACAGGGGAGAGGAGGGAAGTGATTTAACTCGGATAAAATTGACTGCGTATTGCACGTGTAACAAATTGGTGCTCTTATTCAGGGCTTTGGGGTAATTTTTAGTGACTTTTATGAAAAAGTAAATAGGGCTTGGGAAGTCTCCCCACCACCTGTGCTTTGCTGGGATAAGTTTCATCCGGAGCACTGCTGTCAAGGTTTAACTAAACCAACAGCGCTCCCCTGGAAATGCTCCCTGCAGTCCTAAACGTTGACTTTTTCTAATGCTTAACATGTGAATAACTTAATTAAGAAGTCCACCACCAAAGGAAACCCGCCTTCATCACCGGTGGGTCATCACCATTTCATTTCTCCTTTTTTTGGAGAAACAAATAAGGGGTTTGGGGATGTATTTGACTCATTCGGTCCCCTTTGATGCACCGGAGTTTATAGATTTGTACCTATCGATTGCCAAAGAGTGAGCTTTTTGTTGGCTGTAAATTGGAAATACTCACATCCACACCAGCCTAGCTAATTGTTGCACCGCTATAATTACACCTTTAAAGTTATCCCTCGTCAAAGTGCAATTTTGCAGAGCATTAATTAAAGAGCCTGGGCAACCAGCAGAATAGCCTCCACTAATTTTTATGCTCATCCACCTCCCAAGCCCACTGCCCAGGCGGACTAAAGCCATAAGTTCACATTTACATTTAAATCCACTGCACAGAGGAGAGAGGGCAGGAAGGGGGGAATAAATACATCCCGGTCATGCCTTGGGCCGTGTTTAATGAGCTCCCGGGGGAAAGATGTCCACTGCTTGGGAAGCACCCCGGAGTGCACCGCAGCAGCATGGCACGTCCATCCCAGGGCATCGCTCCTGCCCCTTGCAAAGGAGCCCAAACTGCACAGTAAAATCAGAAAATGGGAAAAAAGGAGGGGAAAAAAATGGGGAAAATCCATCTGGTGACCAAGAGTGTGCAAGTGGCTTGTCTTTTGTTGTATCCAAAACCCAAGCGCAGACCCTCCAGATCCCAAAAGGCAGCTCAGCCTGGTATTTCTGTTGTTAGGGAAGGGATTATGATGAGTCACCCTTTAGCAAAAGTTCATGCAGAGAGGATGGGGGGGGGCGCACCAGGGAGATTTCCAAACATGGCAATGTTTATTTGAAATTCAGGCTGAAGTAGATATTCTGAAAGATCTATAGAAAATATTTTCTTGTGATTAAGCTTGCTGGCTACTGGATGTCACCAGCGGTCCAAGGAAACAGAACTGAGAGTGCTGCAAAGCAGAGTGCACACAGGCACAAAAATAACCCCAGCAACGTTTTTCCTTTCCATAAAGAGCATTCTCCCAACAGAAGCAGGTATTTCACAGGTTGGCCGATTACAACGTGATTATTTGCTTTGTTTAACCAGGCCAGATGTTGTGCATCACTTAAAACAGCTGTCTCCTGAGCTGCAGCCCAGGCTGCAGCCACGGCTTTTCTGCACCAGGACTCGTGAGCTGAGCTCACGTCATTCATATCCCACCAACACAAGGCTCCCAGCGAGCCAAGCTCAGCAGCAAACTTCTGGCTCCAAGTCACGGAAAACTCAGGTAGGATAATTACGGCAGGTAGCAAATCGCAACTATGGACTCAGCATCATTTCTGATGGGACACACGTCCCGGCTGGTGAGGGGGAGCGGGTCGGGGCATGGGGACAAGGGACAGAGCAACACACAGCAAAACATTAATTCACCGAAGGAATTAGGACTGCAATTTTCCTCTCTGCTGGGAGTAACCCCTCAGCCCTAAAATGCTCTTCCAGTGCATCACCTAATGTGCACAAATACAACGCGAGCGCGTTGCAGCGTGCAAACATCAGGGAGATATTTTGGGCTGAGGTTAAAGCAAGGACTGTGCCGCTCCTGCGTGGATTCCCTGCTGTTTCGCAGGTGGGGAGAGGTGGAGATGCCTGTGAGGGCAAGGAAGCGGCAGCGAGCCTCCCCCAGCCGGTCCCCGGGCATTCAAACCAGACCCAAGCCCAAAAGGAGGCAGAAGATACGGGAGGAAGGAAGCTCTTGGAAAAAGTCTGTATTATATAAGACGAGTCGATACGCTGCTTCCCAACACTAGAACAGCCAGCTGAACCACACAGTTTCAAAGTGCAAGAGGTGAAGCAAAACACAAGCTCCTCGACCCCAGTGTGTGTGTACACACGGCAGAGCTGCTTCACAGGATAYGGCAATTAGTCATCCTGCAAACAGCAGTCACGTTGCAATTATGCTGTGATACCTATAATTACTCCTAATTCATTTAACCAGGAAGTTCACTACCTGATGGAGAATAATTACGCGTCAGTGCAGCGTGGTTAACGTACCTGGACTATACGTGCAACTGCAGGGCGATGCTAAATGAGCTGTTTGTGTGATGAACTGCTATTTCAACTGCTGGTGAATGCATAAAGAAAAGCAAAACTTCAGGGTGAGCATACCGCAATGCTCAGCCATCGTGGTGGCCTCCTGGCTGCAGGGGACCCCGCAGCACGTAACGGCCCTGGGGAACAGAGCAGAGGCCCCGAGGCACTGCCCTTTCAGAGGATGTGGGGTTTTGGGGGACGGCGTACCCAGGATAGGTATTTCCCATCCAAGCCACCCCTATCTCATTTGCAAACGTGACCCTTGCATCCCGCACCCCCTTCTCACGTCCCCGCTGAGCTGCAGCTGATTCATTGCCTTGCAAGCCCGGTGACAAAGTTTGCTAAACAGGATCCCCTCCAGTTTAATATCAATAGATTTCCCACACACCGGGCGCACACGCTCGCCACTGCCTTCCTAAATCCTATTAAGTTACAAATATATCTGGCTCGTTTGCTGAGTGGAAACGCCGGCTGCTGCCGCACTAAGGAGGGGGCGAGCATGGGGGCAGCACCGGGGTGACACGGAGCCGAGCGTCCCATCTCCCCCTGTCCAGGCATGCCTGGATGGGAGCAGACCACGCTCGCACCAGGTTTTGCAGAAGCAAAAGAGCAGCGTGTGCTACTGGTTTGCTTGGGAAAGGTGATGGTTTCACGCATTCAACCCACTACCTAAAAATGCTGAACTCCAAAGGCCAAATCCCCTCCAGCTCCTGCTCCTCCTCCCTGACCATAGACCAAGAATAAAAATACCACCTTGGGTAAAACCTCCGCTTTCAGCCTCAGACAGAAAAAGTGTCAGCACAGGCAATGGCATCCAAACAGGCAGCCACGATGGCTTTCACGGCTTCAGAGGTGGCTGTGAACTGTCCTAACCGAGACCCCACATAAGGGGCTTGGGGAAGCCCCAGAGGGGTTTGGCAGGACCTCGGTGACTTCAAATCCACCTCCACACACTGCCGACAGCAAACCCTCTTTGGTGCAGGGCTCGTCCTGCTGTGTTTGCTCTTTCCCGTGCAGGACTTTCCACCCGAGCAGCGTTTTGTGATCTCACCCCGTGCATGGCGAGGGGGGGGCTGCGTATTGCTGCTGCCAGACCCACCTGCCCCCACGCTCGGGGTGCGGGGTGACGGGGGTCCTGCTGGGGTGGGAGCGGGAAGGGTGGCCTGCCCGGCATTCCGAGGAGGAGGAGGAGGACGCATTCCTCTTGTCAGGGCTGACAGCAACGTGCCAAACCTCTCATGGCGCAGCTGTCCCTGTGCGAGATACCTTACCCCCTGCAAAGCCACRGCTTGAAGCACGCACGCAGCAAGGGACAGGGCGGCTTGTAACGCTCCGAAGGAGAGCAAGGCTCTGCCAATGCAGCGCGGCTCTTCTCTGCTGCTGAGCATTCGCACTTGGCAAGGGCTACACAGACACTTTGGGATTGCTCCATTGTTTCTGGCCGTGATGGGATGCAGCTGGAGAGGGCAGCACGCGCCACTCCCGTGCTCCAGCCTCTTCCCAGCCTCTGCAAGAGTTTCTTGACCATGCAAAGGGGGAGCCGGGTGCCCCAACGCTGCTGGCCAGGGCTGCTGCATCCCCCCCAAGCACATGCCTTTGGGGACCACTGCGGGGAGTGGCGATGCCCAGCCGGGGGGACGGAGGAGAGGAGGCTTCACGCCACCCGACCGTCACACATGCAATGGGGACAGAAACATCAGCTGAGCCCCGTCAGCTGGAGAGGAGTCATGCTGACATATCTATCTTGTATAAAAGGAAAGGTTAGAGGAGCGTGGGGGAAAAACGAAACCTTCATGACAGTGCATATTTGACCTTGATATTTTCACTGTCGCAGCCAAGGATTAAACTGTCCTATCGGGTTCCTCTGCCTGGGAGAGCTCCAGTGTCTTGAGCTCGAGCTGCGCAAGGGTGTAGGATGTCCGTGCAGATGTCAGCAGCAACGAGGAGAAAAACCTCTCCGGACCAGGATCCCAGTGGAGCCTTGCTACCGCTCCCATGTTGAAGGGTACTGCCTTCTGGCCAGCCCAGCACCCTGCCAAGAAAGCACTTTGGGTGGGCAGCCCCACGGTGGCTTTTGCAGGCTTTTGGTTAACTAAGCTCAGCCCCACACATGCAGCAACCATCTCCCGGCCGCACCGCGTGGGCTGCCTGAGTCCGGGTGCTTTGCAGGGTTAGAGAGAGCCTTTCCCTGGGGAGAGCAGGATGGGGCAGGAGAGATGCTTCCCTGGGACAAGGCTGCAGGAACATGAACCGCTGCCTACAAACACCCGGGAATTATATCCAAGAAACTCCCTCCTGGTGCAAGCTATGCTGCTGGCTGATGCCTCGCTGTCTCTTGCCATGGCCCCGCAGCCGCTGAGGTTGGACCCGCAGCTGCTACAGGCAACCGATGTGCCGTGGCCGTTGCAAAAAGGAGCAAACCAGGGCTGCTCCAAATGCAAAGACAGCTCAGGCTCAGCTTTGAGCGAGCTTTGGCATTGGGGGTGATGGTGTCATCACCTGCAGTTTCACAGCGGCCACAAAATGTGCAGGGGACGTGGCTTTCCCKTCCCGTAATGCTCCCTTCTCTGCGCCTTCCACCAGCCGCCCCGGCACGTCACAGCGCAGCAGGAGAGCTGCTGCAAAGCCCTCCTGCACAAGACTTTTTGTGCTCCTGGAAGGGCAATTTCAGAAGTTGAAACAGAAAAGGCATTTTAGATATTTTGAAATTCTAAGATCCAAGCCTGCTTTCTCCCTCTGCAAGTCTTCTTTTGGAAAAAAGTAAGACCCAAATGATGTACTGTAAATCATAACGGCTGGCTCTCCGACCTTTACCCACGAGGGGCCAGCGGGTGGGATGATGCAGAAATGGCCCCTTTGCTTCCTACACAGCCGAGACCTGCTGTTTCGCTGAGCTGAAGCAGGAGGATTTGGGGATGGCTCAAATSGAGCCCAAATCAGGGTGAGGAAAGAGCCTTTCCAGCCCAGCCTTCCTGCGAGCTGCCTCGGAGAGCCTGGCCCTGCTCCGCTGACCCATCTGCATGCAGAGTTTTTGCTGCCGACTGCTCGTTAATGCCAGTTAATTACCATAGGTGATTCCTGTAGGTGGGAGTCATGCCTGTACTTAAACTCGGGCACACGCTTAAGTTTCTTCTTCCCCGATGCAGTACAACTAACACAAAAACTCATCAATAAAATACACGCGCATCCCTGAGATCTTCACAGATGAACACGCAGACACCRAGGCATGAGCCTTCTGCTCCTCTCTCCCCTTCAAAACCCCCCTTTGAAGCCAAATTTGACACGTACAACTGGAAGCCACTGTTAAGAGACAGGGCAAACACGGCAGCTATGGTGGGAGCAGGCGCTGCTAACGCTCGGGTTGTCAGAGGCTTATCCCAGGCTCAGTGCCCACCCCGCGCAATCGCCCTCCCTGTCATTGCTCGTTTCACACCCGTCACTTCCTTCCCGACCCCTTATTTTACCGGGAGAGGTGGGAAATGAAGGAAAACCAGCGGCTTTCCATAACTAGCTGCTGGGCTGTTAAAGTGAGGATGTTCCATTTAAAACAATCAGGTTCAGAATACTTCTCTTTTTGCTCCATTTCACAAAATGGAAGTTTTCTCCTCTTGTAAATTTATTTAAAAATAGACCCACTACCCATTAATGCAACAAGGCTCAAAATGAGATTCTTTTAAGTGTTGCCTTATAAGTCCGTATTTTCAGGAAGTTTATAGCTCGGCAGCAAACACACATACTCTCAACTGGATTTTTCTCCCTTTCCCCCAACTCCTCCATTAACCACTTTTAAGCTGTGTAGGAGGCAAAAGTAGGGACCTGCTGCTTCCTCCAACTCCCAGGGCCCCCCACCGTGCCCCGGTGCACCCCAATAGCCACCGTGCAGAGCAAGGGCATGTACACTCCTCACAGCCTCAAAGAAACCCCCAAATGCAATTATTAAAATTGTCATAAATTATTTAAAAAAAAAATTCCTCAGGAGGGTGGTAGGAGAAGGCTTTTCCATTTGGAATGGAAAGACAGAAGACATCAAAATGACAGCCTTGGAAACCAAGGCTCTCCTGTCATACAATAACTCTGGCTTTAGGGCTTTTTCTATCACATAAATGCTGGATCAGGCATTTTTGGTCCTCTACAGTCTGCAAGATGCCAACACAAAAGTATAAAGCTGACACAAACTCTGTATTTACGGCTCTGGTCAGTTGGATAGAAATTCTCCCACGTGTGCACACCGGATCCAGACGCAGTTTGAACTGCTGGGGGGGGTCTGGAAGTGCACGGACCAGGGATTAATTATCGCCAAATCATGCCCAAAGTAAGCTTGGTCCACGGTAGCAGCAGAGATGCCGCAGCCGGACCCATCCCAATGCTGCTCTGAGAAACAGCTCTACAACTGCTGCTTCCTCCTAAACATGCGTGTCCCTGGGGGTATTTGGTGTCCAGACCTGGCTTTGGGGACAAAATGAGCCTTTCTACTGTTTTCCAACCCCTTTAGCCATGCAGGGGGTGGCAGATCAGCGATAGAATGGTTTGATGCCCTACGCCGGAGTGATGCACTGCGGGACAGCAGGCGCGACGCCGGGCAGAGGGGCTCGCCGGGGGACGGAGGGCGTCAGCTCTGGCACGAACACAGCCCTTGGCAGCATGGCATACGGAGGAAAATCCCCTTCAGCTGCAAGCCCAGATTAGGTCAGCAGGGCTGGCAGTTTTGGAGTGGAAATGCAGATGTTGTCACTTCTGAACTGACATTCACCGGGAAACACTGGAAGATGCAACACCCCGGCAAAATAACTTGGCAGAACTGCATCTCCTTAGACTCTGGCCCACGAGAGGGCTGCTGTGGGGCTGCTCAGGGCTTTGGGGACTTTTGGGGGACATGATGACCCGTGACCAACGCCCAGGCTACGCAGTGACTGCTGGCACCAACCTTTGGTCCCAGCCAAGCAAAGCAGGTCCCAAAGCTGCACCCAAACCCTGCCGCACCCTTTAGCCCTCTCGATTCACCCTCCTTCGTTTTAAATTCCCTTGAGAGCTTAGATTATTTCCAACAACCACTAGGCAGAAAGCAAGATTTAGATGGTGGCCTCTGAACGCCAAAGCCTTGAGTTACAGCATGCACCGTCATTTTAAACGCTCGTTTCAGCATCCATATTCACATCAACACAGAGGGGCCCCTGCATTACTCGCTGACATGGATAAATAATATGTAAAAGCACCAAAGGAGACATTCCTGACTGCCGAGTACCTGATTCGTCTTGGAAAATGCAAAAAAATATGTACTTCTACAATAAACACGGCTATCGAGTGAATGTCTCGGACCCGACCGAGGAGAGGCTGTACTGGCTTTGGCTTCATGTCTAACGCAAAGTGACACTGCAAATGTATTTTTCAACATCAAAAGTGTTCCTCATCTTCTAATGGGGACAGAGTGGGTTTGTCTGACCTCGTTTCGGTCCTATTCAAACTTGACTGCGACTAGGGTTTGAACTCGGAGGGTTTGGGAAAAGTGGAGCAGGGTGAAAGACAGGAGAGGGGATGAAAGAATAAGAGGAGGAAAGGAAAAACTATGTGAAAGTGCCATGGTTGTTCAGTGACAAGAGTTTGTCTGGGGCCCAATGGACACAGATTAGGAAAAGCACCATGGAAAAGCAAAAAGAGAGCCCACACCTACCCACGGCGCCTGGGCTTATCTTCAGGGCTAAATACCACCTTTCTTGGAGGAATCATCCAGACCCAGCATCTAAATGGCCAGAGTCTGTTTACTGCCATATATCAACTTAACCCTTTTATTTTGGCCTCCCAAGAGCGAGTTACCCCCAACAGAAACCGCGATCAGTGGGAAGCTCCAAAACCAAAGCTGCAAACAGCACCGTGCGTTCTGGCGTGCGGACGTCTATCCTGTCATAACCAAAATATTCCGTAAATCATCAGTACCGACGATGCACCCACAGCACACATATCCCATGAGGGATGGGACCCACCCCGGCACAAACTGCAGAGCCCAAAGCCAGCGCCTGGCTCCTGCCCCCGAACCGAACCGTTCCCTCCCGCCAGCAYGACTCTCTAGCTTTTCACCAAGTAAGACTTTTGTAGGATGTGTACGAGATGATGAGTCAATAGAATTTGATTATAAGATTAATATTGAAGAATGCACTCATTAACCCCGCTGCTCACAATGACAGGATGTGTTGCCAACTTTCTGACAAAGAAACGCAGGAATTAATTTAGTGACTAACTACATGGAGAATTGCATTACTCCGGTATGCTCCCTGTATCCCAATGTGTAAACATCCCTAATAGCACAAGAATTTTCCTTCCGAAAAAGAGGCATGAGCTCAGCCAGAGTTGTGCCATTTGTTTGTTAAGATGTTTTCGTCTTGTTGCTTTTCCTTTTTAAAACCAGTCATTAGACAGCTCCTGAGAACTGGGGTTTAACTAGAATTTAACTTGGGGTTAAATTCCCAGACGGTTTTAAGCAAATACTTATTTTCAGTGCCTACTCCTGGCTGAACGTTGTATTCTGTATCTGGGTATTATGAAGCAGCCACCCTGGAGTCGGCTGCACTTCAGTCACCAGCATCTCTGAAGGCTTTGAGAAGTGATCTGAGGTTTCTGGAGAGCCCAAGGGCTGCGCGTGAAGCCAGGAGACCTGGCTGGGGCTTCTCCAGTGCCAGATAATACCAAATGCAATGTCCACATCAGTGATGGATATTAGCCTGACTCAAGGCAGGTGGCTTTGTCTTTGCTGCCATAGGAAATAGAAAAGAAAACCTCATTACGGCAGAATAGATCACTCACATCAGAGACACCTTTTAAGACACCAATTTGCTTTTTCTTGCCTGTATTTTTAATTCCCAGGTACCATGGCAAGTCAATAGTTCAAGGCTGCAAACTAAGTTGCTTCAAGTCAAATATTCAATTGTTATTAGATAACTTTGCCTCCGTTCGGCTGCCGCGTGTAGGTGGGTTGCCAGGTTATGCAAGGCACATAATGCTTGAAATCACATTTCACAGGGTGGAGAAAACTCTCCACCGCACATAGCCAGGAACTGGATTTATGGGTCTGGGTAGGATATTACCAATCTATGAAGACAGAGACAGGAAGAATATAAAAGCACTTGTTTTGACACTTCTCTTCCAGCTTTTCATCTTCTTCCTTAGGACATCAGCAGCTGATGTTAAGAGATATAAGCACCGTCCCATCCAATATCGTATCCTGTTCTAGTTGTCATAAATCTGCCTGGTACCAGCCCATCACACGAGCCCTACACAGCCCAGGAGATAGTCTCATTTGAATTGGGAAGCTTCGCACGGTACCATCGATCTCTGCTAATTAACGTTGTAGCTCGAGCTGGCCACACTCCCGGCCTCCCCCTCACACTGCAACAATTTGAGGAGTTTCTGCTCGTCCCCTCCGGAAACAGAGAGTTTTGAGCAGAGCATCTTTTAGATGMAAGATCTTTGCTTGGATTTGCTCCACGTTGAACTACTGTTAAAAGATGCAACTCAACCAGAGTGATTTGGGATAAGGGGACAGCCACAAGAAATTGTTTCATTTGGCAGGAGAGACCCTGGCTGGGACATTCAAGGCTCGCTGCAGTCCCAGCTCTGGGAATGACATGCGTTGGCTTTCAACCTGCCCAGCTCCTATCGAGCCCACCGAACGGGCGCCCGCCACCTCTGCACTGGCTCAGGTGCTCTGCAGGAACATGATGCTCCGCACTGTGAAAGCTTTTGGGCAGCATCAAATATTGTTTTGTGCCCTGAGAGTAAAAACATACTCTGAGAGCCGTTGAACATGATGTGGATGGAGTGCTTGGGGATTTTGCCTCCTCCCATGGGAAGACATGGCAAATGCCAACAGATTTGGGCACCTCCTCTGGTGTTTTGGTCAACTGCTCTTAACCAGCTGAAGATAACAAGCCTTGACCAGGCAAAGGCCAGGTCAGAGCACACTAGTGTCCATGCCACAAAACTATACAGTCTTGGTTTTGCTATCTGCCTCTTGGCCCATGGTGACAATGCTCTTAGCACGAGCAAGAGCATGGTCCCTACGGCAGCTGAGCCATCTGAGCGGGGACTCTGCCTCTTGCACAGAAACACTTGCACAGTCTAAAATATCTCTTGCCTCTGAAACACCTGCACAGTCTAAAATATCTACACCAATTTGGTGGGCTTGCATGTGTTGAGGCAATTCATTGTAGCACATTTTAATAAAATCAGCAAAAAGGAAATTACTGTTGCTGATAGTCCCCTGGCACTGATGAGGGTGAAGAGGAAATAAGCATCAGTTAAGGCATCTGTCCTAGGAAATTATAATCTACACAATTGCTTGTGGTAAGCAAAAACCAGGCAGAAATTAATTCTCAGGTGAAGTTGGAGCAATCTGCAAAAACAAAAACAAAAGAGCCGCAGACTTCCCCAAACCCAAACAAAAAAATTCCTGAATATATGCACAGTATAATTTCCATTAATTTGTTTTATCAACTGACTAGAGAACAACCAGTGTCCAATCAGCTTTGCTATCTGTTCCAGAGGCAAAGACAACAAGATAGMTAAAACTTTTGTGGCCATGAAGGATATCAGAGAGGAACAAACCTTTGGAGAGCCTCCATTGTCCCTGCACGGCAACACCAATAACGCAGCATGATTATTTATACTGCCTTCAACCCCCTGGCCCTCCTCACCCTCAGCACCACCTCAGAGCATGGGGCTCCGCAAATACACAGCAGAATCGAGCTGCTGGGTTTCAAGAACCTTAAAGGTCATTTAAAGTTGCTGTTCTTTGCTTAATGTCGAAAAGCATCGTCTAGAAGTGGTGGGTGTTGGAGCTCACAGCAACGCAGGGGCTGCTGCTGGGTCTTCCCGAGCTCTTCGCTAAATTTGCAAGAAGGGACAGAACTTCTTAATGCAGCAGAGGAAAATGGGGATATAAAAGGGGACATACCCACCCGGGGGGGCTTTGAGCTCCTCGGGAAGGGCAGCAGCTGGATGCAGTGTGATGTGTGAGCAGGGGCACTTTGCCAGCATCTCAGCTCTTTTTATTAAGAGCTTTTACAGTACTACAAATGTTCAACTTGCCCTTTGCTCCCAGGCACGTTATTTCTTTGAAATAGGGGGGAATCCAAATCTTATGCAAGTCAGCCTGCATCTCGCTGCTGACTCCAGTCCCTCCTGAGCTGGGCCCAGAGGATGCTTTTCATTTCCAAGTTCCTAACTCATCTTAACAACGTAATCTCCCACTGAAGCCGAAGACAAGAGGAGCATCTCGCCAGGTGGGTCAGCACTTTCCCTCATGCTCAAAATCACGTTTCACCCCACTTTACTGTGTTTATTTTTCCTAACGCATGCTACACTTTACATTTTACAGCACCAGATACGTAAAAACTGTTTACTTCAGTTGAAAACGCAGCCCAACTAAAAGAAAGAGACAAAAGGAATATCTCATTATTTACTGGTAGCTAGAGAAGGTCCATTCACTCTGCAAAGCCGCTGGCTGCAGGAAAGCACTTATTAAAAAACAAAACAAAACCCGAACTCATTTATCCAAGCTTTGCAGCTATTATTTTGCATTTTTTTTTCCCAGCCACACAAATCGGATAAATTTTTTTGTTTACAGTATGTCCCCTCACCCCAGGTCCTGCTAAATTGCTTAGTGACTACACAAAGAAAGAGGGAAAGGGGAGGGGGGGAAGGGGAACAGCTGTTCTCCAGAGAAATCCTGACACAGTTCACGTGAAGAATTTCATATCTGTTGGGCAACCCAGCTCAATAAACAACAAATTCATCTGGCTCGCCTCTGCTGCCTGGCAATATTTGCACTAAGTTGCTGCATTTTTCCCCTCCTCCTCGCTCCTGCAAGTAATAAAGGTGGCAGCTCTTTGCTCCTCTCACAGGAAGAGTTGCCAGCTAAATAAAACACTGTCATTAAAAAGAAAAAACTATTCAGCCTGAGGATCCTTGTTTTCATATGTGCCATTGGTTAAAGGCTACCTCCACCCAAAGCCCAGCTCTTGCCAAAGAGGCAGCTGACTGCTCCGAGTCTGGGCATCACCTTCAAACCTGCCCTAATCAACCACTACTCAGTGCATCTTCACGGCAAACCACCTCTTTCTCTTGATGCCTGCTCTTAGTGCTTAGTCACTTAACGGGTCAACCCAAAGTCTCACGAAGAGACCGAAAAAATCCCATTAACTCCTATGGTTTGGCACCAGGCCATACTTTTTCAAAATAGCCTGATCTTATAACAATGATCTAACAGGAGAATAAATGAGCTGCTTCAGACCACAGTGACCCAGAGGTAAAGATGCCATACAGGAGCTTGGGAGCTCCTGGTCCCAACCCCAAATCCCAGTGAGCTGGAAAGCTGTAGCACTGCTGCAGCATCAGGCATTTTAATATCTTCTCTGTTCACATCAGATGTCGAGTGGGGCAAAAGCAGTTTGTGTTTAATATTTATTAATGCAGAGACGAAAAAAAAAACCTTAAATATTTTAAAAAATATATTATGAATGGGGAATTTCAAGGTGGCTGGCTGCAAGGGGAAAGAAAAGCCAAAATCAGGATGGGATTTTTTTTTTTCCACTAGCCCTTATTAGGCAAAAGGGCTATTTATAACTATTTATAAGTGCCTCCCTGCTCCTCCCCATCCAAACCCAAAGCCTCTGGCACGACACCACGAACCTCCTCTGCTGTCAGGACATGAACTCTGATGTCACAAATTCAAGATTATGGCATCACCGGCCAAGTTTAAGTCTATGAAAAAGCCACAGTCTCCACGATTCCTAGCCATTCTTATCTGTTACATTAATTAACACCCAACAGCAGGAAGACGAGGGAACAGTACCAACATTATTGTTCCCTCACTGGATTATTTCCCCCATTTTTTGTGCATTGTGGGCTGAAGATCTTCCTCCCTAATCTCTCGCTGTCCCTTGGGAGCCAGGTCCTCGAGAGGGACGGGGAGAGCAAAGTGAGCCCAGAGTCCCCGGCCACTGCAGATGAGAAAAAATCCAATGCTCCAGTTAGCCCCAAAAAGCTCAGTCCCCTCCGCAACTCACATAGAGGGGGCCCGGTTTTTGATTTGTTTTTTGTTTTTTTTTTCCCCACTATATTCCACTTTCTGTGGTGACAAACCTGACGTATCCACAGCCCCGTCACCCCGCAAACTACCGAGGAGAAAACCACCAGCATGTAATATTACTTACTAACAGCATCACCCCAGCATTATTTATTTAAAGATGCTGCAGGTGGGACCTGCGAGAGCAGATCGGAGCGGGGAGGGTCCCCAGCAGCCCCGGGAGGAGATGTCCCCCCACGGCACCGGGGCATCCCCTCTCTCCCAGGGGCTCTGTGGGCTCACACCTCCCAGCAGGCGTTTTCCAGCCTCGTAATTCCCAGACAAACATATATACATGCAGACATATCCCCCCACCTCATCCCCAAAACAGGGGCGAGATTATTTGGGCACAGGCTGGAAAAGCCCTCAAAAACCCTAAAACCCACGTGCAGTATTAACAAYGCGATGGGACGCGGAGGCACGCATGGCTGAGAAAACCTTGCCCTGCCCCGTGCAGTTAGTTTGGCATCGATTATGGCAATAAGGACCTTATTCGAGCCCTTCCAAGTGCTTTAACGTGAAACATACTGTCCCCAAGGACATCCCTGGTACACGAACAACAGACGACAGCGATGCCTACCCCTTTCTTCTCTATAAGCTTTAAAGTTTTTGTCCCAGTGCCCTGCAAGGCTCGTGCCAGTTAGAGACACGTTGGCAGCTATGAAGGCAATTTAATTGCTGCCATCGACTCATTCCCAGACAAATGAATTCATTCATGATATGCATACGCTGTGAACATATAAAATATCCCGGAGTTCTCACAGCGATGCACAAAACCATCAGTGGCTCCAGAGCAGGGCGGAGGGTGCTGCTGTTTTTCAAATGACAAATTTTTAGGGCTGATCACAGATTTCCCATTGAGTATTTGGATGGTGGGGGTTGCTACATGAAAGCGTTGACGCGAAGGGCCTGCTTTTCTCCACAGCTTGCCGCTCCACCCTTAAAGCACAACCCCCAAACCAAAACAAAAGGATAAAACCCAATTTTGATGAAGTCAGAAGATTCTGCAGTAATAAAATCTGTTTCTACATTTCCTTCGATGGATATGAACCGGAGCTCTGCATTCATTCCACTGTAAAACTGCCATCCATCTCCAAATACAGTTTCATTGCTTATTTGCATCGCGGGACCATCAGTCCATGGGGAAGCTCTCCTCTGCCTCTCCTTCCAGCCAGCTGCAGACGCAGACCTGCAAAATGCGATCCCCAGGCTACCACGGACCTGAATTTCAGCAGGAAAATATTTGCATCCGCAGTACGCCAACACAAACGTGATTTGCAGAAACTTCTTTCATCCTTTGTTCAGCAATGCCATTGCAGGGCGTTAGCACAGATACAGCCTTCCCTGTCGACACACGGGTGCGCAAGCATGGGGGAGAGGGGATATTCCTCTTTTTTCCCCCCTGTGCTTCCTTTGCGGTCCAACCACAGAAATTCAGTGAATTTGGGATGCAGCATGGTCTCGTTATGAATGAAAGAGCATAAATGCTAAAATGTAATCTCTGCACATGCAGGATGCTGGTTGCATTGCATAAAACTAGATACGGATAGTTAGCTTCATTTACCGGCGGTAGGAGTAGAGCTTTGTACAGCAAAGGGAAAAAAAGAGAAAACGCTTAAAAATGAACATGCAATGTATTAGCCCAAATTCCACCAGCTCCTGCATTTCAAGTAGACAGAGGTTTCTTCCTTTCAGATTTCTAATAATGTCAAAGCTACTTAAAAGCCAACTTCCAGGTGGGGTTTTTATATCAAGCAAGTACTGCTCGGTATTCCTAATAATCTCTTAATTTTAGTTCAAGTCTGTTCCCTGCTGCTGCGAGCGGGAGGTTGTAGTTGCATGTTTATGCAGAAGTACTGGGATGCTGCCACTGTTTAGATTAGAGCCCTACTGGGAGGTTTCTCCTGGAAACACCCCATATATGGATTTCACAAGCAGAACAAAAAGCAAGAAGGGAGCAGTATTTTGGACTCGGCAGCCACAGGCATCCCTGTCACCGCTGCTGGGGTTTGCTGCCCGCGGGTACCCCGGCTGGGCTCCCCGAGCTGGGAGCGGAGGAGAGCCTGCGAGGTCCAGCTTGCTGGAACAGGGCATGGAGGACAACTGCTGAGGAAGAAGCAGGAGAGAAATTAGGGCTAATTCTCTGCTATTCTCTAGCAAATCTCTCCTGTGATGTCTCAGCATCCTGACCAACCTCCGAGTCAGAAGTGAGATCTGGCAATTGCTGCCAGCAGAGGAAGATGGAGCTGGGAGCAACCTCATAAGTGCTACTGGGAAGAGTCAGAGGGTTCAAGTGGGGTTGATTCCTCTCCTCCCACCTGGTTATTTGATTACTTAATGGTTCAGCGCAATAAAATATGCGGAGATCGCACCACAAGTTAGATGACATTACCTAAATCTCTTTTTCTTGCCACTTTTACTCTGCCCAATGGAAGGGAACACTCTCCCCTCTGATAAAAACCTGTCACCCAATTCCCAAACACTGAGTTTGTTCTTAAAAGTCAAGACTTGGGACATGCAATTCCCTGGACCATTACGTGGTTGATCACCTCTCTGTTCTCCTGCATTGCTCTAGGTCAGCTCTTCAAAAGGCGAAGTCAACATTTGCCACTCCAGTTTTTAAAGCAACCCTTCCGTGTACAAACAGAAATTGCCCTTTTTAATGTGTCATTCATTTGAAAGGAGCATGAACTGGAGTGGATAAACTCCCCTACTCGCATGGTCCGTGAACTCAGGCAGTCCAGGGCCAAATCCTGCACTGCAAATCCATAGCACATCTCCATCACTATGGAAAGACCCACTTTGCGAAGCCTCCGGATCCTCAGCTCAACCAGAGACATCTCCCCTACGGACCGATGTTATTTGCTTTGGCAGAACATTGTTTAATATCTATTATCCAACTCACCCTAAGACTGAGGCTGTTTCACATTCCTGCCAAAAACAGACTCAACATTGAATTGACYGATTAGGTCAAATGCTTTCGAGTACTTGGGCTCGTGGTGGTTCCTCAGCCCATCAGAGGAAAACAAGAAAAGCCCAAACAATGCCAGGCGAGGCCCATTCTCAGCAAAAATGCATTGATTTTCACCAAATAAGACCTCTGTAATCGCCTTTCTGAGGCGGCAGAGTAGGAGAAACAAGGATGCATCTACTCATCCCAAGTGACATCAGGGCTAAGCCACCAAAAACCATCCCGGAGGTCCCCTGTCCTTGAAGGCAGCCAAAGCGTGGAGGGCGCATGGGTCGGAGGTCTCGCACGGGCAGCTCTTGCTGATGCCTCCTTTGGTTTCCTTGGTTCCTTGGAAAAGGAATCAGAGCACCAGCCAAGAGGCTCTGCCCCACAGCCTGCTCAAAGCACAGGGCTTTTAAAACACAACGCCTCCCTCCAGACAAGTCACATCACGGTCTGCGTCAGTATTAATGGCTTCTGCCTCATTACAAATTGCATTCTGATAACAAGCTGCTGAAATACCAAAGTTTTCTAAATCTTCCCTTTACCCCTGCTCTCCACTTGAACTATAAATAGCCCTGGCATTTATAGTGGTACAGCCTGCCTTGTTGAAATTTGATTTAAAAGTAAAATTGGCCGGACTCCTTGTTAAATTGTCATTGTTATTCATCTTTACAGATGTCCTCCCCTCTAAACACTGTCTAAACTTGAAGCTAAGAGCAGAGATGCGGAGTGAAGTCATTAGAAAAGATTTCCTGACAAACCTCAGGYGCACAGAAGGGTTCGATGCATTTTTCACCTTCCATAGGAGAAAGCCTGGACATCTCCACGCTCTTTACAAATCCTTGCCATGGCCAGTCCTGCTCTTCCCCAAAACATCTTCTCTAGCTCGCTACCTTGCACGGAGGGAAAGGACAAGGTTTGCGTGTAGGCATGTGGCTTGGTTAGAGATTTATCACATTTTGGGGGGGAAAAAATGAAACTTTCATTGAGTTCTTTTTACTTTGAAAGCTTTCTCCCTCCTGCTGTCGTAGCTAACAGCCAGCTTTAAGCAGAGGTATTTGGGCATCTAACAGAAGCTTTCCCAGTGCAGGGCTCACTATTAAACTCTTTTTTGGTCTCTACAAGCCGTTAATGCTGCCTCTTTACTCCCAGCACTCCCCACAGTTGCAGGTGGACAGTGCTGTGAATCCGTGGTATTATGATCTCCTTGCAAAGTTGTTTACCAGCAAGCACTAACCAGCAAAGCCCCRCTGGGTCAGTAGGTGACCTGACTCCACTCTGCAGTGGCTTTTGGGGTGTCCCCCACACCCATGGCCAGGTGGGCTCCATGCCAGCCGCCAGCGGGGCTCGGGTTGCTTGCAAGCACATCTACGGATCCTGTTTCAACATCCCCCTCTTCCCAAAATACCCGACCACGAACAAGAGCACCCATTCATGCATCTTTCTCAGTAAACAAAAAAATTACCTGGATTTCTGGCAGARTTTATTAGCAGCGGAGTTTATTACTGCTCCTGCTGCTGTGACACCTCGAAGCTCTCCAGACTCCATCTATAGGTTGGGTAACCTTCACTTACAGAGGGAAAACCACGGGCTGGTGATTAATGCCTGCGCCTGGGACTGCAGAGCGCAGCTCCGCTCCCTGCACCACTACTTTCGACCTCAGATAAATTACTAACTCTCTCAAGTCTCCAACCTGCCAAGAAAGGACAGCAGGACTCCCCCTCCCCAGGGTGCTGTGAAAATAAATACATTAAAAATTGTGAGATATGGTGTCAGTGGGGATTATATAAATAGCTCTTGGGCTCTTTTCTGCTCCAAACTTGACCTTAGACACAGAATAGCTGTAGTCAGTGCATGTTGTTACTGACACAGTGGGAGCTGAATGCATTTATTTTAAAGGACTTTCCAGGCTTTAAATTGCAGCCTCTGTTCCTCACATAYGTTAAAGGCACCTCTCTTGGTTGGAGGGGATAAGTGGCATCACTGAAAGTACACACACGCCCTTTGTTTGCCCATACGTCAGCACTTACTGTACCTTTCTCTACACATGAGCATAAGCACAGGTACCAATCTGCATTCAAGCATCCAAACATCTGCGCCTCATCTCGTATCTGATCAATATGAAAAGATTACAGACATCAATTGCCTTATTCCAGCAGTCTCCAGAATTAAAAACCCAGAAATCTCATACCTGTAACCCAGGCTGCAATTATTTTTTTTAATACCATGTTTTTTAATACCACGGTGCAGCAAACCTACCCAATTCATTTTAAAGATTAGCTCCAGTAGAGTATTTGTACATATAATTTATATACACATAGAACATATGTGTATATAATGTATGTATATATATTTTTTATATATTAAAATCTCTGCCCAGTGAGATATTTTATTATTTTTAAATATTTTTATAAAAATCTCTGCCAAGACACCTAGCGTGTTTCTGTGCATGCTCAAAGTTTTGGTGAGACCAAGGATGTTGCGGGGTCCCAGAGGGACCCACCCAGACGGCGACTGCAGGCTACTGGCAGCGCCCATCATTCCCGAGCCGCATCGTCAGTGCCGTGCACTTGCTGGATATTATCTGGAGGCAGCAATCAAAACCAGATGCAGCCCTGAACGACAGGCTTGTGCCCGGACCATTCTCTTCTCAGTGCTGAATACTTGCCTGCCACCACATAACGGAAGACAATAGAAGGAAAGGATCAGATAAAAAGTGGTTTAATTTTTATAAGGCACTCAACCAGCCAATTCACGTTTTGGATCAGGTGTTAATTGCTGCTCTAAGTGTCTGGCGCAGACGGTGCCAGCGCAAATATTGCAAATGTCACATTATTTTTGTTTAGCGGGTGAAACGTGCTCCACTCCTGTTGGAGGAACCCAGCTATTCTGCCACCAGACTTGCCAAGAGGGGGAAAAAAACCCAAAAAACAAAAACCACTGTCTTTAGAAACCATTAAGTGCAGGGGACTAAAATGACACGTCGGGAAAGCCAGCTCAAAGGACTTCAAGGAGAAACAGAAGAGATGCACAAAGTTCAGCCCTGCTTCTAAAACAAAAGGAAGAGGGTTTAAATGCCTTGCATTGCTCTTTCCAAGCGTATTTGCCTCCTTCCCACTATTTATTTCAGGCACGGCACAGCGAGCCTGGTCGGAGCTTCAGTGGAGCAGCAACAGGCATGGACCACTGAACCATGCGCTGGGGAAACCTCCTGGACACCATCCAGCTCAACGCACCCAGCAGTTGGCCAACTGAAATTGCAAACCATGAACCAGGATTCAGCTAGTTCTGTATTGCAGGGACAGAGTAGAGAAAGAAAAAACTCTTAGGTTTTTGATATTTCACATCAAATAAATACCTTGTTCTTCAGATATTTCATACAATCTAACTCCTGTCCCACCAGAAATAGCATGGTGACCTGCTTCTTCCCACAGTCCGCGGATATAAATCAGGTTAGATCATTTTACACGGGTTTTGGAGAGGAAAGGGGGACCCACAAAAAGCTTGTCAGAGCAAAGACTTGGGTTGAACATCTCCTCTAGTTCACCTGTGGTTAGAGTAGAGCAGGTAGCTCGCGTCATGCAGATCAATCCAATCATCCATGCCAAATCCTGGCAGCAGCGAGAGGACCAACTCCAACCAACTGCAGGAGGGAGGGAGGGCAAACAAAGGAATTGCTCCACCAAATCTCCAGAACATTCAAAGTGGTTTCTCCAGCAGAGTGGAAACACTCAGGAACTGGCCTAGATAGACCCATCTACAGCCACTGCAACACGTGGCAGCCATTTCGGGCTGCCTTCGCCTGGCRCAGGACCAGTTCTGGAGGATGAAGGACATCCCAGGCATCCCCATCCCTTAAACCACAGCAGCTCACGCTTTTAGGTCTGAAACAGGTATGACCAGCCCCTGTGTATCAGCCAAAATAGCCATCGAAGCCAAGATACAGAAGAAAACACAACTCCTATTTCAATTATGCAACTTCCAGTCCAGAGGTATGGACTGAAAACACAATTTTTCGAGCTCTTTTAGATCTACAGAGCAGGAAATCGCAGACCAGCAGCAGGTTACTGATAACCYTGTGCAAGAGGAAGGGAGAGGAGAGAAACACTTGGACCTCCACCTGGACCATTCCTTGTTCTTAACTATTCTTAGGTCAAAAATCCTCAAATTCATACACAGAAGCAGAAGAAACAGAATTTTATGCTCAAGTCCTGAATTATTACTAAAAAAAATGGACTTCCCCCAGCCTAAAACTCCTGTCAGCAGAGCCCAAGAGCAGCACTCCTAGCCAGCGTAGCAACAAAGCAATATTAAAAAACAAATTGCTGCACTGTTTTACTGCGGAGGGGTTTTCCCACGTCTCAGGAAAGCTGCTTGGATTTTCAGAGGCGATGCTTCATCAGCCAGGAGGGGACCGCAGGGACTGCTTTGCTCACCGCTGCGCAGAGCTGCACAGCTCACCGTATTACTTTTAATTAAAAAAGGGAAACTGGGATTTAGCTGCCTACTTTACCACTGGATCAAATCTGGATTTTGAG
>JAYKAV010002833.1:891786-914210 GCA_035582835.1 Phoebastria nigripes
AAAAAAAAAAAAAGAAGTCATGGGGAAAGGACAAATCTACTAAAAATATTCAGCATATGTTCACTTTGTATTTACAGACCGGTTTTTGAGCCACTCTTATTTTTAATTCAGAATTGGGCAACTCTGGGAAAAAGCTTTAAAAAAAACCCCACACTGAATGCAATCACCCTGGGGAAAAAGAAGAGGGATTAGAGCCTAGAAGTACATGGATATGGATTATTTCCTACTTTTGCAAATAGAAAATAAATCATCCTATTACCTTAGAGCAAGATCAATGCAACGAGGCTCCCAAATGCCCGGCGGGTCCGGCACCGATGGTCACAGGAGGGGAGGAGGGCGCAGATACGCACCCATGGTCCCTATGCAGCTCCCTCCTGCAAACCCGGGAGCATCCTTGGGACGGGACGGATCAGCTCTCCAAACCACCCCAGGCAAAGCCCAGCCCGCAGAATAGCACAATGTGCCATGAGAAAGTTTTAAGACCACTTCTTTTTGAAACTTTTTTTTTTTAAATTAAAAAAAATCGGTTTATTTTCCTAATTAAACGCAAAAATCGAACAATGGGTAATTAGTATGTGGAACAGCAAAGCTGCAATTTAGGCGTCTCAAAGGGGAGAGCGCAACAAGTGGCAGTTCCACCCCAGCACTGTGTGTCTCGGCATATATTTATTTTCCCTCTTGCTTTGATCTTGCTCGCTGGGAGGATATAGTCTACAAAACTGGAACAACTGACAGCAGCAAAAAAAAAAGAAGAGGAGATCAGCTGCTCCGAGTAACGTCTCCCCCTCCCAGCCTCCCCTCGAACCCCCCTTCCCTGCCCCCCGAGACCCAGTTAAACAGACAAAACCCAAATTGGGGATCAAAAGGTCTGTTTGGTTCTGGCAGCCGGCGCTGCACCGACTACAGCAAGACGTTTTACAAAGTAAATGTTGAGTGATAAATAATGAATTAGAGATGGGGCTGGAGTAAATAGATTTATACCCTCAGCACCAATGAGCTCTACAAGACACGGCGTTGCAGAAGGCTGGAGCACTCAATAATTAGCATTTAGGGCCCAAACACAGCAGGAAACCCCGAACTGGTTAATCCCTCCGTAATCCACCTTAATCCAGTGGGAACTTTTGCTTCTTTCTACTGGCTGGGCCATACAAGAGGTTCCTGCCTGCTCCTTGCTAGGAAACCTCATTTCTTAATTGCAGCAAGGTCTCAAACCTCAGGGTGTCCCCTGACATCCCAAGATGAGGGTTACTTCACCCCAATTTCACTGCAGAAATTGCTGAAAAGGGCAAAGACAGGGCTGAAAGCCCCAACCTGGCATGATGGGCAGGGGGAGCATCAGCTCTTTGCCGTTCAGCCGAGTCCCTGCCGTCCCCCTGGCACCTTCTGAGGTGTCCGGGGCCTCCAGCTTGGGTGAGACATCTCAGAAGAACAAGTCTTTCCTGAGAACTTGATGCAGACCAGAAAAATCCCCAAGAAAATCTGCACAATGTGCTTCCAAACCCAGCACGTGCCAGTACTGAGATGATTGAAGGGGCAAAGAATTGAAATGAAAAGGTGGCAGGACTCCTGGAAACAAACACCACTATTTTCTCCCCCAAAAAAGGGCTCTAAGTTTGACACTCAAAGCCAGGTCAGTCCCAGCCCTGTCCAAGTTGAGATAATGGCTCTTCTCACTCATGAAGCCACTTCTCAAAGCTGCTGCTGGTTGAAAACATGGGGGAAACTTTGGGACGGTGCAATGCTGGCTTTGCAGTGCTGATGAGCACGCCCAGGTCCCCAAGACCTCAGCGGGAAGGTGACCTGCACTTCACATATCAGAGAAACACCTACATCGAGGTACGGATGCAAAACATTGCAACACCCGACTGCGGCACGGATATACAACAGACTTTGGTTTTTCAGTCTGAACCTTCCTGAATCAAGTATTTGTCATTAGGGAAAGCTCTGCGGTATTCCAGCAGTGGGACCACGTAGCCGGTGGGCAGAGGTTTACAAAATCCTCTCTTGCAGAAAGCAAACAAACCGGGTGAGCAGAGAGAGGTGACAGTGGGGGACAGGCTCTGCAGAGAGCCTGTCATATCTGCTCTCGAAATGTCAATTAGAAAAATCAATGTTGCTATCAATTAAACAGCAGCTGTACAGTTTCTCTTGCTTTTCCTCCCCATTAGCTCCTCCGCCTGGAGCTTAGCTTAGCGTTGCCTTTGCTTAAGCAGTGATAAAGCCCTGGCCAGGACGTTGTCTCCTGCGGGTGCCAACCTGGAGACGTGCTTCGCATCCTCACCTACGCGGGGTTTAAAAGTCGTGAGAGGCGTGGGTGTACCCAGAACATGTCTCAGGTGCCTGCTGTCCTCCAAGCCCTCCACATTTTGCGGCTGCCATCAGCAGCAGAAGAGGCTGAGGAGCGATCTCTGCAAACCCAACGGACACTCTCCATCGGGTTTTATTGGAAAAGCAGCATGGCTACACCGCAGGTAAAAGCCTGCTAAGAAACCACAGCCAGCTTCTCCTTGCCACCAGGAAGGAGTTATCTGAGGTTAGCACCAAAGGCACAGGGAGCCAGAGGAATTACCAACTGTACTGAAGCTATGACACACCCTGCACACTATCCTGCTGAGATTGGTGACTCAATGGAGAGATAGGAAATAAACTCTCTCTATAAATATCAAATTATTGTCCCAGTCCCTTTCCGGGAGCAGCCAGTGCTTGGCTGCCCCGAGCTCATCCTCTCTGCCAAAAATCAAGGGTTTTATCTAAGGGTTTCTTCTTCCCCACATCCATAAAGGATCCACAACTCTCCTTTGAATTCAAGGGGTTGATTTTGATTTTTAAAGAGTTAACTTGAAGCTCACTATTCCTGAACAACTCCTGTATCTAGACATACTTGCTTCAGAATAAACCACTTCATCCCCATTTATGTGGATCTGTTTTTAAGGTGGATCCCTGAGACACAAAGCCGTAACAAAATTGTGGCCTCAAAGGCATCCTATGGCCAACGTTCCTCTGGCTGGAACACAACCCAAGCAAGTAGCAACAGCAAGAAGAGATCTGGGTCTTAGACCTCAGAAAAACTTCCCAAAGAGAGCTAAGAGCCGCTGGTACCCAAGAGGACAAGTAGTCCTGGAGGGAGATAATCCTGCCGGGGCAAGGGCTTCACTTTCCAGGTGATGGATCCTTCTCCTAGCTCCGTTCATGCCATGTGCATGTTATTGCACCAAGCCCAACCAGTCTACTGGTCCAGGGTCTACTTTGCCCCAGCTGTGTCCAACCCGGAACTCAACATAAGACACCAAGCAAAGCRGTGCTAGGAGGTGATACAAACTGAGTTATCATCTCACACAGTGAAGACATGTCGATGCACCTCCTGGAGAGGACCTCACCACTAAACCACCACAGAGCTCAGGGTTTCATCCTCCGTCCTATCACCCTCGTCCCCTTTGCTCGCTGGGGTCCATGGTGAACCCCCAGGGTGCAACTGTGGAGTTATGAAGCCCAAGAGGGTTTGGTGACAGCAGACAGAGACGTCCTCCTCCGTCACCTCCAAGAGCAGGCTGGTGGCTTTCCTCCAGCAGGGCTTCCCCGACCCCCTGCACACACCAAACAGGAACAAGGCCCTCATCTCCATCACAGCCCTTCTGGCCAAAAATAAAGCTCCCAAGCATTGCACACACCATTAGTGACCAATCAATGCTATTGATTAAATTATAAGGGAAACCAGCAGGACAAAGAGGCAGCAGGAACTGCCAATCTCATTTTGAAGCAAGCTGTAAAACATTACCACCTTTTTTTTGTTGCTTCTGAGCACTCYGATGGCTTCCTCTCTCTTCCGCTGCCCAACCCTGCGCAATCAAATTGGGTAACAGCTTGCTGTCAAAAATTAAGGAAGAGAGAATATTTTTCTCCCTGGACTCAGGGAGATGTCCCTTCAGGACGCGAAGGCCGGGGAAAGAGGCAGCAGCCACGAGTGCCGCGGAGCAGCCAGTGCACTGGGAAAACATCACCAGTCTGCTGGGAATCAGGACAGGACAACCAGTGCTTAGAGACATCAAAGGTCAACAGCTGGCCTCAGGGCAAAAGACAACAGCAGGTCAAGAGCATGCAAAAGAGTTAGGCGGAAGAGTTAAGCTAAAAAATTATTATTAAAAAAAAAAAAAAAAGCTGGTGTCACAAGCAGGCTTCTGCTTTCACAGCTCTCTTCCAGAGCTGGAATCACCACCCCGTTCAGCATCGCTCCCGACAGCTCTCGCGAACCTGCAACTGGGGCGGCAGAAGCTGCTGGCTTAATTATTTGGCTTATTTATCTGCCGTCCCTCTAGGCAGAGGACTGGAAAGCCACCATTCTTTCCGAAATCCCTGGGACAACCTCAGGAGCGCATCAGGCACCAGACAACTTCAGGAGTGCAGAGCCACCTCCAGCAGCACGTACCCCACAGGACCAGCAGGAGCCTGGCAGGCACTGGGATTTCAAAGGATCCCAGCCAATTATCATAATTTTATGGGAATAACCTTTTTTGAGGCTTTTCTTTTTCAGCATAACTTCTGAAGTCAGGTGTCTGTCTAGAAACCGGCTTGCTTCCCTTTTTCAAAAACCTCCAGTCCACATAGTCTTATTCACCCAAAAGTGCACGCAGGCCAGGCTAAGCCAGAAAGCCAAAGATGAAAAGGAACATCTTAACATCTTAATGGCTCGAGGTTGGGAGGTTTTTATGGGGCTAGCTTTTGGGGGGTGGGAGAGGTTGAGTTTTTTGGGTTTTTTAGGTTATCATTTTGAAGCCGGTTTCATGATTTTGGTCATGAAAGAAATACATGAAACATTTACAAGTCTCTTAAAATGGGAAAGCTTTAAATTCAGCATAATATTTAGTAATTTTACATTTTCCTTTTCTCTTTCTACTGATTGTGAGTTGTAAAAGCAGATGGCTCAACCAGCCTTGGTCCCTACCGCATTCAGTGGCCGGTCCCCACGCCTGGGCATCCTACTGCAACATCTGGGCTGCCCCCCAAAGCCAAACAAACAGCCACATTCATTAGTTTAGTTGGGGCGAAGGTCTGCATAAAATTAATAGTTCATGAAAATATTTCTATTAACATTTGGTTTTATGGTTTCTCTCATTAAAAAACAAACGCTGGTTCTGTAACACACGAGGATGTGCTGCTAATTCAAACACTGGTCGCACAAAAATTTGTTAAAGGATTTTCTAGTTAGTTTTGTTTGATTAGAGAAAGTACAACAGAAAAATCAATTTATGCAGTCCATTAACAGGTTTGCCCCCATCAAGGAACAAAAAACTCCACATCCTTCATCTCACCCGTTCAGCGCTGTTAAATTTGAAATGAAAAACTGAAACACCCTCAGCATTTAAATGTTCTCTGAAATATATGCAAAGTCCCTTTTTAATTATATTTTCCGCATTTTGGAGACAGGCTTCGCGTTCCAACTCATTCATATGTTTTGACAGAAGTTGAAGTGAAAAACTTGTAAAATCTGGATCATGCCAATCAAAATCATCCCTAGTAATGCCATTGACCCACAAATTGAATTGGGCTTATCTATAGGAGGTTCGTTCTTCCAGGATAAGGAACTGAAAATCCCCATTGATTAGGGGCCAGATCACCACGGGTGAGTTGAGATCCCCGTAGAGGATCTCAGCCCTCCTAAGGCTCAGCTGTGGTTTGTTCCACAGAAGCCCACGATCAGGACTCTGCATGCTCGTTGTCTGTCTGTCCTTCCCAGCCACCCTCTCTGCTTGGCCGCTGCCTCTCATCCTTGCCCAGCATCATCCCTCAGGATGCTCCTGCCCTCCATCAGGACATGGTGGTTTGCCTTTCAGCTTTTCTCAGCCATATCTACCGGCCCTTTGGGTCACCACTCTCAGCTCTAAGTCTCACTCRTTTTCTCCTGTTCTTGCTTTTACTTCCCAGAACCAGACTTCTCCCTTTCCAAGTCACGTCTGCTTCAGGAGAGCTCTGAGCTCTCAAATACTTTCCCTAAGTGCCACGTCCAGATGTCACCTCTGCAGCAACCAGATTTTACGGAGGAGGTGGAGACGACATGGCATTGCCCACCTGGAATGGACTTGTCAGTGCAATCAATAAAGCTTTGAAGACACATATAACTTTTTATCGGTATGTCCAAGTTCTTTTAGACTCTTATAGAGGGTCTAAAGTCCAGGAAGAGTTAGTAAGTGATTTCTCCAAGACCATATGGCAAGTCTGCGCAAAGGCAGGACTCAAAATTAAGTCTTTTGACACCCACTGGTCCATTATTTCCAGCACTGAGTCTTGGGAGATTTTTTGTAATCCACCTCCTTTTATCCTCCTCCAGTTATTGAAGGTCAAAGTAAACTGATATCAGCTCAGGGCTTAATTTCAAATTTGAATGTATTTTTTTTTTTAGAGAAAAAAAAGCTCTACTGTAAAACAAGGCTGATGGAAATTTTAAAACCCAAAGTAGATGCAAAGAAAAGAAACCATACAGTTCCATTTTGAGATGTCTGAATTGAAAATCTGATTATCTTCTGCTTTTCCCCATGCAAATGACTCAGAAGCACCAAGCCCAAGTCGCAGCCTACTCCAGCATTGCCAACTCTGTGCCTTTGCTTTAAACATTTCTACCTGTTTTCCCTTCACAGCTCCACCAGCAATAAAAGCAAATATGAATTTCAGTTGAATATTGAGTCAATGGTGTTTTGTTAAACACAACCATATCGTATCATTATTGAAGAAGACACAGAGATCGTAATTACTTCAAATTAGGAAAGAAAGGAGTGAAAAGTCCACCAGTTCCATCGAGTGTTTCTATAAGGCCTGACGCAAAGCAGCATAATCCAGGCAGAGAGGCAATACATCATCTGGCAGGAGACCATTTGGGCTTCCCAAATACTTCACAAAAAAGGAAATGCGATCAGAACCCGTTCCTGATTCCCAATCTTATGTAAAAGCAATAAAAATCAAACATCTGGGCTGGTTGTGCGCTGGGATTTGTGTGACATTGTGTAACGTGGGAACAGCACCAAAACTAATCAACAAAATTATCTCCCTGTAAATCACTGCAGTCCAGCTACAATTCTTTTATGTCTTCTGTAGCTTTTTCCATTTTTCTCAGCTATCTAGGTTGAATAAGAAACAAATACCTTTGTAATCCAAAGCCACAGTTACACCAGGGGAACAGAAAACCCCCACACCAGTAGAGTCCAACCTGAACCTCCCCACACCACACCGTTGCATCTTTATATGTAAATAATACACTTGGAACATTTCCTTCCAAAATTGTGTGTGCATGCAATTCACATTTAAAAAAAAAAAAAAAAAAAAAAATTAGCACTGATACCGCACCCCGTGAATACTAATGCAGCATCTCTCACCACCTGCAGCAAGCGAGGAATTTTTCTGACATTGCTCCTTTTGCAAGCTCGGTGGGGAAAGGGTGACAGCCCGAGCAGGAGCTCCCCAGGGAGAGCCGGGACCTGACCTTGAGAGGGGTTAAGTCACAGTTACTGCTTGAGGGGTTGCAGTCTGCCATCCTAAAGTCAAGAGGAATCTGGGAGGTATAAAAGTCCTGGCATTGCACTAGACACTAGCACACTTCATTTTCTCACGACTGCAAAGTGAAATCCCCATAACTGTGAATTAAATACGTTTTTTTTTTCCTATATAAAGGTGTTTCCCCCATGTGCCTTGCCTGAATCCCTGCATAACTCACCCTGGCTGTCTGTAGCCTCTGAACCCGTGGACCAGAGAGATCATTCTTCCTCTGCTGGCTTAAATCAATCCGTCAACCTGTTCTCTGCAAAACACTCAGAGCTTCACCCCAGCGACGGCTGCATCCCATGAGCGGAGTGATGGATAACCCTCTTCTGTAAAACACGTAGGAAATCTGTGGCATTGATCCAAGGGTTGCCCTAGTAAGGACCGAATGCAGCTTTCCAGGCTTTCACCCGGTTTAGGATGTGGCTGAACTGAAGACTTTAGATTTTTTTGGTATTTTGCCAGGGCTGCTTTCCCCAGCCCCAGCAACCGACCTGCTCCCAGAGGCACGTGGATGGACCTGCCACAAATAACTCCTCCACAGGGCTTGAGCAAGGGCTGCAGGTGATATCTAGTTGCTGCAAGACAACTAGTTGGGCTTAATCAGCYTTGGTCAGGAAAGCAAAGCTTTGCATGCATGACTTCTTTTGGGTTTATTTGCTTCTTAAGTAATTAAAAATAAATCCCAACCTGAAATTCAGAGTATTACAGTGGGGAGAGAAGGACAGGAGAGAGAAAAGAGGTTTTCCAGGAAACTGGCCCGAATCAGACAGACTTTCTGAGCCACCCTCATTTTGCCACGGGAGTTTTACTGCCGCGTGCGCTCACGAATCTCACGCCGTGTCCCATGTCACAAAACTAACTCGGGCAGACAGCTCAAGGACTTGCACAGCTGAGATCTGCAGGAAAGAGGAGGCATTTGGGGGAAGAGGGGAGACATGTTGCTTGTTTGCTTCTGCTCCGGTTTTGCAGCGTTCCCTGTCATTCCCGCTGCTGCTCTGCTCGTCTTGCCGTGACTTTCTGTAGAGGACGGGCACGAATGCAGAGGGACTCTGCAAGAAGAGCTCCGCAAACTACATTAGCTTTAAAAAAAAAAAAAAAAAATCTGCCTTTCAATCAAGATAGCCTGAATACCTAAATAATAAAATCTCCTTTCAAGATGATGTGATCAAAAGTGACATAAGAGATATAAAGGGGGGAGGAAAAATAAAGATTAAAAAAAAAAAAAAAAAAAAAAAAAAAAAAGAGAGAGAGAGAGAAATGGGTTGTCCTGGCAACTGGCATACCTTTCCAGCACTCCAAGATTATTGGATGAAATAAATGCCACCTTTTATGAATTTAATTAGAAAACATTTATCAGAGGGTGACCACTTAACACTTTGTTGTAGAAATGGTTATTTTCTTGCAACTGAAGGATTTAATAATGGTCTGGCTTTGATCTAAATGCAATACTTACATCTTCTTTTAATTGAAAAAAGGACTTTTTTCTTTTTTTTTTTTTTTTTTTTTTTTTTTTTTTTTTTTAAACTTTGAACAATAATAGTAGAAATTGTGAATAAAGCCTAAATCAGTCCCTCAGATTAAGAAGAACCGGCTGTGAACAGCCTCTCACATGCAATGATATAATTCCACTGTAACTACCCCGGATTTATAACACACCGGGTGAGATGAAATCACAGCCACTAAATTGAAATCTGAACCTCACTGAAAACATCAGCATTTCTACCAAGCTTGACAGGCTGGGGACTTCATGCCAATGAGCCAACTGGCAACCTGCAGTCCTGCCCATCAGCCTCTCATCCAAGGTCAAGGATGGCAGAACTGGAACGACAGCCTTGGAGATAGGCTGCCAGATTTAATAAATCTTCCTCAAAGCCGACCTTTCTTCTCCTGGCACTGCTTGGAAGCCAGCAACGGACTAGTGGGAGCTGCAAACGCAAGGGGAATGGCAACATCGTGTTGGCTGGTGTGGTTTTCCATGCAAATTTTGGAGTCCCAGAAAAAAGGAAGAGCAAGAAGCATCAGTCAGGTTGGGTTATCAAAATATTAAGAAGTAGAAGTCCTACTGCAGATGRGTTAGCATGCTGCGGTCTGCACAGGCATTCCAAGATGGTTCAACGTGCAGCGTGGATGGGTGCTATGAAGAGGCAGCTGCTTGGGAGAGAGAGAACGGCTTCAGCGCATCTCTTAGTCTTTGAACTCTGGGACCTCTTGAGATAAACAGTCTAAATTAAGCAGCACAACATTCCAGGCTCCCTAGCAAAGCCATCCGTTTCGGAGAGCCCTTGGAAAGCAAGGCGTCTACCAGAGATGGTCACAGGACATTAAAACATTTTACGGTGACTCTAAGTGGCCTTCCACAGATTTAAACACAAAATTACCTGTTTACTCCAAAACTCAACTTTCTTTGGAAAAGCAGACAGCTCTTTCGAGTGCTTCTCATCTAAACAGATCTATTTAGATCACCGCACACACTGAACTGGAAAGTACTGAAGAGTACAGGCTAGAAGGCAGGCATTTGATGTAATATTTATCATTCAAACCCAATGAAAAAACAACAACAAGAAGGGAAGTATATTTTTAAAAAGGCTTCTTTGCAATGTGCAGTTCTGAGGAAGAATGCTGGGAACAACTAAAACCTATCTGTGAGGCGTAACAAGTAACGRGAGTGGATTGGGAGGCAGATGAAGACCTCACCAGCAGGGACCAGCCCCTTCTCGTTACGGCTATACTGCTGCCATTTTCTATGGCAGTGCGTGGAAAGATCGGCAGCAAACATCCAGGAGCGGTGGGGAGGACATAACCCGCGTGGTCCTCGCCACAGCCAGGAGATCCTGCGAAGGGAGGGAGCGGGGAGATCATGTCTCTTCCACCCATTGTGTTTGGTAGGAACATCAGAGCAGACAAGAGGACTCCAGCAACAGCCCAACGGCTGCCTAATGATGAGATGAGGTGAGATTTTTTTAATACTGGAAGACCTCTGTGCGGAGCAGTAGTTGCCAGGAGAGATGAGTGCGTGGGATGGGGAGAACCGCCTGGTGCACACCAGGTCAGGAGGCAACGAACAGCCTCCAGGAGAAAGGAAGGGGAAGCATTTTTGCCTACAGATCCTCCTCTGAGGTGCCACGGATGCAAATAACCTTTTTCAGACCGCAGACTAAAGCATTCAAGAGATATAATCACATCTGGTAGCACTGGTGTGCAGCTGAATTCAGACAGGCTGCTGACCAGCTGTCAGGTCGCACTCCCTTTCTGGAACATGGGAAGAGCATGTAGCAATGGTCAGTCTGGCCACAAAGTCCTCCTCCAAGCTCCATAAACCTGTTCCCTCCCAGGGCTTCTCAGAGCTGATGCTCTTCTGAAATCGCTGGTGGAGAAAGAGGCTTTTTTATGCAGAGGTGCATCAAGGATGACTATCGGCTTTCCACTGTGGCCTTTTTCTCCTCCACTGATGACCTGAACTGGAGAGATTTCAGTTCCTAGGGACATCAGCGGGCCACTGACCTCCTTCTGCATCTCCTTCTTGGAGGCAGATTTTCCAAAGCTCTGGGCACCACCGAGGTGGGTGACATCACCGAGGGACGAGGGTGACAGCCACCCAGCACCCAGAAACAGACGTGGCCCATGCGGTCCCATGTACCATGGTACAAGGAAAATAAACGAGCACTGCTTGCAATGCATTATATTTGCACCACCCATTTACTGAGCTGAAATAAGACAATAAACAGCACTGAGATGGAGCATGTCTTTCCCATGAGGTATTTTTGTCCGTGTGTCTGTCCATCCTCTAATCATACGTCACTGCATGCAAGTATGGTACAACAACTCTTATCTAACTGTTGGGAATCTGGACAGACACAAAGACTGACTCACTCTGTCGAATGCCACTCCATTTGCCAATCACTTGGTGGGTTGCATTTACTTAATTTTCTGTTCCCCGCACCATGGTAATTTCATGCTGCCAAGAGCCTACCTTCTCTTTCAGATAAACAATGTGAACAGCAACATCCTGTATTACAACACATTCAATTTATTTATGATCTCTCAAAGACTCAATTAGCTTCAGTTTACTCATCTGTGAGATGGGTACAGGATCTCATATCTACTTCAGAGCTACCATCAATCACTAGATAAATTATTCATCATTTTACAAGGTATCATTAGCCATGCTCTTTCATACCTGGGAATACACACACATACAGAAAGCTTTAGATGATCACGGTTAATGCTTGATAGCTTTCATCTCAGTGACAGCGATCCTGGGAGAAATGCCCTCTGCTATCCTGATTTTATTAAGGAGGCAAAGTCTGATCATGGAACAAGGATTTGGGATTTCTCAGCACTACTAGTCCTGTTCTTGCTCTCCTTAGTACTCTAGCCCTCTAGTGCCTCAGTTCTTCCACCTCAATTCCTGAGCTTTGATTTATTCACACCTACAAAGTGCTATCAAAAAAAAAAAAAAAAAAAAAAAAAAAATNTCACACCTACAAAGTGCTATCAAAAAAAAAAAAAATAAAAAAAAAAAAATTCCTGTATGAAAGGTACTATGAGAGGGAAAAATATTGTCATACCCAAAGCCCATGATGAGAGGTGACTTGGCTTTAACAGATCAGTCAATACTGCCTGGTGAAAAATAGACCTTCTGATGGATTTCAGTGTCTGCTCTGCCTTGAATAGCAAAAGCACTTAAGTGCTTACGCAGACTGCTGCTCCCTTCGTTGACAATTTACAACCAGGGCTAGTGGCTGGAAGATAGCTGGCATGAATAGATAAACTGCCAGGCCCCTAAGATACTAATCACCTATTATACTCTTTTCCATTGCTTGCCAATGAGACATTGCTGATACAGAGGAGATTTTTGTCCTGTTGCATTCATCCCATAAATTAAAGAAAAAACACTTTTTTTTTTTTTTTTTGCTACTGTACATTACTGGATCTTCTAAATTGCTCCATTTTTGTTCAAACACCCAATTTTCCTGCTGAAAACCAGCTTTTAGTTGGCTGGAAAACTGTTGACCAGACTTACCGCTCCGAGCAATGCCACGTATGTGACTCAGAGGCAAACCTCTGTCAAGGATTGCCATTAGAGCCGCGGTCTCTCCTAATGAATTTGCGTTACATAATGAGCTGATGGCGCCAGGCTTTGCTGGCCGCTCCGGAGGACAGCGGCTACCAGGCAATTACAGAGGCACATTCTCCATTAATGAAATGCACCTCATTTACCATTGGTACCAGAAAGTTGGGATTAAACAGGAATGCAAATGTGGTTTTTTTCTTGCCTCTAACTGCCTTTCTCACATAGGCAGTTTGTATGGGGATGGTGCTGCCTGAACATCAGTCCTAACACGGGCAACTAATCTTGCTACAGTAAACCAAAGACATAGTTTTTTGCAGAGCACCGCGATCAAGTAGACACGCACACAAATTCGGTGTCAGTCCAGCACACTGCCCACCCAGTGGGACCCGGCTCTCCGTGCGAGGTGTCACTCATTTGTCCCCCGTTGTCCCTCCCAAAGATGCCAGCTCCTTGTGCCAGTGCTTCCCACCACCACCATTAGCCCGTCAGCTGAAACAGCAGCACCAGGTCTAGCTGATTATCAGAGCTGAAAATCCACTTTAGGAGATGAGAAGAGTTTTGGGGGTGCCCAGCACGCTGGATACACATGGGACTCAAAAATCCCTCTGCAAGGAGTGCCAGGAAAATCCTGGGAATCAGAACCTGGAACTCTTCCAAAAATSTCTCCATGAGGAGGTTCAAGCCCTGATTTTGGCTGTGCTCAGAGATGTTGCCCATCTAGAAATCAGCAGTCCTCTTGGATGCCAGTAGAGCAGGGAGAAGTACCATTTGGTCCCCACTTTATTTTCCTCCTTTGCTTTTAGCTGTCTAAAGCAAGGATGGAGARAGGCTTCTCCCGACTCTGGCAGCACTGGTATCTGCTTGTGAGAGCTGCTGTGGGAGCCAGGCAATGAGGATTGAAATGCTTCAAAACTGAGCCTCAAAAATTAACGAAACGCAGCGTCAGCCCTCGCTGGCTTGGGCGCAGCTGCCCACAGCGTGAAAATGGGGACTGTCCCCATCCCACAACACCTCCCGGGGAACAGGGCCACATGCCTGCAGACATCCACAGAGCGAGCCTGGATCAGAGTACCGGGATCAATCCACTTTATACCATCAGACAAATAAGTTAGGATCTGAAGCTGAGCAACTTTTGTAGGACGGGCGATGGGGAGCTGAGCGTGACCCTCGCTCCATAGTGCCTCTAAACCCTCCTGGTTCCAGCCAGAGATTTCAGCTCAGGTATTGCATGGTTTGGGGTAGCATTGCAGCATCTTCCTGCTCTGGGCCACAGGAAAGGCAAAAAAAAAACCCAAACCAAAAAAMTAAAAACTTGTTTTAGGGGGGAAAAAGCACCCCAACAAACCCCCAAACCCAACAACAGGTAATTCCCTAGCGCAACTCGTTCAGCTCGTGCTCTCTCCCGCTGTCCCACCGCCCCTGTGCCAGGCACCGACCCCATCCCCCTGCCCTGGGAGCTCCCACCCCATTTGCAAGGGCTGGAGACAGGCAAAACATATTTTAACTTTTCATTCTCCATCAGCTACACGTGTGTAAATGTTCAAAGACCCACAGAGAGCCCAAGCCACCCAGCTAAGCATACAGCCAGCTCAAAGGGATCACGCTGCCCTTTGAAAAAACACAGGGATGCTAACTAATTACCTTGCGGCTAATTATCCCACACACTGCAACTGAGCCCACCACAAAGAGCTGGGGAGAAATTCCCACATTTCCCAGGCTTTCCTCCCAAAACACTCAGCACCGGCTCAGCCCAACGCAGGGCCAGACAGCGAGTCAGTGGAGGGGAGGCAGCGAGGAAGAGGAGGCAGCCAGGAGATAGCAAGCACCGATGTGGGAGGCAAAGGCTGCAGCAATGCCGGGCTTTAGGTGAAAAAACTAGCAGTGAGAAAGGGATCAGGTTTGGAATTTTGGGGAAATGTTAAAACTGTTTTGGGGGGGAAGAAAAAAAAAAAAAGTCTCCAAACTTGCAGGAGGTATAGGAGAAGGGACTGCAGGTTTGATAGCCTACTTACACGATATAAATCCCCCGGGCTGACATAATAAGGAGCTTTATCTGCCCATCTGAGGCGGTGGCCCAGGAGCCAGCCAGGGTACCAGTGACATTCGTTGCCATGGGAACGCTATTACCAGGAAACGTGGCTCAAGGTGGAGAGGAAACCCCAGAGATTCATTAGCAACAGGTTCCCATGGCAACCGCTCCAAACTCATTAATAATTCTCCCTTCCCTTCCCCCCCCCCCCCCCCCCCCCCAAAAAAAAAAAAACTTCTTTCTGAGCGTGGGTGTGAAAAACCTCCGTGAAGGCTGATCAAAGGGAGGGGAAGATGCACACGCGCATGAGGAGTGGCACAGCGCTGTCCCCCCACCTCCCCAGCACCCACCTCCCCAGCACCCACCTCCCCAGCACCCACCTCCCCAGCACCCACCTCCAGAACTCGCTTTTTTAACCCATGATATAAAATAAAGGCAAGAGGTTAGGGTGGACGCACCCCATTTGCAGGGCAGCATCATGCTAAGGGATATGCTGTGGCCTGAGAGCTGCTGCAAAGGGTAAAAATAAGATTTCTCCATTAAAACTGAGAAAGAGCAAAAAGCAGGCGCAACGTGGCTCCAGTCCAGCTGCTTTCTCCCTCCTGCCCACCCCAACGGGTGCTGCCACGTCCCCCGTGCCCCCTCTATTCATCTCCTGCCATCGAGACCCACTTTCTGCTTGCTAAATTTGTTCGCCCCGGATTCGAGACCGCAATTCTCTTCTTGTCCTAAAAACGCAGCTGGGCTGCAAAAAGTGTTACTACGTGCAAGAGAGGAGTGGAAGGTGGAAAATACAGGCAAAGTCAGAGCAGGGAGAACGAGACCCAAACTCCAGCACTGCTCCCTCCCTCCCGGCTTTCCCAGGAAACACAACATGCTCCCTCGCTCCTGAAAAATTATCTGTCTGGGCAGGGAATACCCCAAGCTTTGAGTTTTTATAGCACTTCCAGGAAATCTCGCTGTATTACGCACATCCCAGTTCGGGTGTCAGTGAGACAAGTCAGCGTGAGTCTGACTTGGGAGAGGACAGGGAAGGAGATGCAAACCTTAAGAGGGCTTAGATAAAAATGTAGAAAACCTCTATGTTCTCTGCTGTAACGGCAAATTTACTGCGAATGAGGAATCACCAGTAGTGTAATGCTGCTGGGAGCTGCAAAAGGGAAATGGTAAATTATCTGAACCAGAAAGAGCATCCCCTATGAGCACCTACAGAATACACCCTATGGGGCCGGGCAGCATAGAAGAACCCCTGTTTCTTTTAATAAACATTTTTTCCAACTGAGTTGAGGTTTCCTTCATTTACATCTGTTGTTCTCTTTTGTGGAGCAACAAAAGTTTAAGGGACAGCAATACTTGATCCCTAAAGTTTAACTATTCTTGGGAGAAGATGTCCCCTTTTATGCCTTAGTGCCTCTTTCAGTCCCCAAAACCCCAGGCAGATGGAGTTGTGCTGAACTCGCCGCCCAGCTGAAAAAGAGGCTTGAAAAGCATTTGCCTCGCTTTCTTTTGCTGATATTCTGCATGTGTTTTCTCAAAATGAGAGCTCTAGCATTTCAAAAACTGTCCCAAATCCATAGTTCAAAACAGAGCTAATATCAAACCTGTTCCTGTGATTTTTCCTAAGGATTTCAATGAGACCACTCACAGGACAATTAGGTAGTGTTTGTAGTATTAAGTGCTCTGGAACACTTCTATAACAAAAGCTATTCCTCTCAAAGCCAAATAATATTGAATTAACTGTAATAATAGTATAATAACTGAACAAGCCTGGGGGGAGAATGTATGGCTTCTATTTTTTCATGTTTGCTTGCTTTACATAAATGAGATATAATCTCTTATGATAAACTAATATGAATATCAAACAAATCAAACCATCTCCATGGTTTTTATCCTCTGCAGTTACAATAAAAAGTCTCAGGCAATATTAACCAAATACATTTCACATGCAAATATTAGATCCCAGCCTACTGCTGTCAAACTTCCAGGAGAGGGTTTATTTCCTATACCTCCAGCCTAATCTCTCAGCTAGATGCCAAAGAGTAAAACTGACATTTTGGCTGAAAGAGCCTCCTCCTCCAGAGAAAGTCTCAGATAGTGCAGATTAACACATTTGGGGGATATCTATATACACACACACACACATATATATAGATAAAAAACATACACACACACATATATATATAAGTGCTTTTGTTTACATAAATAGCAAAATGTGTTCACCGCTCGAGACTGCTGATACAAGACAGAAATCTGATAAAATCAAAAATTATTCACGTCTACAGTTGTTTCTCTCTACTTGTTAATGTTAGGGCAACGCTTCCAAACTTTTCTATCTGCAGCCTCTCCCCTGGGGAAGGAGACCCCTTTCGGGACTCTCCGTGCTGTAGCAGTGGATGTACATCTAACACAGATCTGTTACAAGGTTTCTAAGTTTCAAATAAAATCCTCTAGCATTTTAAAACTCTATGAACAGCAACGACCACAAACAAATTAACTGAACAATGATATATTCATAATGCAGAAGTACCCCCAAGCCCAAGACAGAACGGGATCCCATCATACTAGGTGTTGCACAAACAGACTAGAAAGACAGCCCTTCCCCCAGAGAGCTCCCAATCTAAAATTACTTGTTATTTCAGTTTTAATAAATCTAGCCCCAGGTATCATAAAACCTGGCATCATAACTGTTTTTCCTTGTAGCAATTAAACGACAAAGGCAAGAAGCTACTTCAGAGCCTCTCTTTACTGCAACTGCTTGGGATGCTGTTAAAGTTCATCACAACAGAGGGGCTGAAAAGAGAGAGACAGCAGTCAGCAAATTACCAAGCTGCCAACAGGAAAGCCTTCATCTCGATATGTTCTTAAATCTGACTTTCTTTTAATTCTGTCTGAACAGGATGGAGTCTTTTTCCCATCATGCGATGGGTCAAAAATACATATACTTGTTAGAATGCAATGTGGATAGAAGGAGCAAAGGTCAGGGAATATGCTTTCATTATTCACCATAATAAGACTGTGAGACTTGTAGAAGAAAGATATTAATAGTACTCAAGAGGGAGTTGCTTGGCTCGCTGCTGCGGACAGTCCAGCTGTGCTGTATGAAGGCAGGACTGGGGCAAGAGGCACGGGCTGTGGGTACCCAGGGCCACCCAACATCGCGAGGGATGCTCTGCGCCACGAGGGATGCTCTGCAGAGCAAGAAGCCCCTGGTATCTGGTGGGATTGGACTTGCAGCATCCTTGTTAGGAAGCCCTGATCCCTTACAGGGAAATCATGCAAACATGAAAACACCCCACTGCTATAAATCCTGGAGACAAGGGAGATGACTGTCCCCTCTCTCTCCTGTCACATCCAGTGACAGGCAGCAATGACCCCTCAGGCCTCAAGGACACAGAGTTTGCACTTCAGAAGATAGCAGAGAAAGGTGAAATACTCCTGTCAATCAAGTCTCCACATCTCTCTCAGCTCCAATGTGCATGTGCTGTTGAGGCACACAATAAATACCACCTACGAGAACACGTCCTTCAGGAAAAACTGAGGTGTAGAATTGCAAGATGGTTTTAGGAACGTCTATAGCTTTAACCTAAAGTATTACCCTAATACTGGTGTTTAATTGGCATAAAAGTGGAATTAAAAACAACTTACCCTGGGTATGATTAGCCTAAGGATTTTAAATGYTACTTGTTATGTCCTATTAAATACTGCTGTTGGGTTAATGTAGGTCTTTAGAAATTGTGGTATTGTAATGCTACCGTGGCCTTGAAGAGCTAAAGCTTTCCAGGATGCCTATGCTGCAATTACCTCCACTTGCACAGACTTCAAATCGTGGAGGACCTGTCCTCTTCAGATGCTCCCCTAAGGGTAGAATTTGAGGCACTTCGGCAAACTGGTAAGACACCTTGCACCATTTCTGCCCCAGCTATGCTTTTTCGTATAAGACAAAGACTTCCATTTCAAGGCCATCCTTCTGGTACCTATCACCACAGCCAAAATTCACTTTAAATAAGCAGGCTTGTAAAGAAAAGAAAAATCAAGGTATTTTAAGTCTTTGTATAAAACAGTAATTCCTTTCCTCAAGGACGGTATTTTATCTGCTGCATAATGAGATGAAGAAATCCCATCAGACCAAAGCAAGAGTTAAAAGCACTGCAAAAACTGCTCCGGGTTCCCAAAAATCACTCTGAATCTCTACAGCGTGGCTTCAGGAGATGGTTTCATCTTTCAGCCTATAAAAGCCCTGCTGCAGGCCTCTTTTGGTATATAAATGGCCTAAAAACATAGGGAAAGCCACGTCCCTCCTGAGCTCTCACATATCTGACTTCATTAATGATCTGTATGAGGAAGATTTTCCAGAACACCAAAAGAAGGGGAAATAAGTGTGCAGAGACGAGGGAAGACGATTCCTTCTCTATGTGCAAAGACTGCTCCAGGGAAGGACAGTTCACCAAACTGTATTACTACCTTTAATATTGCTTTAAATGTGAAGAAGTCCAAGTATTCCCATTTCTCTTTAGGCAAAGCCATGAACGTATGCCATGGCCTCAGCCCAGCATCTGGCTGGCACGAGGAAGCAAACCCAATCCGGAGACCACTCAGAAGCGGGTTATGGGTCTCTTGAAACAATCTTTCTACAAGAACAGCAATAATGACATTATGAGCCAAAACCTCTCCAGTCAGAGACCCCAAGGTATTTAGCTCAAGCCTCTCTGTACCAAATTTTCAGCAGCCCTGAACTTCTATAAGTCAAGAACTTCTGCAGACATCAAGGTGCTCAATGGCCTTCGATTAAACCAGAGGCCAACCAGCCCTGGCTGGCTGAAACAGGCACCTAAAAATCATTCACTCCTATTAAAACTTCTGGCTTTAACGTTCGTCATTCACTTATAGCTTTCAAAAGCCTGAAGTCTGCAAAACTGGCACAAACCCAGCCTCCTGCAAGGTCACCACCACATCCTCCCTGCAGCGGCATGTCACGTCTCATCCTGAGTCAGGCGTAAACCCCACAATAAAACCTGCTTCTTCCTTCCTGAAAAATACAGTTTCTTCCTCAGGCTACTACTTTAATACCAATAACAGAGTTACCGGAGTCACCACAGACTTTTAGTGGCTGAGTTTGTCCCGGCGAAGGGAACAGCCAGGCAGTAGCTTCCTTCTACTGCAACCCCTGCCGTAATTCAGGTGCAGAGGCGTTCTTCCCGGGATCTGCCTGAGGAATTTGCATGCACGAGCTAACATCTCCTCCCATGCACTGGGACAAAAATCATCAGCTTTCATGTCATAAGTTGCACATTTTGCTCAAGACGTGACTCTGAACCCAAAAGCTGGGTATGTTTTTTTTTTCCCATTGATATATCGCTTGGCCTAAAGAAAGAGAGCGCTTCCCCCAACCTTGCCTTGCTTCTGTCCTTGGACCACAACACCTGCATCCACATTTCCATTCAATAAACCAGCCTGGCTTTCTCAAAGCAAACAACTATTTAGATCAATGTGCTAAAAAAAATACAAACTGAGAAACTGTAGATGCGACAGCAATTTTAAAAAAAAAAAAAAAAAAAAAAAAAAAACACAACAAAAACCACAGAACTGCACAGCTCACAACAGGCTTGGAGATCTAGTGAAGGTCCTGCGGGTTGACCGACGTCCACTTCTGAAACCGCCTAACTCCAAGGAAAATCAATGGTGCGTTGTGCTGCTCTTGTGGACCCATAGACGAAGAGGCTCGTGATGGACTCCAGGTGTGTATGTTCCCACCAGGCGTGGGGAGAGGGACAGGCTGACCCCGCGGGGACAGGGGAGGAAGGAGACCATCACCATGAGAGCATCCCGAAGGTGTTGGGATCTGTAGCAGCTATCTTCTGCCCACGACACGAGGTTTCTCTGAGTGCTCACCCCTGGTTTAGAAATTCCTTTTTTCTGGTTTCTCCCAATTTCACCTCTTTCTCCTTGTGATGCTAAGACAGCCTGGCCCAAATCTGAGCTCTAGTAAGGCAAGGCATAGACAAAACCCCTAAAGCTAAAACTGTCATTGATTTCAATGTGTCCAAGATTAGGTCCGTTAGACCCGTGGATATTTTGCAAACTTTTTTCACACACTCTTCAAGTTTCCCTGGACCGTTAAGTGAAAGCTGGAGGATTTATCAGCAGCCCTAGCTCCAAGGATGGAGAATAAGGAGAAAAGGGTCAACAGTCCTTGCCTCTCCTGCCCACGGCGTTGCAGCATGCTGCAGTCTGGCCGTATTTCACACCCTGCATCCCCATGGCACTGCCCAGCGTTAAACACAGCTACAAAGTTAGCATTAAAAATTATAGCACGGAGAAGGAGAGTGAGAGTTATAGGGAAGGAGAAAAAGTTATGTTTTCAACCGAGATTTAAAGCGAGCTGCTGAGTCAATGAGGCAGAGAGGGAGCGGAAGGGAGAGCTGCGGTGCAATAGCTACTCTGTCTTCAGCCATGAAAGGGAAGGATGAACAAATTGGCTCAAAATTGCCCTCCTTAATTTTATAGCCGGCTGTACATACCTCATCCATCTCGTAGCTCAGCTTGCTCAGCCCACGCTGCGTTCCCGGAGCCCTCCGTCCTCCCTGCCCCACACAGACAGACACGTCCCCTCCTTAACACCCGGAGAGACCAAACCACGGAGGGGCAAACAAGCAAGGAGAGCCGAGGCTCAACCCGAGCTCCACGTGGTACCCGCAGAAGCGACCTCAGCTCTTCCCAACCTCGATTTTTCCCACTTTGCAACAATATATATCCTTTTCTATTAATTTGCTCTCCCAGTGTGCTTATTATTTAAGCTCTGCATTACTTAACTCTCCAACGTGTTTTGAGACACAGTTTGCAGAAAAGGCACTATGCAAAATAAAATTGTATCTTCTGTTCTAATTTGTTTCAGGGGCTAATTACCAGTTTTATTGGGTTTCTGAGCACGAACGTGCGCTGCATAATATGTACGGCACAGCTGCATACCAGAAAGTGATCCTTTGAGCATTAGAAGTTTCATACTTTGTTTTTAAAACAGTATGGGAAAGGGAAATAATAGATGGTCATTAGGCATTGAATAGGTTCCATTTTTCAACCTGTTTTTTTGGTTTTAGCATCAATATGTGGGTTTTCCCCATAGTCCCTACCAAGCCTGGTACGGTCCTTCAGTACAGCGAAGCTCCACCAGACCCGTATCAGCAGACGACTGCTCCTGAGCGCATCACACCGAAATGTTAATCTTAAGGAGAGATGAGGATAAGCAGCACTTTCTGAAAAAGAGGCCTCAGCCTGTTGCAGCCTCCTGGGAGGTGAAGAAACGCCAGCAGAAACAGCTGCTGCGGGGAACCAGCCTTTGGGAAGAGCGAACCTGAGCTTGCCGCAGCGGCTCGCTCGCTTTGCAGCCATGCACGGGCTGTGGCCGCAAGCACGTTGAAACGAGCTAAGCTTAAAGAGGGCATTACTGGGATTATAATGCTTTTGGTGCTCATCTTAAACCAATACGGAATAACCCCTCTGCGATGAGTTGCTACGGTTGAATGTGAAGGGCTCTGAATTCATGGGGCAGCCACGTCCCATGTCTTGCTGCCCTGATGCCAGCAGGAGCCAAACCCAAGCCATGCATGGAAACACGTTCCTAAACCTGGAATTGGTTTCAGCACAGCTCTAAACATCTGAAGTTGTAAAAAGGATAAAGACACAGAGATGTGCCTTTTTCCCTGGCAAAAGTAAGGGGAAGAAAACCTCTAAACTTCTCTTTTACTAAAGAAAGAAAGAAAACACAGTAACCAATTATTCTGTTATACGGCAGTTACA
>JAYKAV010002833.1:914284-934014 GCA_035582835.1 Phoebastria nigripes
ATTGCCCCCGGAGAAATGCATTAAGAAAAAAAAAAAAAAAAAAAAAAAAAAAAAAAAAAAAAAAAAAAAAAGAAGAAATGCACCAAAAGATGTCCGTGAAAAGGCTCACTTGCATCACAAGGGGAGAAAAAGGCCTTTTCTGCATCCAGAAATAATAATTAAATAGTTCCCCTTGGTGAGAAGAGCAGTGATGGGGGTGCACAAGGAGGRCAGGGCAAGGGCACACACCCAGGGGCGCTCCATGGGAGTGGGCACTGCCAGGACCCCCCTTTGCCAAGCAAACATCTCCCTCCTCAAAGCCCCCCGCTCCCGGGTGGCTGCATGTGATTAACTCGCATCAGGCTGGAGATGATGAAACTCTGCCCGAAGAGAGCGTGTGGCCGCAGGAAAGCCTTCCCAGAGCTGGGCTGATGGCATCTTGGCAAGCGGAGCCCCAGGGAAGAAGCACGTCCCGCTGGCAGCCCGCCACCCCATCCCTCCCTCCTATTAACACGTCGGCCCTTTGCTATTCGGAAAGCAAAAGGCCAAGAGATTTGTTTTTACAACACAGTGTTAGCTTTTCACGGAGGAATAAAAAGAAAAAGTATCAGCAAAACAACCTACGCATGCAAAATCACAGTTTATATCCCCCRGAGCAGAGTGGTGCCAGGGACCAGGTACTCTGCAAGAGACCAAAATGCATGTGGGACCTCGGAGCAGCGAGGATGGCATCATCCCCAGCAAGGGACAGTGCCTAAGCTGGGGAACCGGCACTGACAGAAGTGATCAGAAGTGATGGAAGAAGTCCCAGTTGAGGTGCGGTGGTAGCACCAAGCCCCTGCTCCTCCTACTTTCCATGAGCCCTGGCTGCAGGTGCCCCAGCCGCATCCCTTGGGGACGGCCAAAGCACAGCCGCAGACGTGGCTTTGGGGGACGGTGCCTCCTCCCCACACAGCTCTCGCTCCGCGGCCAGGCTATCCTGCATCTCATCATCCCCTCCGAGGGGCCCATCCCCATGACAGCTCACCCGGTGAAGCCCAGACAAACACCATATTCCCAGGAGGATTTATTGCCGATCCCACAAGGCTCGGCTCTGCCGCTAATTCCGGTTTAATTCCCGTGACGGACGAAACACGAGCTCCTGCCTGCACCCTCCCTGGCTCTTGCCCTTGCCAACCTGAGCACTGCTGAGGAATGGGGATGGAGGATGAATCTGGGATCTGGGGAATCGCAGCCAAACCTGCTGCAGCGGGAAAAGGGACATGTGCCTCCAGGCCCCCCTCATCTCACCCACTTCTCTACCACCGTGACCTTTCAGACCATTTACCCTTTTATACATCCCTCGCATCTCACCCTGCCCGTGCACCCGACAGCAAAAGCACCAGCACTGTGGATATTCAGCTCATCACCATCACAGGGACACCCAGACACACACCCTGTGAAAATGCTATTACAGCCGTAGCGCCTCAGAAGAGGAGCGCTCGAGGCCCATGGATGCACGAGCCATCCCTTGCAATGAGGAAAAGCAGTTTGTCCCACTCCAAGCAAGTTTTTTTAATCCATATCACTATGCTTTATCTTTGGTTCACACTGTAGAAGGCTTTGGGGGGCAAGAGGGGCTGAATGAAAACTGAACTTCTGCAAAACAAGGAGGCTGTGATCATAAAAATCTTATCAGGTCCCTGAATTATCACAAGCCAGCCCAGGGGAGCACCCAAAATCATCCACCTTAAGTGAGTCCTGCATCGATGCGCAGGAGAGAAGTGGAGGCTCAGTAAGAATTGCTGTCCCAGCCACGGCGAACGTGGGAATCGTGCTACAGGATGAGGGTGCATCTCCTTCTCCTCTGTATAACCCACAGCAAGACAACCAGCGGGCTTACTGCCTTTGTGAGCATAAGCCCTGCCCACCSTGGGACCCAAACGTGCAGCCTTGGTCCATGCCACGGTGACACCTCACTCTTCTCATCAGCTCTGCCCTTCCCAGGTCCTTGCAGACCGGAGTCAGAAGGCATAAGGACCATTCCTGAGCAAACGGACACCGTCTGCCACCTGTAACCCAGGGCACCGCGGTGCAATTACATGGTGTCTAACAACAAGCATTTTCTTCCCTCGTAGAGCTCCTAAAATTACCAATTTCATGGTTGATTTTTCTCTCTGCTTGTTTCTGCCTGTAACTCTCACACCCCCCACGCTTCCCCGCTCCCCGGTGAGAGGGTGCATTGCAGCAGGGACGTTCAGGGGTTCGAAGAGCTGCCTGGAGCCTTGTGATGGGACACGTGTCGCTGGTTATGTGCATCCCAGCACAGGAATAATTTCCTTCCAAGGGTAGCAGAGACATTCCAGCACCATGTGTGCATGGGAATGGCATCTGCAGAGCCAGTGCAGGATCCCTGTCGGCGTGCGAGATCAGTAACCGCAGGCACCGGGGTCTGAAGGCACCTGATGCTGCATTTCACAACCTGCCATTCACTGCACCATGCCCTGAAAACACAGCCAGCCCAACACCAAAGTCCAGCCACTTCCAAAATGCTCTTCATGGTCCTTATGGCCAAGATGTTCCTCCAAATCACTGGTCTTATGGAAAACTCCTTTCCACGCAAGATGCATTTTAGCTCAAGGGAAAAGGATGAGTCCTATAAGAAGCTCCTAAGCCGCCATGCAGTTACTGGGTTAAGGTTTTACTCGCTAGGCCTGATCCCCAAGGGCCTGAGAGGTATTTTGCACGCCTTCAGCAATGGATTGATGAATTTCCATGGCTGTATTTCCACTCACACGGCAGTCCTTCCATTCTGGTGCCTGCATATAAAAGGCGTCGGTGCACATCAGCGATCCTCTGCCCATCCAGTCCCCTCACCAGAACTGCAAGGCTTCACCCTACCATGGTACATTTATTTTCTTGCTCACTACTTTGCATTGACTTCTTCAAATACCAGATTTGGTATTTGAGGCCAGTAACGAGCACAGAGATGGAGCACCACAGCCTCGTGGCACAGCCTGGTGCTCTGCCAGGACCCCAGGATGCCAAACCCATGTGCTTCACCTTTCATAGCCTGTCTGCTCTTTGAACGAGGTCTGAAAAACAGGAGTCACGTTAATCTCAACATCAAATATTCATTTTTGGCCAACAAGCATCTATCTGGCCAGCGGGGAACAGGCCTGACCAATCTCGTGCTGATTTCTCACGTCAGGTTAGTTTTTATTTAATGGTATGGCTCTCTGAAGTCATATATTTCCGGCAGCCTCAGCTGAAGGAAGCGTAGCCTGATGTTTATAGTAACAAATCTAATAATCAAATACAGTCTGGTAAATGACAAACTGTTTATTTTCCCTCACATGAGGAATTCTTATAAAACTGCTGAAACATTCCATTTAAAAGTCATTTACATGGCGATGTGCTGGGTATTGTCATAAATCAGGGAAAGCAGCATCATGAATAATTTCAGAGACTAAAAATAATCCCAAACAGGAATCTTCTCTTCACGCTTGAACTAAGGAATATACAAGTATTTTTATTTTTTTTTTTTTTTCCTTAATTAAGACAAAAGGAGACCCCGACTGATGGGAATTTTGAGACAAGTTGAGCAGCACGTGCCGAGGGCTGGATGGATGCTTTCAGCTCCCTGGCCTGGTGGGATCACAGCAGACTTTGGACTACTTACAATTTCCTTCCTTTGGGGCACCCAAGCGTGGGAGCCCAGCCAAGCCTTTAGGGGACAGACACACACAGGGGAACAGATATAACATCCTAAACTGTGTCCGTATCTTCATGATTGGTTCCACCAAAGGAATGCAACTGGGTCAGCCCAAAGGTTTATCCACCTCCTGTCTTTGGCAGTGCAAATACACAGAGAAAAAGAGCATAAAACCAAGGGAAAGTAACGTGATAACCTTCCCTGTATTCAGCAACCAGTGGGATCTCTTGATCCAAAGGTCAATAAAATAAATAAAACAGAATGAAAGTTCCTGACGTTACAAAAGAAATACCAGATTCCTGCTATAAGTTGTTAAATACCATTTTACCAAGCAATAGCACCAGAGACATCCAATCTGTATGAGAACAGAGGTCCTGACCATACTCCAACCCCACCGACGTCCAGCAATATCTCAAGGGGGAGGTTCTGCTTCAAATTATACTCGTGATAATCAGTAGCTATTCATGTTAAAGCAGGTGCTTCCCATAAAAACTGGTGTAAAAGTAAGATCATGAGATCAGAATCGGGACCCTGTAAGTTTACTTCTAAATCTGGAAGTCCCTTTGGCAGCGTGTCTGAAGCCTTCAGCTGGAGGACAACCGAACCCTCGAAACATTTCACTTGAAATAATTCATACACTTCCAGGAAAAAAAGGGGGGGGGGGGGGGGGGGAGCATTCCTTTCCCACTCTGCTTTAATTTGAAATATGTCAACAGGGGAAAGCCAGCTGAAATCCCACACTTTCCCCAGATGGGCAGTGAGGTAATCAGTGGACGTCCGCCCATGTCAGACTTCAAATCCCATTTTGCTCCCTACACATCATCTGTGGTTGCAACCTTCCCTGCGAGCTGGAGCACCCCTTTTGCAGCAGAGGTTTGACATCTAGTGGACAGAYGGCTCCCGAGAAGCTGTCACTGCACAGCCGGGGATGTCGGTGCAAAGTCACCCTCCCAGCAGGAGAGGACCCAAGGAGCAGGGGTTCACCAGGCACCCATGGAGAAACACACAACAACCAGGGTGTTTCTCCAGCCAAAAGAGGCCAAGCAGCACCAGAACTAGAAAGATCAGGCCAGGCTGGTGGGAGAGGTTATCCAGGCTCAGCACTGGCAGGAGATGCAAGATCAAGGTGGGCGATGCTCAGACGCCAAGCAAACACAAGAGCTATACATCTCTATTTTTGAAGTGCTGTGAGCAAGCCGCTGTCTCCCTGATGCCCAAGAAGCATCGCTAGGAAACTGGGGCACCCAAGGGGCTGYGTAGTCCCATCAGACCCAAAGGATTTGGGTCCAAAAGTGGCAGCTCAGCAGAGTCACCCATTATCAGCCCTTCCAAAGGATGGTAGGAGCTGCTGGGTCCGTCCTGGGAGCTGCAGCATGACCTGGGCCACCAGCTTGTGAACTTGGATAAACCAAAGCACACCCACCAGAAAGGCAAACCACATCCTGCCCACAGCCAGATGACACTTTATCAGTTAATTTAGTCAATACTGCTCAGATACAGCATTATCCTCCTGAACTCCCCACAGCACTCTGCAAACAACATCTTGCAATAAATGGATCAATCATACTTTTATCAGATAGGCACAGGATATAAACCCAAGCATTAAGGGCCATCCCAGATACCCGGATAAACGAGGCGCTTTCTTCAGGCCTGAGYAAGTGTGATTCATTTCAGAAGGGGCTGAGATCTGCACAGCTGCCTAGGGATTCAGCACGCCCAATTCCCATTAAAATTCATGGGCTGGAGAGGACAAGAACGTCCATGGGAAGGCCAATTTTTGCTCAAACTTTCTTTCCAATTTACAGACTAAAGCAGCTCGGGATGGAAGCTCGGATGGGCTCTGAATGAGAAACTGAAGCTTTTGGAAGGCTCTCGGCTCTCCAGCCCTCCAGAAAGGGCAGCACATCACAGCGTACCAGAGAAAGCAATACTATGGGATGCAACAGCAGCGCAGAGCCTGATAGATCTTGTTCTTCTTGGCAGCCCTATTAAACAGAACAGGACTGTSTGCCTTTTTAAGGATGCTGGTCCAGGTGTTATAAGGCAGAGAGCATCCAGTGGACGTCTGGTCCCCTCACTACGGCAGGCGAAATAACGGTTGTTTGGTAATGGATTGCACCAAGAGCCATTTGAAGTTGCAGAAAACCTGGACAGCAKCCAACGTGAGATTGGATCACGACACGCTGCTGGGGCCAAATGCATTCCTTGACGCACTAACATCTTTGGGGGAGGATGCGTCTCCCTGTTTCATGGTCTCATGACGGGGAGCCCAGCGTGACCCCGGCCTCTGGCTAGGGCACGTCATGCAAACAAGGAGCGATTGCTCTGGAACGAGACCTCTACGAGATCTGCAGCAGGGAAAAATTCAAGCCTCACTTCTCAGGACTTGTTCACCACTGCCTGCTCCCAAACATACCACTCTCAGCCCGTCGCTCCGTCTTGCTGATACCTTATCCTGTTTTGCACGATGTGCTCCTCTGCATCGTGACATTGCCTTGCCTGCCAAGGACACGCATGGGCGAAGGGAGGACTCGGCGATAAGGGAGTTTCAAAGGGCTCTCGGAAGGAGCTCAGAGGCGGCGAAGCAAGCGCCGCAGGCCAGGCAGGGAAGACGCACAACTGCGTGTGCAGAACAACAGACTCGGTTAAGTCTACAGACATCATAAGACAATCTAACGCGGAACTGTATTGTCTGGGGAATGCTTCAGAGGAACCCCAGCATCCAGCTGTAGAGGCCCATATGTTTTGATAAGAGACTGTTAAAGGCAYGCTTCTCTAAACACACGTCACATTTTGTATAGATATGGGCTGTAAATGTTACGTTAAAATACCTCAATTGCCTTGAAGCCGATTCATGCTCTGCAACTGCCAAGGAAAAAAAAAAAGCGAGCCCGGGATATTTCATCTTGCTATCTGAAGTTATTTATAATAAACTCTGACTGAACTGAACACAACGGGCCAAAAGAGCAGAGGAAGCAGCGATGAAGGGTGGTAAAGCTCGTGCTGCAATCCATCACCCCTGCCGCAAAGCCGGTGTTCAAACAAGGCAACGGGTCTGGCTTCCATCAGGCAAAGCCAGGAAACGCAGGGTTAAGGCCAGCTTGAACTTGGTCCTTAAGTGACCCCCTGACATTACTCGCTGGTGACTCCAGCAGCACCACTGCCTCGAGGGCATGACTTGTGCCTTGTTTGCCCTTGGCTCTTCCCCACGTGGAGGTTGCAGAAGGACTCGGGGATCCCCTTCATGACCCTCCCCTTTCCTTGCACTGACGGAGCATTGGGACACAGGTCAGACCACACCGGGTTGGCGAGCAAACAGCTCCATCCCACCCAACCGCATGTCCACCTCCAGCTCCTCGCTGCTACAACCTGGTATTAGGACTGACATTAAACTGCAGGGCTGACTCAGAGGTAGCCGAGGATATTTTATCCTACTGAATTTCTCTCCAACCTATGAAAGATCACAGGCTGCCCAGAAATGATGCCTCAGATGTAGCTCCCCTTTCTTGTGATGAGCTGGTGGCTTAAATCCATCCTTCAGCTAATACTGCTGCTGACATTGACCCATCCTGGAGAGCAGAGATGTGCTTTCAAACACAGCATTTAGAGCTAAACTGACAGCTTATCAGGACAAAGTGATACGGAGCAGGCAGGGGATTGATTTTGCCTAACTGATCCCTCCTGTCTCGCTTAAGGGCAAACTCCACAGCCCTGACTGAAATGAACAGTCCCGCTGAGTCGCAACGGGACTGTGGGAATGCACAAGCGCAATAGGAAACAACCGCCTTTCCGTGGCGAAAGCTCCATGCCCATGGAGCCCACATGCAAAAACTGGTCTCAGATAAGCAGCAACAGTAAAATACCAGATAAGCTCACAGCAAGATGGGACTGCTGATGTCCATGTAGCGTCCAAAGCTTTACACCATTTAGCTGAAGTTATTCCCTTCCCCTTATCCATAAGCTCTGCCTGTCCCTCCTCAAGTTGACAGAGGTTCTTCTGGAGCATCTGGAGAGCACTGACCACACACACTGCAAGGCTTTATAAATGAGACCTAATCTCTGGTACCCGTTTCTTAGATGAAGTTCTGCTCTGCTCACGTGGATGTGAGCTATTTTGAAGATGCTTCACAGGAGGAACTGCAGGCGCCCGAGTCGCAGCTTCTCCCCCACCTCCACCGCTCGTTGTCTGCACGACCCCTCGCAAGTCACCTCATTGCTCCTTGGTGCGGTTCCCTTCTCGCTTTCTGCAAGAAGCCAACTCACTCTCTTCAAAGCAGTCTCAGCCCCAGATTGCCTCTTACTTGGAGCTCTACGGCACTCGCAGCAGCTCTGGGCTCAGCCTAAGTGCTGCCCTGATGCAAATACTAATAATGCAAATGGGCTCCATAATTGATTGCCCGTGCACAGGAGAAGCAGCTCTGTGAGCTCCATCCCTTGACGAACATACATGGGAAAGCCTGGTAGTTACTTGTCAAAAACTCAACAGAGCTACAAAGAAACCAGCCATGACTCAGCAGGGCCTAGGAAATTTCAATGAGAGACATGTTTTTAAAAAAAATTCAGAAAAAAATGTGAAAATAGAATAAATATGGCCTTAAGAAGACCCTCCATTTTGCTATGGCTGAGCACTGATTTTTTCCAGTCACGGCACAGCCTGCTCTAGCACTGGGGCAAGATTTCAGTTCATCATAACGGGGGCATCAAGCTGCAGGCTGGAGATGGAGCTATCGGAGCAGGACTCGTACATGTGACAAGCACCGAGACAGGGTCGGAAAAACAGGGTTAGCCTATGACATGGGAGAAAAGCATCTGGCCAAGATGCCAACTATGAAATCCCCCAACAACAGAGTTACTGCCAGCTTCAGCAGGTCCAGAGCTCTCCTTTTAAATACCAAATTATCAGTTCAAGAACAGGTTCATACTTAATAGTGAAAATGAGAAGAATCTCTTCAAAACCTGTATGACATGTAGCATTTTTTCTGTCCAGACATGGACACTAAAAATAGGCACTCTCACAAGTGAACATTTTAGTGATCCTCATCAGAGAAGCAAAGAACACCACCACACAGAAACTAAACCAACTTTTGCCCGGCAGAGCCGTGCCCTCGGGAGCCAACTGTGAAACAATGTGCGAGAACTTACCCTGCACTCGCTGTTTGCCTTGATAAGAGATTTAAGAGACCATGGTGGTCAATCAAGCCCATCACGAGCCTCTCTTCATGTAAAAGACACATGATTCAGTGTCGAGTGAATTTTTAGTGTTGCCTTATAAACCCCTGCGAGGTTGAGGTTTGCACTGGAGCGGCCGGGAGACCCGCGCCAGCGGTTGTGACTGTAATAGAAGTGTTTACAGCACTGGCATATGCTTGAAATTGCAGAAACAATATTCAGGATCACCGATAAAGGGAAAACACCACAACCAGATCTGAAATAGAATGCCCTTCTGAATTCTGCTCTTCCATTACCAGTGTTGATAGAGATGAAATTAAAATCTTTAGCAGGAAGCGAGGTGAAGGAAATCCCAGTATATTTACAGATGCGGCATTTACCAGTCCCCTTGGGAACAGATCCAAATCTCTTTCCTTGGGAGCCCATTTAATAGGACAGCAGCCTTCCCAGGGTTTGCTTCCCATCACTGGTGTCTCTCCCACCTGTCTACCCATGCCATCTGTCCAAGTATGTTAAATATTGGCCTAAAAAAAAAAAGAAGATTCAGGAGAAATAGGTGACATTTTATTTTGTTTCCCTTCCCCAAGAGTTGCTCTGTACGGTTCAATCCTCCAGGCTATGAAATTCAATAAGCCATAATGTTCCAATCGCTACAAGCCGCCTAGTCCCCACCGTGCCAAGGTAGCTCAGATTTAACAACAAAATTACAGTGTACATTATACCACTACAGGCTCCGCACAAACACACTTACAGAAGGGCCTGGTTGGCGATATACAATGTGTTTAGGACTAAATCCTGCTCCTGGACCCATCAGCTTTGCTGGCATTGAAGTTACCCGACCTGGAACATGTGGCTGAAGAATAGGGTCTCGGTTTCTTTTCCAAACCCAAACTGATGCTTCCCTACACTCCTCCACAGGTGAAAACCCAAAGGCAATGACAAAGATCTCGTGGACTCATTATTTCACCCCAGGACTTCAATCAGCACATCTAAGTCTGACAGCATCCTTATGGACAAACCCAACCAAGGAATAAACTTGCTCACTATCAGCCTCCACGAGAAAGGTTTTCATTCCTTTGCAAACAAAGTGAAGTCTATTCTGCTAGGAACAACAGCATGGGTGCACACAAATATATATAAAAACATACATGTATTAAGTATGTACACACAAATATTGCATTTCTGTGTTCCTCTGCCTTCCCATCAGCTGTGCCCGAAACCTAAGCCCAAAGAATTTCTATTTGAGGTTTGCTTTGTCTGCCGGCGAGCATTTCATCCTTTCCTCTCTCTGTCATCCCCAATGAAGGAGGTGTCAGCTCATGCTTTCTCTCCTTAACCACATCAAGAAGCAGCCAGGGCTGCAGCTCCTCCGAGACAGGAACGGATCTCTATGCAAATACCTGCGTACCCATCGCAAATCTCAGAGGGTTTAATCAAACAACAGGGAAATCAAAACAAACGCACGGGTGGAGAGGAGAGGAGAGCGATGGGGATCGAAGAGTTTGGGTATGCCAAGCTTCGCGAGGGTCCCGGGGGATGCTCCCCCCAAAACATCCCTGTTTGTAACGTTCATCCAACATCCTCCAGCCTTCTGGAACATGACAGATGTCCCAAACACCCCGTACCATAACTTGTGGTTTACTTTCTGCAGCAAGACCTACCAGAATATTAGATATTCAGGCAAATCCTCGTTCTACTTTGCACCACAAGGATGGGGGAAAGGGGCCAGGAGCAGTCACGCAGCTTGAATTCACCCTCTGAAGGAACCGCGATCACAAACAGATGTACACACATACAAAGTCATCTTATTTCTCCGGATGGCTTTCGGAGGCACTGCTTCTGAGCAAAATTGCAAGATACTAGTAGCATTGTGAAAGCACACAATTTCCATCTGTCAATTGAAACGGGCAAAATTAGATCTCGAAGCTGCGCATTTAATCCATTGCCAAACTAGTCTGCCTGGTACAGTGCTCAGAACAGATTTTTATTAAGGGAAAGAAAGAGGAAAATTGTCTTTTACAGCTGCATCTTGTCAAAGCTCCCCTCCTCCACCCCCAGCCCGGCCGGCCAGCTCCGGAGTGACCGCTCTGATATTTCCCTGCGGCAGGAGGCTGGGAACAGCCCTGGAAGCCCTGTACAGAGCTCATCAGCCTCTAATTCACTTCCAATTTGTCTCTATGCAGGCAGACAACTCCTAATTGCTGGTTCAGAAATACAGTGCATACCCTGACGATTTTAAGTTGGTCCAAGTTATTAGAATTAACTACTAGGGGAGATCACGTAACAACTCTCCTCCTATCCCAGGCAGCTAAATATTCAGTTAAGTGTATCTTACTTAAAATCACAAGGCTGCTTTGGCGGCTGGATTAACGGATTGGACACAAATGCCAGATGCTACCTTAAGAATTAAGGGCAAAATCTGAGCTCAAGTTCTCTTAAAACATCTGTGGAAATAGAGGTAACGTATTTCTTGCATGAGTTTTAACGCTGGTGGCAAAGGTTGCTGCTGCCCAGGTCGGATGCCCAATGCTTGAATTCACAGTGTGATGTGTGATAAAAGTAAAGCACACCGGTGTGTCCCTGGGTGTGCGGTCCACGGAGCCGAGCCTGTACCCCTGGGACTCCTCCTGATTTACACCAGCATAAGGAAATGGCAGACCACAAGCTACGCGCATAATCCAGTGGAAAACTAATCAGAGCTCTGTAAGTAGGCAGCTCAATGCTTCTTGTCTGCAGAAGCAATTTAAAAAAAAATAAAAAACAAACAAGAAACAACAACGCACAAACACACAGAGAAAAACATGATTTAGAGTTCATTCACTGTAAACTAATGTGATCCCGGTTGCTCTAATGGAGTTACTCCAAACATGTCATTTAGACAGGGCATGGCAAATAAAGCTGAGGTTTTGCTTCCAAGTAAGCCCGGGTGGATGCTGCCGACCGGCCCCACGGGAGCCAGCCCGAGCCCCAAAACGCCAAGTAACAAAAGCCAAGGAAAAGGTAAACAAGGGTATGCTTAAACTCAATTAGACTAAACCTAAAACTGCTTTTGTATTTTAAAAACCTCACTAAAATACAGTAAAGCATCTTAGAGACAGCTGTATGATATTCAGATATTCAGAAAATATCTATATCCAGCTTGGGGCTACACTGCATAAAATTCATCTGCAACATAAAGAAGAAGAGATTAGCTATAGGCTCTGATCTTCTGCTCCCATTAATCAGCACAGTTTAACTCGTGTGATATGTTGTTTTAAGTTTCTAAGGGATTTGCCATCTAAACATGCTGGAAAAAAATACATATGGACTCAATACATAAACCAAACTTGTAAACAAACTGCAAATTGAAACTGCATTTATTGGTTCCCACCAGATTTGAGAGGTGAGAAAACTGAAGGCAATTGGAAAAACTTTACAAAGTGGAGTCTGGGATGCATCTTGTAACTGCCTTGAAAAGTAGCAAATTAATTGCTCTGAAGGGTCATAAATTACAGTCTGAATATAACAAGTAAATTGTAGATATTTCACAGAGATTATGAGTAATCTTTAGTAAAATCTGATGCAACAAGTTAGCATCTCTCAGTTTCTCACTGGAGGGGAATAACCAGTACAGAATAATTACAAAAAATTAGTAGAAAAGGAAAAGCACACACAAAGACGCCCTAAAACAATTTTAATTACGATCTTCAGTGAAACTATACATATAGTAAACTTGGATATGTGGATGCAGAGAGTGTTAACTTTTGAATCCACTGGCTTTTGTAGCAATAAAAGCACTAACTAGGTTAAAGGGTGAGGAAGAACTAGGCAGGCAAAATTTTTCTAAGTGCATTTGCGAATTAAAMCTGCTCAGAAATACCTGCTGCAATCCTGACTTGGGACGATACTGAGATAAATCCCTAAAACTCTGACGAGCTGCACACTCGGCTTGGATTCAAACACAAATGCAACAGGGACAGAGATGAACGGGGCGTCAGGGGCTCCAACCACGGCCAGCGTACACGGTCGGTCTTGCCGGCGTAAGGGAAAGATCAGAACTGGGGGTGAGGAGGGGTTAAATATGATTCTGTTTACTGAATATTATATTTCATTAAAGTCAAAGATCTAATTTTATTTTCATTACTTATACTTCTGATTTACTTTGTACACTTTGCTCAGATGGACTTTTTTTTTTTTGGTTATGAGTCAACTTCATTTCACATTTCCATTCTTGGGCACCAGCGTTGTATCTTTTTTTATGGTTTCCCTACACTCACACTTCTGAACGCATACAGGTATTACCATACACCGTCAGTCCCTGCTGCAAAGAGCTACGGCAAAACCTCATCTGCTTTGAAAGTATTTTTGCAATTAGCTTTTTTTTCTTGCAAAAGTCATTTTGAAAACAGGAGCCAAGCACCAACTAATGCCTGCCTGAGTTTGCAGAGAGCTTAACACCTTGCTCTGAGCAACCAGCCACCCCCCTGCCCACGCTGCCGCTTACGCTGACATTTTTCCTAAATATCACAGACTCCAGCAGCTTTGCCACAGGACAGGGATTTCCAACACTGATCCATACTCCCCGAGTTTGGCTAGAAGACAGGAATAAAAGGCATTTCACAGGGGTACAAGCTACGAGAAGTGCTTAAGGAATTTGGGGTGCAATACAGAGGTCAGAGATGATGGGTTTTGGCGGTGCCAGGGATGCAGGGACTGCGACAAGGCAACTAAGGTAGTTTCTGTTGGTATTAAAGACGAAACTCGGGACGAAACTGTTGATTAGATGTGTTGAGCCAACACAGAACGCTGAAATGAAAGGAGCTAAAACACATGTGGACAACATATTTTTAGACGAGTTACAATTTACAAGACTTTTCTTCCTTATGTTTCCTAATTGCTTGTCATTCAGCAGGAGATGCTGCTGGGTGCACAGCACCTGCGCCTCTCACCAGATTCAGTGGGCGTCGTGGATGCTCAGCAGCTCCCAGGATGAGGCCAGAAATACATTTATTCGCTAACGGGTTTTTCCACAGCACGTTAAACATTTTAACTGCAATATTTATATTCGGAGATGACAAATTATGATTCGGTCAAACCCTCCCATTGCACTTGTCAGGATACAGCCTGAATAAGAACAGATTAAAAGCAAAGGCTTTCTGATAAAGCTCCTCAAATCTGATACATGCTTATTATAGAGCAATCAAATGAAGTTTGTCAAACTGATAGGAGCCCAGACCCGGTCGCTTATACCCACACCTCCGTGTGCTTCAGTGTAACCCCCCCAAATCACAAATTGCAATGCTCCCACAGACACGGGAGCCAGAACACATCAATTGTGCAATAAGGAATGAAGAGAACTGCAAGCCTTGTGTCAGAGAACAATTTATAACACTGCCGAGCAAACAGCTTAGCCCAGTACAAAGACCGGAAAGAYGGAGCGAAGACCAGAGTGTTAGAAACAGAGCAGATACACCATTTTGCATGRAACGCATTTTTTCATCATCCAAGCGTGTAGACACCTATACTGAGGAATGCTTGGAAATAACACGCAGGACGTTATTGTGGATGTTAGGTCTGCCCCGAAGTGCTTGTAAGGGCAACTAGCAAGTGCTGCAAGAAAAAGCACTTCAGAAAAAATAAATTAAAAAAATAAAAACCAGATTTGATGCAAGCAGAGACTCTACCCAAACAGGAGAACAGAGCCAAGTCCCACAGAAATCAGCTGGCACCGACAAGCTCTGTAGCCACTTGAGAAAATAAATCAGGGGAGGGTTTTTTCTGACTAAGGCACACAGAATTCAACCTATAATGAATCACTGCATGTTTTTATGAATCACTAAATAACCAGCAAAGTTGCTCAAGCCTTATCAAAGCCGTGCTGCAAAGCTGACACTTGGCGCCGTGATGGAAAGCAGGTTTAATCGCCGCTGCGCCTTACGTCCCGGGTTACGGCCCATTTCTCCAGCCAGTTGTACAGTAAAACCCCTCGCAGCAATGCAACGTACTGGCGATGGACACAGAGTCAGCATTTCTCCCAGCTGCTTCACCTCAGGCACGTGGACGGCGCCGGCTGCCCATTGCCGTCCCAGCCCATCGCTGTGTTACACGTGCATTAACCAACACGGGCCAGGAGCTGCATCCAAATCCCCCCCAGGATGCAGGGACACCTAGGGATTGACGAAAAGTGACTCAACACTTCGTCAATCAAAATATTAGCAACAGCAAAAAAATATATTAAAGAAAACACCTGTCTGGATAGAGGCATAGCTCCGTGTTTCTGTAGAGCCGTCAGTTAACAGCGGCACTTGGGAAGAGCCAGGAAAGGACCTCGCAGGATCGCAAAACCCCAAATCCCGCTCTATACCACCCAACGTGCACACCGAGTACACAAAGTCCCACCCACAGACCTCTATAAATAAACCCACGTAGGAGATCCAGGACTGAAGAAATAAGTAAGTTTGCTTCCCATCATATATCTTTTTAAAAAAAGGCAAATTAAAAGTAAATCAGTAATAACAGAGGGAAAACACAATACAGCTTGACAGTGAAAATTCAGTTTCAACCATTGCCCGTATCACAAGAACTACATTCAGGCTGTTTATTTGCTCTAAACTGTCACGTACAAGTGACTTTCTGGTTGAATTTGGGTTTGGAGGTAACCCTGAAGCTCGGAAGGACACTCCTGTGCTGGAGCCGTCACTTCGGAAAGCGGAAGAATGACACTACAAGCAAACAGCTTGACAAAGTCAACCGTGAAAATCAGACCTAGAGCCAGTCCAAACGCTTTYTGCTCCTTTGATTAAACTTTAAGGGACACAACTCTTTGATTATTGCTCCCACACCTGAAAATCAGCTCCTTGCAAATCTTTTGCTTTCTGGCGTTTGAGAACTCAGAAGTTTGTTGGGTTTATTAATACAAAACCACGCAAACGGAGGGGGGGTGGGGGTGGGATTTTTTCCAGGTTGTTCTTAACATTCCCAAATGCAGCGCAGCTATTAAAAACACAAACGTGCATCTACTACATCTGCCCACTCCCCCATTTTCCCTCCGATGTGCAGCCCTTTGGGCGGACGCGTGCCTCCGGCTAGGCAGGCTCCCGGCCCCGTAAGCTGATCCCCGCCCCACCTGTCCCCCCGAGAACCAGGCAACAGCTTTTTTTAGCTATTTCTAAGCCTGGCAGTAACCCCTTCTGCTTAAGCCAGAGAGGCAAACCATGCTTTTGGCCCAGCCGCGGAGGATTTCCACCTGCTCCAGGCCACAGGTCTGGGCTATCTCTGCTACCGACAAATATTTGGAGCGGCTGGGTGGCTTTTGTGGTTCAGGCGATCTGCATTGACAGGGGTTTGCCGGGAGCTGGGAGCCCCACGCGAGATGCACTTGACGGCACTCCCCAAACCGTGGTGGCATTTGGTTTTTCGGATGCTGATGCACCCCGGTCTGCAGTGCAAACCCTGTGGCGCGGCGGGATGCAGCTCCCCACCTCTGCCAGGAGCATCCCACGGGACCACCCCCAAGAGCCAACGGGGACCTGCCAGGAACCGGACCCCAAATACGCAGGATGGGACACCCTTGCTTTTCAAGGCATGTTGGACAGACGGACAACTGTTGGCAGCCCGGGGACACAGGGGTGAAGCCGCCAAGCAGAGGGAAGCGTGCACAAGTTTTGGAGCCGAAACACCGCAGGGGAGATGCACRGAGATGCACTCCCACACCGGGAAGCACTCAGTGAGCACGGAGAGAGGAGGGCCGCGGGCATCGGGGGGCACAGAGCAAGACCTTCTCCTCCTCCTGCCCCCCCCCCAAATAAACCCCAAAGAGAGCAAAGGACAAMTCCCCCAGCAAGAAAAAGCACCATTGAGGGAGAGAAAGCTGCTTTTCAGAAGGGGTTAGTGCTTCCCAGGTGAGCGAGCACCTCAGTGAAGCTCTTCAGACTCAGATTTTAGGAGACTTCACGGTCACRTCCCTTCCTTCTGTAGCAGAGGGAGATTTTAACACAAACGTAAAGCTCATTATCGTGGTTTATGGATCTATGCTTCTGGGTGGGCAGGAAGAGTCACCAAAACTGCACAACTGGCCAGAAACCCCCTTTGTGTTGCCATCTTCTCTTTCAAGTTACTCTTCCCCCAGGACAGGTGCTTGGGGAATGTCAGCCCTTATCGCACGGATCCACCCCGACTCCTCCTCGAGCAGTCTCCCCATCTAGCTGCTTTCCAAGTGTCCCAGCCCCATGGTGGTGGCACTTGTCCCCAAGCTGCCTGACCTCCGGCTGCCTGTGGTCCAACACGCACCCAGCACCRCCTGGGCACAGCACCAGCTCCTGAGCAAGACGCACATCTCCTCGCTTTGAGGTTGCTTAAGACAGCTTCGTTAAGCAGCTTCAGAAATCACAACCACCAGCAACACGAGTGCTCTCGCCAAGAAACTTAAAGAGTCGACACCGAAGGATTATTCTCACTGCGATGTGTGGGACTGCTGGCGACCGGGAGAAGGGGAAAAAACCCCGGCAAGGAGCTCGTCCCTATTGCTGCGATACATCATGAGCTTTGTTCTGCTACAACCAAAACATACTGGCTCTGACAGCAATAACACTACAACACAGGGCTTATGTAGTTTTATTAAATTTCTGCTTCACTATTAACCAACCGTCACAATTTCCATCTAATATTATGTCAGATGGATAAGTTTTGTAAAGGAACTCGCTCTCCTGTGAATTCTTAGGAGAGATGCTGAAAGGCAAAATAAAAGCACAGCCTCACCCTACAGCGGTACGAGCACACCTGAACCCTCTTCTACACAAACCTCCCTTGCTCGGTGCCGGCACTGCTTTGTTTTCCTCCAGCTGCGGGTTAATTTGTCAGCGGTACCGGCTTCAGGGATGCCGAACCCAGAGCGCCGCGTGGGAGAGCGAGACCCCACCAAAGCTGAAGGAGAAGGCTTCTCCCTCCCGCCTGCCCCCAAAGTTTTGAGACACGATAACCTGCTTTAAGGGAAGAGATTGGTCTTGACTCACTCTCAGCTGTAACAGGAACGCAGTGCCCTCCCCAAGCCCCTCCAGGACGGGGTATATCACTTTTTTGCTATGGAATCATCATCTACATTTAATGTTTATACGGCTAAAGCATCGCTGTGGAGATGGACTACTTGTTTACTTCTCCCTTCCATCCACACACGTATAGGAGCCCGGTTCCCCCCTCACAATAGTGTAAAGTAGAAATATCTCTGCAAAAGTCGATAGTTCATGTAAACCTACTTTCAACGAGAGGAGACCCAAGGCCATAAAAATTGTGGGTTTTCCCTCCAAGTACTTCTCCTAATAACAGACCAAGGCAGCATTCTGGGGAGGATTGTGCAATTCCTCCTAACGACAACACTCGACTTGGTGGTGTTGCTGAGGAAAACAGTGATCTCAGATGCACGCGGGTTTCTTTGGTTAACTGAAGCGAGATCAATAATAACCATATTAATAAATAATGCTTTTAATAGCAGCGGCAGGATATAGGCAGCAAACTGCAGGCAGGTATCAGGGATAGGTAAAAGCATTAATTATCTGCACAATGTCAATGCTTCTGAGCTGATGTGCAGAGCAAAGCTAAAAGCTCACTTTCTGAAGATTATCAAGACAGACTGACAACTCCCTGCTTGCACACAAGCATTTCGGGTAAAATTCAATTTTCTGGATGCCACAACTGAGAGGAACACACTGCTCTTTTTCAYTTAACATTAATAAACTGGGTAAAGGACACAGGGGAGGGGGAGAGATTTAGAGGCTTGACGGTCCTCTTCCTTCCCTGCCTGCAAGTTGCAAAAGAACAAAAGCAAAGGGGAGTTTTCGGGACCCAAGGCGAGAGAGGCATGTGCCTTCCCCAAACCAACTCCAACCCGCTCCATTTTTCTGCGACGAGAAAGCGCACATGCACTCCGAGCTCTCTTATATAAACAGCAAGAGGGTCAGCGCCTATCTGAAATTCCCCACCGTGTCCAAAATAAATATGAGGTTGTCTTTAAACTTCGTTCCTTCCCGCCCCACCGAGAGATAAGTGAAGTTGAGGGGTTTCTCCCCTCTGCGGGTCCTGGGGGGCTGCGGCTCAGCATCCTCCACTGCCCTGCGATGCTGAGGCCAGGCACCTTGTCCTGCCGCCCCGTCCCTCTCGCTCCCACACCAGACGGTCGGATGATGCTGGTGGAGCCGAGGGGACCTTGTCATGTGTCCCCCCGACCGATGCCAGTGGGATGAGCACGGGGGGGKGGTGCGCTCCCCACCTGTCCCGCTCCTGCAAAGCCCCACATCCCCCTCCCCGAGGTTGGGGATTGGGACAGCACGGGGTGGGGGGACTCTGGGGACCCCGGAGGCTTCGTGGCATCCCCGTGCGCTGGAGGGAGCCGTGAGCCCCCGGGACGCAGAGCCCCGACGGGGTGCTCCGGGCCCGGGGAGGGGGCCCGGGGAGGGGTGTCCCAGTCGGCCGGGGGGTACGGTGTCCCTCGGGGAAAGGATATGGGTTACAGACCAGCCTGAGGCACCAGCTGCGCGGGCGGGTGGTTTGCTTGAGGCAGAAGAAGGCGGTGGGTGCCAGCGCCGGGTAAGGCACCTGCTCCTCCTCCTCGGAGGCCAGGTCGGGCGGCGGGTCGCGGCCGGGGGAGCCGCCGGGGCCGGAGCCGGCATCCTCCGGAGGCTGCTCGGCTGCTCGGCGGGGCGGCGCGGCGATGGGCACCCGCACCTCGCCGCCGGCCGGGCGCGGCAGCGGCTCTCGGCTCTCGCCATCAGTCATGGTAGCGGCCAGGACCTGCGGGGCAAGGGCAGGGGGTCAGGGGCGGCGGCCCCCCCGGCGGCGGGGCGCACCCCGGCGCGGCTCCCACCTGGCCCCCGGCGTTCCAGCCGCAACAAAGACGGGCGACGGGGGTCGAGCCGCC
>JAYKAV010002833.1:934060-1000396 GCA_035582835.1 Phoebastria nigripes
CCACCCACCAGCTTTTTCATTTTCGGGGATGGAAAATTGATGGGGGGCGTGTGGGGGGGGGTGTCCTACCTTAGTTTGGCGGAGCGCGGTGTCCCCAGGAGCATAGCCGTGCCTTCCAGTTCACATGGGACCAGGCAGCAATCGGGGCGCCGGGAGGCGGCAGATCTCCCCCCCCACACCCCACCGCCACCCCGTAAATCCAGCGGGGGGGGACGACTGGGGCTCGGCGTGTGGCGCCCGCCCGCCCGCGGGGATGGAGGAGGGCTGAGGAGGAGGAGGAGAAGGAGGAGAAGAAGAGGTGGCGGCGGCGGGGGTGGGGACCCTTCCCGAGCCGTGCCGAGCCGAGCGGAGCCTCTCCCGACGGTAATCCCAAGGAGCGAGCAGGCAGCTCCGCAGCCGCTTTGCAAAGCTTCGCCCGTGCTTAACAGGAAACTTCGGATTTACCGGGGGAGGAGGGAGAGGAGAGGGGAGGAGAGAAGCGGAGGCGGAGGGGGCTGGGAACCCGGCGGGGCAGGGCGGGGGCGGGCAGCCGGGAGGAGCCGGGGCAGCCCCGGAGGGTCGGGGGGGGCCGCCCGCATGTCCCCCACCCCCGGCCACGCTGCCTTCCCCCTGCCTTTGTTCAGGCTCCCGGCGATGCGTGGCGAAGGGCAGGTCGCCCAGGCCCTCTCGGGGAGCCACCCTCACGAGTGGAAGGCGTTGGCGGGGGGGGTTGGTGGACACCCCCCCCCCCGCCCAGGGCAGGCGGAAAGGACTTTGCAAAGCCGGTGGAGGGGGGGACCGGGTTTGTMCCCCGCTCCCTGCGCGGCTCCACCTCCGCCGGGCTCCCCGCGGCCGTGCACCCCCAAAGGGGAGATGCAGCCCCCCCCGGGGCTCCAACCGGGGGCTGAGGGGGCGGGAGGGCCCGGCTGCCCCCCCCCTCCCCGGGGGGCTGCTGCGTGGGAAGGCGCCCGGCGCCGCTCCCACGGGGGGGCTGCGAGGCTGCCACAGCTCCCTGGAAACCCCGCTTGCCCCCAGGGCATTGATTCATTAGTTTTAATAAATAAATGTATAAGCCCAAGTTAGAGGTCGGAGCATTTTAATAAATAAAGATCGGCTCTTAAACTGCAGTGATTTTTAGCTGAGTAGCTAATCTTCTCAAGGGCTTAGCTTGGAGGGATCAGAATAAACAGATAATAGAAAGTCGTTACAGGCACCGTCCCCTTAAACTCCGCTTAGGAAGTTTTATTCTTTTGAGTTATTTCAAATATTTTGAGTGAATTATATCTCAATGTAGTGCAGGTAGAGGGAGGGGGGAGAAGAGAGATTAAAAAATGTTAGCTAGATACAGTCCCCTCGACTGGAATGTTTTAAAGAGCGAGTTCATTATATACCACCACATTCAATTTGCAAATGCAGTTCCCAATGCTATTCTTCATGGTTAATAACTGGGAATTGATTGAAAAGGGAGGTCATGCAGCTTTCAAAGCAGAAAGAGCCCAGCCCAATGGGGCTAGTGAAGAGATGGTTTTACATACACACTTTCAATGGTTGTTTTATTAGATGTTTGCAGGTTGTGATTAACAGTATGTGGCAATTTTATTATTGAACAAACAATGCCTCTGACAAGCACGACACAGCCTGCAAAGCGAACATGAACTGTGCRAAGAAGAGATTGCACTTGGAGTTTCCATGCGTTTATACAAGCTAATCAGGGCAAATCATAAATTACTGTGGGAAGGGAAGATTTGCATGTGAGTTGGTGGAGCTCTCCTTGAGCAAACCGTCTTCCACTCATAAATTATCTTGCTCAGGAAAATGACCTTTACAGGAAGAAAAGGAGGTTTACTAAAATGGGAATGGGGAGAAGGAGACGCCAAGCCTCGAGAGCAAGCGACGCCTCTTGACCCTCTCCCAAAGGCAGAAGCTGCCCAGGCAATAAACTTTCCTCCGTGCCTCCCCTCCGGCTCCCTGTCAGGAGACCGGGATGCTGCTCCCATGACTAACAAATCCATCTTCAAAGCTTTTYCCCCACCAGCTGTCCGTGAGCACCGGCTCCCGTCCTTCCCGGGGCAGAGGCTGGGTGGAAGCTCGGAGCTGTCACGAGCTGCAGACATCCTTTCCATAGCCAGACAGAGCATGGGGAGCCTGACATTTTCAAGGTCTTAACCTGTTGCCTGATGGAGAGTATTTAAAGCCAAGAGCCTTATTAATAAACTCCATGCAACAATGGTGGCCGAGAAGGACTTTTATTGTAAAACAGAGGATTTTGAAGAAGCCTGGCAAAGAATAGGCCCAATCCTAACCCCAGTGGGGATTTTTGGCTCATTCTGCAAAGGATCAGGATTAATTCCAAAGGTGGTCATTCTTGAAAAGAGACAACATTTTGTTGGCAAAACTATTTGCTTCCTCCTGTATTTCCTGCTTAACCCGCATATAGTGGTTGGAAGGAGTAGGCCAGATTCTGCTCCATTTACTCCAGATTTGTCTCCAGCTGGCTGCACTGACAGAAGTAACACTTCTTCAGGTTTACACGAGTCAGAAGGATCTGGCCACAGCATTTCTGTCATTAATAAACGACCAGAAATTTTGAGATCAATACCAATCTGAGGATACACAGTATACCCTGAATGGGCACTTGGCTTGCAAAATCACAGCTGACATAATGACATGTGTAATGCTCTTAGCTGGCCCTAATAAATCGTCCCCCGCTGGCACGCGCCCGGGTGTATTCCAGTCCGCATGCAAAGTGGACAGGCTGGAGATGTGCACATCTGCCCCAAAATCGTACGGATTGGAGAGAAGAGCTGGGGTCCCTGTCCTGGGCTCACGAGTGACAGCGGTGCTGGGTCCTGTCATGGGAGACATCACCCGTCCCAGGTGCTCGCTGGGGTGGGAGCTCAGCAGGGCAAACTCACAGGGCTCCTAAAGTTACCGGAGCCACAATGATTTCAACACAGCTCAGAAACCAGATGTGCTCCATGACAGCCAGCATGCGGACCGAGGACACCTAACCTCACCTTCTGCCTGATCTTCCCCATTTGATGTTATTTAGCATGTAGCAGCCATTTGCAAACTGTCACAGAAAGACAAGATAGGACTTTACAAGAAAATCCCCAGTTGTCTCAGGTATTTCTCATAAAGCAGCCAATTCTATTTAATATTCCTCCTCCAAACTTGCCTACAACCTCTCAAAGGCTGTAAACCTTCCAGTGACCCTGCTGAAGGAAGGAGCAGCGTCTCCAGCCCTGCAGCCTGCCCAGCTCCGGGGAGGACGGCAGGATGCTCCTCCCGGCTGCTACACCTTGAGTCAGGAGCAACCCGAAGGAGACCCACTGCCAAGGTGACACCCCACCAGGATTAAAAATCAATTTCTCAAGGTCATGGGCATGGTGAGAGCGGGACCAGGCATCCCTGCACGACTCACACCCTGCTCGCTAGCGAGGCTCGAAGGGGAGCCTTTGCCAACATCTATAAAATGTGCTGGGTGTGCCATCGTAGTGTACTGTCAGACGAAACCCAGACAGTAAATCAAGCGGCGTAGCACAGCTTAATGCCCTAGTCTGTGATTGTATGTGATGCACAGTCTCTTCCCATAGAGTTGCGAGGATCAGCTGGGGGGGGGGGGAATCTGATTTGACTTTCAGGGTTTGATGCTACAGCAATTCCCAGGCTAAGATGAGATCAGTAGGTCAGCCCCATAGTTTAAAGCTTCTTTATGTTTTTATACCTGTTAAGCTGACCTCTTATATATGAAGTCTGACAGAGGTGCTGAATACTTTATGTAATATTTTTTTTTACTGGATCTAATTCTAGCTGACTCAAATCTGGGTTTTTCTGATTGCAGAAAAACCTTCAAACAAGGAACAATCTAGCTAATAGTGCTTGCATAAATCATCCTCAAAATAATGAGTATCTGTGGAGTGAATTCATTTAGCTAAATAGATGGAGGACCACTTTAAAGTTATTTAGAAAGATTAACAAAAGAGAAGGGAAATGAAAAACAGATAATAAATTGACGAGAGAAGGGAAAAATTGTATTAGAAACAATGAATTTATAATAAATTCAAAATGTTAAGGAGAAAATTCCAAAAAAGGAGATTGGCACTGTGGCAGTTTGGCTGTGCTCGTGCTAAAATGTATTTTTAATTAAAATACACGGATGTTAAAACGCATTTTAAAATAGATAGATAAATAGGTCCCCAGCCAAAATTATATTTTTACTTTTACGACTTCAAATTCACCCATAATTTGTCCTTTCCTGGGTACAAAACACTTCTCTACTCCGGGGCTAGTTCTTCCATTGCACTCAACRTACCTTCATCAACCACTGACTACAGAATGCCAAACTGCACGTGCCCCCTGGGCAGGTCGCAGCACTTACTCCCTTCCCAGCTGGCATCTGCACCGTTTTCTGACACAACCCCCCCAGTATTTAGCTCCTGCATCCTTTCTTCTTCACCTCTCGTTTTTCCTTCCTCCCATCTCAATCCTTTCCCTTCCTTCTCCACTGATTTTGCCATATGCAGTCCCCCATCCTATTCCTTGGTCTAATATCCCCCCCTCGGCTCCCTGGCCCTTTATTTAGGGGTGACTTTGCAAGGTGCCTGCTATCCCGGTAACAGCCCCACAGGGAGCCCCTGCAAACATATTGGATTGTCCTGATGAGTTTTTTGTATCTCAAGCCCCTACAACAGCTCTGTATCTGCATTCCAGTGGCAGCAGCAGACACAGATTTTCTTGCCTCGCCTTCAGCAATTTTGGAGTGAGTATTCCCTCCCCATAAAGGTTCATACTAGGTTTTAATGCCTTTGTGGTGCAATGTTTAGGTTCTCTGTAGCCAAGCCTGGAGAAATCCACCAAGAGGTCCACACAAGGAGTACAAAGACTTGAAGTCACACCTAAATCCTGAGCAGAACTGGGATGATGCCTCAACCAAAATGGTGCTTTTGAGATCAAGTCTACCATTCATGTTCCATTCTCCAGAAAAACATCATTTTTCAGGACAAAGCGTCCCCTAACAACTTCTGGCATTGTGCTAAAGAAGCCCAAGGCATCTTCAAAACTCTTCACCCACCTTGCACTGTGTTTCCAGTCTCACGCCTGAATGTGCAGCGTTTCCAAACACATCACCGAGCGAGCATATTTCAAACCCACGGATTTTGGACAGGCTCAAAAACTGCATTGTGGCTTCTCTCTTTCTCCTGTTGTGTTTGCCGCTTTGATTTCTTTAATTCTCGTATCATGTTTAGACTGCTAAATATAAAAACTGTTCAAAATAACTGTGCAAAATATTCTCCAAGTCCTTGAGGAAAAAAAAGTACATTGCTCAGATCTGCCTTCTCATGTTTTATGGTTTTAGCATGTTGTAAATAGAATATTTCGATCATAAATRTTTGATAAAAGTAATTTCCACGTGAAGTTAGTTCTAAGTCAACAGCCCCAGAAAGACAGAAGAGGAGCTACCAGGTTGGCAGCAACATTTGGTGCATTCCTGAAAGAGTTCCCCAAACTTACTGGAAGAGACCACCTTGAGTGGGGAAGACAAGTTTGGTCTCCACATTCCCCCTTTGCCTTACCTCCTCCTCATCGCCGCGATGTGGACACCTGCTCAGCGCGAAGGAAGCAACGTCAAGGAGCCCGAGAGTCGCAGATGTGTTTTCTGACAGTCAAAGTCAGGTCAGCTTGTGGCTTGATATTTAATTTCCCTGCCTTCATGCTCAAGCCTTCACACAACTGACTGGCACCTCTCCTCTTTCACTCATGGACCTGCGGACTGAAGCATCTCTCTTCAAGAAGACCCTTAAGTGCGGGTTGTTGCCCCCTTGAAGTCCCTGGGACGTTAGCATTGGTCCACRCTTATGTTTGCAAATAAGCTCATCTCTAAAGCTCAGAGGTCAACTTGAGCACCGTGCACCGTTTACCAGCACTTTCCCAACACCTTTGCTAACAATCGTGCAGGTCCTGGTGAGCCAGATTTCCTGACTGTGTTTTGACTAACATTTTGAATAACGCTGCTTGCGGCAAGAAATCACCGTGGCCATGATTTCCCCTTTCATGGAGCTGGAATTTCACGTCCTTTAATTTCATTGATTGCTCTGTAGTCTTATTCAGTGAGAATGAGAGGAATTTTACTTTTACAGGTGCCTGGTACATTCCCACTTGTTTATTAGATGGGCAAGACAAGACAAAAATAATGAATTTTCAGTTTGTTGCCAGTATCAGAAATGCTTTTGGTGGACATCTAAAACCGCAAAACCTGCACGAATGCTGTCTTCTTGCTGAGAAGACAACAGAAAATTAAAGACAGATAAAAGACAATTTAACCAAAGAGGCACCAGAGCAGTTTTAAAATGAATTAAAATGAATTTGCTCATTTAAAGGACTTCACTGTAGGTCAGGCCCCTTCAGAGGCAAAATTATTCTAATTGATTATATTGTTGGTAAATGCACTTATGGTGTGACAGAGTATTTGAAATCACTGAGGCAAACTGTTGATGGTGCAGATTAGCTAATTTACTGGACAAAATGACCTTTGTTGTACTAAGAACCAAATCTTACGGGACAGAAGTCTTTTAAACAGCTGCTAATAGTTTAAATGAATTACCCAAGAAGATGATGTTGTAGAGCTGAATATATTAGAGGACTTAACATAGTAGGGGATATATACAGAATATGTATGGGCTGAATATATTAGAGGATGCTTTGCAAGAGAAATAACTTAATTGGGGACTCACAGGTTTCTGCCGTTACATGTCCATAGAGGGGAAGCAAGCAGCTACCTCTTCTACACGCTAAATTGTTTGACATTTCTCTTCCAACCCTCAAAGACAACTGTTGTACAGCAAATGCAAGGTAAGGGAGTGTATCCAAAGAGGCAAAATATTGCTCTATATTGCATTGCTGTAGAGGTTTGGCTATCAAGTAGGAAACTGTTCAGCCAGGACATCTGCAGGTAGCCTGAGCGATGCACAAGCTTGCCCTGCTCTGGGCTCGGTGCTGTGCAGGAGGACGGTGCGGAGACGAGCAAAAGCTCACTCTAAATGCAACAGGAAAGAAAAACTAAGCAGCGCCGCATCCCTCTCCAGCAGTAATTTCCTCATGCTATGAAAGTCATATAATGTTCTTTACGCAATTTATTGTAAATCACTCATGGCTTGTTTAACACTCCGCTGATTTTATCTTGATTTATTGCATTGCCACCCTGCACGGCAAGGCAACAGCCGTGGCTTTATGGTCTTTAATCAAAGCCCAAACACCTGTAGTTTGCAGCCCATGGCTGAGGGTTGCTGTACCCAAAGTCCCTGCGTGATGCTCAGCCTCCTGCGAGCCCACGTGCCATGGACTGAGCCCAGAGCACCGCACAGACGCACACAGGGGGTCAGCGCTGCTCCGCTCCCCTCCTCCTTTCGCAGCCCACCAAGGTCCCGCGCTGCCAGGCCAACGCACTGAGGACCACACTGCACAGCCCTGGGGTTTCGTCTCCCCATTGCTTCGGGGGGGTGCAGCGAGCCCACTTGCTYGTCTGCCCGCTCCTGTTATCCTTTACCTTACTGTTCCGTGGTGGCTCCTACAGATCTTGGGTGAGATCATGGTCCCGCAGCTGTCCATACAGTCCCTGGCACAGACTGTCCATATTCCTCAAACAGCTGACAGCCTGGTGAGGCAGAGATCAGGAAAACAAAAGCATGAACATCCTCAGAGAGACAACAACATTTTACCCCAAAAAATTTACCTGGGGGTCGCACAGGAAGCCTGTGGCAGAGCCAAGAGCAGATCCAGACTCCCCCAAGACTTAATTACAAAATTAGCATCTCCCTCCTTGGACATTAGGGCACATTGCAAGACGACAGCTGGTGCTGGTGACATCTGAGTGATCTCCAGCTCCAAGCAGGTGAGCAAAAGTAGGCATTGGACTACTGCAAACCCATGGAGAGCATCTGGAAGTCAGGAGAGAATCTTTTCCTCCCTTTCTGTGGGGCAGCCGACGATACAAGAGGTAAGGAACAGCTGCCCAAAAGAGTCCTTTCATCACTTCAGACAGCTAACAAAGCCAAAAATAAATATTTCAGCTTGGGCAGTATTTAAAGATTTTATTGCTGTAAGGCCAAAATTTCAGTCTATCAAAATCTCTTTACACAAACCGAGTTAAATGAGTAATTGGTTTAGAAAGAGTTGGACCAAATGCACAGCAAAAATATAAACTGTTCCCATGAAACTCTGTTAACTCCCCCCCAAAATATATATATATAAAATAACACGGACTGTACCACCAGTCGTACCGCAGAGCTCTGTATGTGCCCGTCCAACCGCTTGCCCAACCRAGCACGTCTGGGTGACAGAGCCACCCTGGTGCCCTTGGCCAGGGCTGGTCCCGCGCCGAGCCCCCCCGTGGGGCTGCACCCCAGGGCATTGCTGTAGTGCCCTGCTTCACACATGCAAACCGGAGAGCGGTGGGACACGAGGAGCATGTTGGCTATTTTAATCCCAGGCAGTAGACACTGAACAGCTGCACGTGCCGGGCCCAGGCCAGGCGCAGTCACGTCCCCGTTTGCAAACCTTGCCTAAAACACCTGGCCTTCTCCTCCCCTGCCGTGCCATGGCACCGTACGGGGTGCGCTGGGACGGACGTCCAACCCCACAGAGGGGTGCAGAGCTCCGCTGTCCTGGTGAAGGGTAAAGGGCACCCACTCTACATCATCTTCTCCAAGACTTGCAAGACCCAGATCTGAGCAACAGCTGTGGGGGAAAAAACATGCAAGGCAGAGTCAAAGTTATTCCTGTCCCCCGAACCCCAGGGTTTCCCAGGCAGATGCAGGTGAACATGGGTACAAAGTTGGATGGGAGTCTTACGTGGCCACAACACGCTGCTGCCACCAACTCCAGAGCTGATTTACACCCATGCAGTGGGCATGTCTGGCAGTCCTGCTGCAGCTGCAGCTCCAAACCCCAGAGCTTTAAAGTTATGCCCAGATAAAGCTCCTGAGAAAATCCAGGAGACGACATAGGACGACATAGTTTTGCCATAAAGAAGCCCACGGACAACAAAAGTGGCTCTGAAAGGTCTCCCCATGCCTGCTGTCAACCAGCGTTTCCATCAGTGTCACAAGCTGTTCACAGCAACAAGCTTTAGATAAGCAGGAATGCAGATACACCCACACAGCCAGGCAAAGGTGCGCGCGGAGCATGTGTTTGAACAGCCGCGCTGCTTCCAGGGACCTGTGCTGCCCGCATCAAAGAGGACCTGCTGGAAAAGGCATCGGCAGGTTTTAGCAACCAGAGAGCAAATCCTCTGCTCACCCAAGTACGTAGGGGTTGCCAGCTGAAATCTGTGCAACCGTCTCTTTGCCTTGCTACTCTTGATACTTAAGGAAATAGGAATTATTTAGGGTAATCCTAAAATGGAAAGAGGATGTAAAATCCTCTTGCTGGGTAATTTAGAAGCGGATAGGGGAAAATGCTCCAGGGTCTCACTTACGGGGCAACCCTGTGATGGCCATGCGCAGACCAATGGCATGCTGGAGTTTTCCATCACCCATTTTCTGCATGTCGCAGGGCTCCAAGAGATGTGGGGGACAGACACAGAAGGGGATATGAAGCTTAAAAAGACAGCATATGCTTATAGAAGCAAGGCTCTGGCTAGCGCAAATGGGAGCCATGCAGCTTAATCTGTATCAAAAATTTAGCGGGAGCACAAGTCTTCTGCAAACCAAAGATAAATGAATGTTAAAAGTCCAACTCCAGCTTACCTTTGCCCTTTCATTAGCTCTGTATGTGAAAATGTTCTTATTTATAGACCTATGGAGGCAGGCAAGTAAATAAAGGTGCAAACAGGCTAGAAGCAATAGGTTAAACATATCTGCAGGACAAAGAACAGCTTGGTGGAAGCTGCTAAACAGACATTGGGATGCATAGGAAAAAAACATATTTCTATGTAATACAGTCCGGATGCACAGCAGCACTGAGAGGAAGAGGCTGGTTTGTGTGTTTAAACACAGGGATGCCATTTTAGCAAGTGCATCCCAGCCTGTGAGCTGTCTGAGAAGCGTTTGCTGCAGGTGGGTCTCTCTGGGCAGCTCTATCCCTGGGTGCAACCAGGGTCTTCTGGGCCCCATGGTCGCCTTTCAGTCCATCTCACTGGTGGTATCACCTGAAGCTGCTTCAGCCTTCGTAGGATGAGGCAGGGGAAGAGAAACAACTGTAACAAAAGCAGGTATTTTTACCAACAAAATCTCTCCTGTTAAGGGAAATCCACTTTACTGAAAAACTGAAAATTCAAACCATTTGATTTATAGGACAAGAGGTACAACATATATTTTGTGAGGGAGGAAAAAAAGTCATTTGCAAAGCAGATGAGACGTGTAAAGATTTGCTTTCACGTTTGCGGCCATCTGGGTAATTCACAAGAATAAAGCCGCCTCTTATCCCGCTTTAATCGATAACTTCTTTTTCATTCCCATCATGCAAGTTATGACATTTTATTCTCCCTCGGCCCGTGTCTGCATGGGGAGAGAAGTGGGCATGTCCTGGCTCCATCCTGTCTTAAACCGCACTGCTAATGAGTTCAAATCCAAGTTACCTCGTTCTTACTGCTATTTTAAGCAGAGTCAGATCACTTGGTAACCAACCACCAAAAGCCTTGAAGATTTGCAGACAGAGACATTTCTATTAGTTAAGGCTTCCTCGCAGGTCTACAAGTCAGCATTTCACATCCCCCGGGGCTCCATGGAAAACATCAGACCTCTGCTCTTCCAACCTCCCTCCTCTTTCATTGCAAGGGGATCCACCGGTGACCCGCCAACATTGGTAACTGTTCCCTTGGAGTGGAGCACACTTATTGTTTTAAATAACTCACAAAGATATATTTCAATCAGCTACTGTTCATTAGGATTAGGCTAGACCCAAGGGCAGGCATGGAAGCTAATTAGAGTTATTATTTTCAGGTGACAAGTATAAGGACCTCCCAGGGACATTTTCAACCCTTCATTTTAAGGCTGAGGTACAATTTTCAGGGTTATTTTCTGAAATTATTTAATGGGGTGGTTCTTTGTAATAATGCAGAGGACTTGGGAGAGGGGTTGTGGTGGGAAGAGAAGGAAAACCAGACCCTGCTGAGAAATTCTGGGTGGATAAATAAACAAAAGGACATTAATAACAGGGCCTGATTATTGCACTGAAAGCTGCCACACAACCAATTTCTGGCCCAGCACGGTCACTTCATTGCGCACGACTTCCTATATTGACCGTGGAAAGGGAGAACAGGGCTTGGAGCCCATCACACCTTCATCTGTGTTAGCTTTGAGGCTCCATATCTGGTAGAGCTGCAAGCATCATTATTCCTTCCCTCTCCTCTCACCACTATTTTGGCATATCCAACCCTGGAGAATGGTGCAAGACTTTTTGGGGTTGCTACCACGTCCACCCGCTTGCTGGTCCCTCTCCAGAAACCGCTGGTGCAAAAGGAGCAGCACCGTTTCCACGTGCTCGGAGCCGGCACATTCTCCACCGCTGAGCCGCTGATGCCGAGGTAGGACTCGYCGTCCTCAGCTCATGGCACGGAGAGAAACCGAGAAGCAAATTATTTACTCAGGAACAACCTACTCAGCAGTTGTTAGCCCAGCTCCAAAGAACTCACTGCTCCTAATGACGTCTCCGGAGCTTTACTGGGAGGGAATATTAAAGAGAAGAGCAAGAAAACAAGCTGGTTATCTTTGGTGACTGATTGATGCCAACGGACTACAATTTGCTAAGCATTTTCAAATAGCATTTGCAGTTGACGACTTGACATTTGGAAACCTTAAGGACCTGGAAGGAGATGGGGGAAATTTCCATTCACAAAGGTTGAAGTGCACTAAACTGCTTTTGATCAGAGCTGTCTAGAAAGGGGGTAAGAGCTGACAAACACATGTGGTTCAGGGACACCTTTGCCTCTAAGGGCAAAAAGCTATTTGGTGCATGTGCTAACAGAGGGCACGAAGGCATCCAAGCCGCAGAAGGGTTAAGCACCCATATTTTGGGTACCAGAGTAAGTGCCACATCTTAGCTCCTGGCCAAAGACCCCCACATCCTGGCAGAGGATGAAGGAGGTCAGCAGATCCTCCTGTTTGACCCTCCACACTCGCACTCATGCCCCCCGYGGTAGGGATGCAACCAGGAGGAGGAAGGCTGCAGCAAGGTCGCCTCTGCCTCCAGCTCTCCACCCTGGAAGCTCTGGGACAATAAGGGGACCACCCAAAACAACCCCTACTGGCCATTGAAAATTTAGACTTTATAGGCCTCGGCATGGGTCCTTGGTCCCCTTCAGTCAGGCAAAAAGAGAAACCCAAAAAGCAGCCCCAAACACTAAAAATAGAGCTTGAGGGGAGGAAATGAAACCAAATCAAAGCCCGCCTGTGACGAGTTAAGTGAGTATCTCAGTTTTGCCATGCAGGACCTGCATTCTCCCGAACCTCGGGCAAGCCGCTTTCCTCCCTGCCTCTGTTTCTCCTTTCGGAAAAGGAGCTCAGGATGTGCTGCCAAGCATTAGGAGGCAGTTACTATCAGGACCTATATAGGATCTACATATTCATATATTGTGTGCCCTCTGCTGGCAGCCTCATTTTCCAGGAGCACAGGAAAATCCYGCAGAGAAGGGCAGGTGGGACTTGGGTTTTTCCTTCAAATGTAGGAAAATAATTAGACACAATATGAGCCATAAAACTACAGCAGTAGCAATAGAAAAGGGAATTTCCTTCTGCACATTGCACAGTAGCAGGTAATGAGATTATGCCTTTTCTGATGCTCCTTGGACCAGGCTGGTTCCTGCAGGAGCCCCTGTATCCCAGCAGCGCTGCGGCAGCTCTCGCCGACTAGATGCTCGGCAGACTTTGCTTCCAAGGAGCACTCTTCTAATATAACCACATCCCTGAAATAAATGAGGGCAAAGGGGACATTTAAGTCATTTATCCCATCACCTATCAGGTGATGCCCAAGTTCAGCAGCGTCACAACAAGTATCCCAGATTTGTTGATGCAAAGCATAGATCAGATGAAAACACCCATGGCTGGTGGAGGAGTACACATCACCTGCAGCAAGTCCTGGCCTTCACCAAGGTCATTTCAGCCATGTTCACAGCCTTAACTTTGCACTATGAATATTTGGGCACTTAGATTTGATTTGCTTGAAAACCTGTGCAATTCCAGCAAGTTTTGCTTTGCTTGATCCTGCTAATCCTCCCTCGCCATCCCTTTCGGCTCTGACATCGCACTAATGGTACCTGGGGGGACRGAGGGACCTCCTGCGGCATGCAGACCCACACCGCTGCTCCAGCCCTCGCTGTGACCGCTGCACCCCTCAGCTCTCCTCAAACTGATCGCCAACAGGGTCCTCAGCCCCAGCAAAAACCTCTCTTCTGACTGCCAAGAACCTGTTTTCCAGGCTGATTTTTTTTTTATCACCTATTAATACTTACTTCTTCATGCACCAGCATTGTCTTTTAGCACAGATGATTCATTTCTCTTCATCCACTGAAATATCCCCGAAATATTACTTAACCAAAAGCCCGCTGAAGAAGAAATGCATTTTTCTTTTGTGGAGGAAACCAGTTCCCCTACCAACAAAAAATATCAAGACAAGCAGGTTCAATGTGCCTTTGTAAGTCTGGATTGGACTCAGTCCTATTTTCATCCCATTATTCTTTCCCTCACAATTTGTCTAAAGCTTTGCAGACTTGTGAAAGGCCAGTTGCTGCCAGGATTGCTTTTCCTCCTCCTTTCATAGGGAGTACTCTGTTTGCCGTTCTTCTGTTATATGAGCCACTCCTGAATGACACATCTGTGAAAATACTTTGCCAACGGACTCTTCTTTTAGTCTTTTTAGGGGTTTTTTTGCCAGCTTCAGCCCCTTCAGGATCCCTCTGCAGCGATTCCCCCATTTCCAGGCCAGCAGTGCACCCAGGTCTGCTTCTAACTTGAATTATTTTCATATAGTTGAATCCCCTGCGCTTCCTGCCCCTTGTAGCACTGTTTGCTATGGAAAACAGGGCGAGTTTGTGTGAACTCTGAAGGTTTTAGGTTGTTCAAGCTCATGTGAGCACCATGAGGGTCTCTGCCACATCGCTTCCTTTCACAAATCTCAAAGGAACTTTGGGATTTCTGACCCTGAGAGACACGGTCCAAAAATGATGAGGAGCATCCTCACCCCAACCGCATCACCTTCTGTTCCTTATGAACCTGGGTTTCCCTTTCCGTTTTCCTTAAAGACCCCATTTCCCAGCAGCTGCACAGCAGAGCCCCGTCCTGGGCTTACCCACCCAGCCCATCTCTGCTCGAGGTGGCTTTCAGGAGATAACAACAACTTCAATACTGAATAAGGAAAAAGAAACCCAAAAAAAACCAAGAGAAGAGAGCAATGAGCAAGGGAGAAAGCACTATAAAAAGGCCTACAAAGAGACTAATGACACTGTTTAAACAAAGTTGTCTCCTGYGATAGTGCTAAATCCTTTTTATGATCTTTCAGCCTTTAAAAACAGTTTATAAGACAATTTTCTATTTGCTAGCCTTACTGACAAACAGTCCGTAACTGCTTAGGGTGGTACCAGGAGCCCCATTACAGAGCAAATAAGGTCCATTTTACCATTTTTCCCTCCCTCTTATAAAAAATTTAACTTTTTYCCTCCCCAGCTGGTCCATTGGAGCACTGCACAACCAGAGCCAGAGCGGAGGGAGAAGGGGAAAAGCATTTGGAGAAAAAGAAACGTCCTCCAAGAGCAGCATCACAGGAGGCGGCAATAGTTGCTGGGAGAGATAAAGCACATTCTGCATGAGATTACTGCATGAATGATGCTTTGATCACAAAAGCAAAGAGCAAGAAGACAGTTTTAATGGTCTGAAAACACATGAAAAGCTAATGTAGAAAGCAGCTTTGATACACAAGACGGTGGCACAGTATTTATTTTGTGACCTTTAACAAGTATGGGCAGTGCAACAAGATAATTTGATGGAAAAAAATCAAAAGGAGACAGAAAAATTAACCCAAGAGCTTTGTGGCAGAGGGAGGAGGGGAGCAGCTGGGGCTGAACGCACCTCTGTGCTGACTTCCAGCACGTTGAGGACCAAGCCCTGCAAAGTGCCACATGTCCTCAGTCCCCACCGAGAGCAGCAGGCGCCCAGTAGCTCCCAGGAACAGGGAATTTGGGATATCACTTATCAAAACCCAAAAACTAAAGCATGCTTACAGCAAGCAGTAACAGTTATATCTTCATACAGCCCATAGGGAACTGCATTTTGTATGGGACAGTTTAGAGCTACCAGGGTATAGAAAGACTGGACGTTGGAAAGGACTGCAGACTTGTGACAGGCATGGTTGTAGTCCCCAGGTCCTCAAACATGGGAAAACCAGGGGAGAGAGAATTTGAAGGCAGCTTGAAGGAATGGAGGGGGGCAATGATGATGTTTTCTGGGAAATAAGTTTTTAAGAGAACTTTGAATATTAGAAAAAAACAAGAGCAAGACATGTGTATGTGATAACTTCTTAAATCTTCTCTACTAACTGTTTAAATTTGATAAACCAAGGGCTATAGAAATAACTACCAGTTTCCTTTTTGCACATGCAAAAGGGTGAGGTAGTAGAGGCCCCAAAAGCACAGACAAGGTCCTGCTCAGGGGCACACGCACTTACCTCTCCCCAAGAGTATGCCCTGGCCATTTGCTACCAATAGCCACTTGTATGACTTTTTTTCCTCATAAGGATAAGGCAAGAAATCCTTTGGTCCATAATAGCTATTTTTGCTTGAAACCTGCAGGAAGAGCACTTGCTATATGCTGTTATCCAGTCGAGAGCACAAGTCACCCCCTGGGAGAGAGAAAACATCCTGAGCAGACCACCAAGGCCAACCCCTGCCTTAAATAAATGGCCTGAGCAAATTGCTGGAAACTGCCATCAAATTTGGCTGGAATGTCTAAGCCGTGAACGTCCCACCTGGAAAAAAATCTCCATGATGAACAGTCACAAAAAGACAGTGCCCATCAGCTAATTTATGCACTATGAATAATTCAGCCATGTCTATTTAAAAACTTCAGCTGAATAAAAACCACATTGAAGAGATCATCTGGAGGTAGAGGGGAGAGCCGACCACCCCAGAGGTCTCTCCCTCTTCCCGCGCCTGCAATTTCCTGAACTGCACCAGCTGAACCCAGAGGTTCAAAAGAGATGAAGAAAGGGGCAGCGGAGAGATAAATCCAGCAGATAAGAGCAAAAGGACCTCCTGCCATCTATAAGAGCTCCCCAATATGCATCTTTCTATGGTGGACATAAGTTTCTTGGCTGCTTTGGTTAAGAGCTAGCCCGTCCTTCTCCCGCAGGCTCTGTGGTGCTTTGCCCCAGCCCCTTCATGTGTGGGGGGAGCAGCCCCCAGCTGAGTTTAACTCCCTGTGCTCTCCCTTCAGGTTCTTCTTGCACCATGGAGGGAGGAAAGATGCATTTCAAAAGCAAACCTATTTTCCAACATTTTCTCCCCCCCCTATTTCTTTTACAATCATAAAAAACTTAAGGGGACCCTGCAATTGAATGGGCTGCCTCCCTCCAGCTCCCCACAGTCACCTTCTTGGGATGTTTGGACCCACACAGACAGTAAAGATCTGGCACTGCTGTAATAAATAAATACTGCCTCAACATCTTCCACTGAAGCATTTTTGCAAGCAGGAAAAAGCCAGTGCACATCTGAATCCCCAGGACCGCGGGAAACTCATCACAGCAACCAAAAGTAAAGTATTTCCCTCTGCCTTGCAGTACACCTGCAATATGGCGCAGGTGATGGAGGCGGTTGCCTTCCCTCATCCAAACTTTGCATTTAAGTAATCTTAGAGAAAGCTCTCATCTTCCTAAACAGAGCTCCACTTCAGACCGCTATAAGCAAGGTTGTTATTTTTCCAGAAAGCTCAGCATTTCTCAAACTAGGGTTTTCAACCTGAAATGGGGTCACAAAACCTTTTTAGCTGGGTTACCAGCCCTGGGCAACTTCATGTTTATTCCAGATAATCTGCAAGGCTGAGTTCAGGGAAGAATTCATGTTGTTGTGGCAGGATGGCCAGTCAAGCATAATTTAATTTAAATTTATCTTTGTTAGCCAGCAAAATCGTCTGCCTCCTTTACTGGCCTGCATTATAATTTCTTCAGAGCTACTAGGAAATATCTGCAAAGCGTTATGCTGGCAGCAAGAAAAAAAAAATATCTGTTCCACAGATAAGTGCGGCGAGGTGCCTATCTGGCTCTCTAAACAGGGGGAGCAAGAGTGGGTCAAGTGAGACAAAATTGTTTCGTGACCTTAAGAAATAGGGTGAGAGCCCTGCAAGGCTGTACCCTCTCTGCTACACACTACGTGGTGCATGCATGTGGAAGGGCTCCGGTTCTTGGCCAAAGCATCCTTTTGTTTCAGGTAACAACGGCACAGAAAGGAGGAGATGCAGCGTCAGACCCACCTGCAGCGAGACAAGGCATCACCCTGGACCAGACGGAAATCCTGATGCCGCTGGTCATGGGTTTGGGGTTGCCTGGGCTGCTCCCCATCCCTTTTTCTGGTGTTGCAATGGCCAGAGAAGCCTCCCACGCAGGTGGCATTGCCAGGGATGTGTTTTGCTCTGCTTTAAGGCTCCTTTCTATTGCCACTGTGGTCTCAGGGAGCATTAGTAGGACAGTGACAGAAGCCTCATACATATTAAACATATTGAGGGTGAAATGCTTAATAAACCATCACATTCGGAGCCTTTTTTCCCCTCTCCAGAGTCATGTCTATCCTGTCTTAGTCCTGCTCTACAGAGGAAGTGGCAGGATTTAATAGTCTTTTATTAGTATGTCAGCTTTTAAAATGGTCAAAGTGTTATTCATAGGGTAGGTTAAAAAAAAAAAAGGAAATGCAGCACATTTAGGAGAAATACTTGTTGTTCCAGCCAACGAAAGGGGTTAAGTGCAGCGGTGTGTGCCTGGCCCCTTTCTGTCACATCTGGAGAGGAGCCGTCACACTTTCCCTCCCAGGCCAGCCTCATTTTTACTTCATTTCCATGCTTCATGCCCCTGCCACTCCGTAAAGCAGTTTGCTCTGGGAGTTTTGGGATTTCGTTCCCCTGAGCAGCAGGAGGGGCACCAGTACCACCAGCTTTAAGGCAACAGCAGGGTTGCACAGATGCAGATTGGAAGTCTCAAATGTTTCTGGTAAATGAAGGTCTGCTCCATCTTTACCCCTTTCCTTCCCCATTTCTTTCTTTTAACTGTGCCTGAAAAGTGTTTTGTTTGGGTTTTTTCTTTTAAGTCACCAAAAGCCCTTGTCTTCTCTGTTCTTTTGCCACCTGACATTGTGCCCAGACCTGAAGAGCTGACTTTCAGGCAGAGGAAGATATTTTTCCCCACCAAAATGCAACTTCACAGCCTTAGACTAATAAGAAAGAACAGGCATCAAATACTCCCAAAGCTTTCTTGCCCCACAAGAAACATTTCAAAAACCCTCCTGGACCTAAGAGTTCTTTTGCTTACTACTCTGGAGCAGGTTTTCCTGTCCCAGCGTTACAGGACCAGAGAGGTACAGGGATATTCGAGTCCTCTGCTCGGCCTGGCAAAGGCTGAACCTGGTGTCCTGGTTCCCCTGTCTATGCTCAAAAGGGCCAACTAGTTTTTGAAACAAAGCCTCATAGCAAAGGTATGAAATGAAATAATTTGTCCTAAACAGATCTTCTAGAAAGAGGCATATTTATATTAYCCAAAAATAAATGAGTGAATGTTTCTTCCCAAGCTTGCTCGGAAGGATTAGAGAAATTCATCCTTGCTTCGACCCGTGTTTAATTTTCTGATCAATCCCACATCTTTTTCTCCACCTTTCACAGTTTGGGGTTCTGCCTTCAGCTGGAAAAGCTGAAAGGCAGCATCTGCTCCCAGGATTTTTCTGRCTCAGTTAGGAAAATCCAGAATAAAACCTGTTCCCATCACAGTCCCAGCCCAGACACAAGGTGTTCCACGACACATCCACGTTTCGAGGGGCTCATTAGAAACAGACCTTCTGAAACTTGGAGGCTCACCCTTCATTGCTGACTGCACTATCCTGGAAGCCTATTACCTTTAATTGGCACAGAGTTGCATTGAAAACATGGAACTAGCTCCACTCTAATCCATGCAAGGACTACCTCTAGATTTTGATGGAGGCAGGTTTTCACCCCAGAGCCTCTTAGAAGCAAATCTTATTTAGGTCAGCAGTGACATTTTCCTTTCTGAAATAGTAGGCCAAATGCCAATGAAATTGGAGCACATTAGTTTGAGCAGTCAAGGGATTTACTTTACAATACTGTGTATTACACCCATGTGAACACTGAAGAAAAAGCGACCCGCTGTGCTGAACTTCCAACAACTTATTCATCAGCACTGGTTGAACATCAGAGTTTCCACTCCAGAGGAAACCCAGGTTACTGTTAAAAGAAAACCCCTTTAGCCCTATTTGGAACAAAGCCCCACACTAAGGTTTCCCATCAAAAGTCTCAATTCAGTAACAGACGTGCTAGCTCTTATAGCTATCAGAATATGTATGAGAAGACCTTATAAAGGCCAAACGGAGAGCTCAGCTGTTAAAAAGTTGCATTTCAGTATAAATCAAGGTGGTTTTATGATGCATTTTCATGCAAACAAAAGCACCAGCTCGGATGGGGAAAAGCCCTGCCCCGTGAGAGTTTCAGCAGTCAGCACACTGCAGCCCTCTAGGAGGGGAGGCTGATGGTTCTTTAAAGTTACTAAAAAACTGATGTTCCAGGAGATTCAATGACTTTCTCAACAAGAAAAGCTGGATGAGTGATAAAACAGACAGTAAGACCTTTTTGCCCCAAAAGCTAGATAAATCCTGCATTCCTCAAGCTCTTTCGATGGGAATTAGGCCATCCTCTGTCCACAGGACTGTTATTATTAGTTCAAGAGGGTCTCAACGTGGCCCAGGGACCGCACACCCAAACAGCTTTGTTCCTATCCTCCAGCCCCAAGGAACTAGTGCAGGTAGATTTAGGAGCAGTTATAACCGGGGAACTCCCAGGATCTCAACACGGCTTGCACCTACCCTTCCTCCTCAGCCAGGGTCCGTGCTCTTCTCTTTGCCTTCTTCTGCAGCAATGCCACTCAGGCTCCACACCAAGGCTGTAGACATCTGCTGCCTCTCCAGCTGCTCTTCAGTGACAACCTGACAAGCCTTCACTTCGACAGTCACGCAAGATTTACAGCTTGTTAGACACTGCAGTTGTCCAAGCAGAGGCACCTGGAAATGGGGAGATGGTGGAAGGACCAGAATCCTAAGTGGTGAATGATTGTATGATGCTGGATTTGTCTGGGATCCCAGTATTTTAGCAACTACTTGTACTTACACACACACCCCCCTTGACAGACACCGTCCTGGTGATTCCCGAGATCCACACACAACTCCAGGGCCAACAAACAGATAACAAACTCCTCTGCTTCAATGTCTCATAAGGAAATGCTCCAAAACCAAGTTGACTTCAATAATAGAAAACATCGAGCTCCTGCCTAAACCAAAATTACTGWCAGCGATTGATCAATCCATGTAGCTTTATTAGCACAGCCTGACTGCAGGTTTCCTCCCAACAGCAACAGCATCTTGAATCAATAGCTTAATTGTCTTCCTGGCTTGTTTTGCTTCTGGTTAAATTCACTGATTAATCCTACAGACTAACAGAAGTCCCTCAGCTGAACGAGTTAAACCTTCACAGACTGATGAGGAGGTCCCCCTGGATTTTCACATCCGAGCTTGGCAGGAAGGCAGTCAGCAGCTGGCACGGCGAGATGTGCCATGGGAACACCCTGGCCCCGCAGTGCCCTGGGAATTATCACTGCAGCATCGTTTTCTGGGAAAGGAGGGAGGCCGAGGCAGGTTTGCACATACACGTGCCTGAAGACACACTGACAGGTAGCACGTCCTCTGATGTACATGTTCCCCACAACATTTTATCACTGCTTTTCCACTGTCTTTTCTTCCCTATTCAATTCTCGCTCCTGAAAACAGCCTGATCTACACTTGTTCTCAGGCAACGATCTTTAAATATTGATCACCATCACCAATAGGTCAAAAATGGGAAACAAGCTAAAGCAAATATTGCCTGTAACTCAACCATGACAGATTTGAGGCGGCTTTTTAAGCCACACACTGGATCCTCTGTTAAGACGGCTCTTTCCCGATAAGACAACTTGCTTCAGATGTGTCATTAATCCTATGAATAAGATGTCCCCATTAGACAACTTCTGTCATGTCTTTGTAATTTGTTAGAAAGTGGCAATGCTTTTGTGCCTCTCTCCTGGAGAGACTAGAAGAGCTATTTTTAAGTGTGACCTGCAAAATAAAGACAGTCTTTGAGTCTTTTTGTTACTTAGATCCAGAGAACAGGTAAGGAACTGGGCTGTTTGCTTTTCCTACTTGGAGCTAACGGAGGTGTACAGATTTATGGTACCTGAGGATATAGCTTTTGATTCCTGGAAGACTACAGAAAGGATAAGAGATGGTAGATTTATGATTTCCAGTTACCAAGGAATTGTAACGTATTAGCAGTCAATCACAGAAAGTTAAATGGCAAAGGAGATTTTGGCTGACTTCTTAGCGAACATTTGTACAATGGTAGGGAAGCAGTACGTATAGGAACAGACTCACCAGGTTGGGTGTGATAAAGCTTAACATCTCTAAYGTCTAAGGTGAAAAACAAGGCAGAGAAAAGAGGTGACAATCCAAAGCAATAGCTCACAAATCAGCCATTTCTTAAGTGGCTTAGCAGGGGCTGGGATGGTGGGGYTGACAGGCAGGGACACTTTACAACAACTTCTAATGGCAGCTTGATCTCATCATTCCCARCAAAGCCCTGTGGCACTGTGGACAGGGGTCCCAAACTGACCCCAGGCATCGTGAATGGTCCATCAGCCACTTCAAAGAGTCACACAGCCCACGTGAGTCAGCACCTTTGATGTTAACAGATCTGCCTCCACACAGAGGTGCAGAAAGAGCTTTATCCCTGTAATTACTCCACTGCAACCACAGGGAAACTTCTTGCATTTACAGCAGCCTCCGCAGCTCTGAGGTGCTGACTGGTGAGCCAGGGCAGGATGAAGCCAGTAGAACAGGCGTCTGCTCTGGACATCAAGGATGACCAAGAAACGACCACAAAGTTGCCTCTTTTTTTTTTTTTTTTTTTTTTAAGGAACATTATCAGAGAAAGTTCTAGCTGTGCCATTTGGGGGTGGAAGAAGGATTTTCAGCATGAAATAAGCTTAGTTACCCATCTGAGATGAAGTTTTTCCCAGACAGGAGACATGTACTTGTCTGCATGTCACCTAACTTGTATTTAAAGCCTATTCTGAGGGTATTTTATTTCAAGAGGGTTTAAACTCACACACTGCACTGGAGAGTATTTCATCCTTGAAATACTCCTCTAGACAGGAAAGTTTTCCTACCAAAGGTTACAAGACACCAGCTTCTTACATTTAATCATGGTGATTTGCTTCAGCAGGCTGGTATAAAGTACCACTCAGCATAAATAAAGACATCAATCTGGCTGAAGTTTCCTCAACTGCTCCTATTTCACAGGGCTAACGATGAGTAATGCTCTGATCTTGACTTTGGCTGAAGCATCTCATGGACAAGATGGTCCTTATGGTGAATTTGGGGCTTTCTATGCAGGCAGCAAGAGCGGCATCCAATTCCTCCTAAAACCAGCAAGGGGCAAGACTTTGCTTCACAGTCACAGCCCTGAGCCGGGCAGAGCTGCCCATGAGGCAAGAGCTTGTGTCCATCACAAGCTGTAAGGTGGCACAGCAGCCCCATGAACCCATGTGCCAAGTCACATCTGTCTGTACCTCTCCACCACTGCCATTCTCTACCTGTACCTGAACTCCTCCAGCACAAAGCCCAGTTACCAAATTGGTTCCTGTGCTCAACACCTGCAGGCCACGATGCACCATTAACTCACAGGCTCCAGGTAGGCATTAGTAAGCACCTAAGCTACAGCTTTACCAAGAAAAGGAGGCAACAGCAAGGAGCAACTCAAAGACTCTCTGCTCTCTTTGGCTCTCAGCAGCAGGAAAAATCAGTCTGGCTGAAGAGGATAAACAGAATGAGGAAAAAAAGTGACTTTTCTGCTGCTCCTTTCAAAATAACAACACCTTCCCGAGCTCATAGTAAACCCACACCTCATTGTAAGATAAAACAGAAGCACCGCCTTCTCTACCCCATTTCCGTGATCTTTTCATGCAAAAAAAGCCTGTTGTTTTTATTAGATGCCAATATGCATCCTTGATACAGGCCAGGAGTCCCCTCAGCCAACTGCAATCTAACAGCTGCACCGCATCTCCCAGGACCACGGTGTTCGTACAATGCTGATCTCATGCTATATGAGGTCACCACTTGATGCTCCCAGGTGTGACAGCACAGGACCACAGCAGTGCTGCCTGTGCCCAGCCAGCAGATCTGTGTTGATTTAGGGTTGCGTTTGCAACTGGAAAGGCTGCAGCAGAGGGGGAACATGACTACAGCAAGAGCATCCTGGGGGATTCTGGACTGGCAGAACAAAATGCGATATGTAAATCTGTTTTGATGGAAGATACCTCAGTATTTGAATAGGTTTAATATTAACCAACTCAAATTTTGGAACAAGCCCAATTAGCAAGTCTGTTCACATGCTCAGGCCCATAAGGCGTGGTGTACCTTTAGCAGCGTTGCCAAGGTTTGCTACCAGCTCATTGTGGCTTTGAAGATTGCTCTGAAAGCTACTGTTTACCCTAAAGAGCAAAACACCCAGGATAGGTCACTAAAATTGCAGGCAGGATGGTGCTGATGACATGCCTGCTGGCCTCTGAGCTTTGATTTCTTCGTGAGTGAGATGCAGTGATCCCTACTTTCCCCCAGGTCAGTCACTGGAGCCTCCATCCATCTCCCTAATTTAAGTGCATTCAAATTTTCAGAGTTTCATTCACCTAGCCAGCAGTCTGGAGGCTACAGTGCATGATACAAGAGGATTTCTTATTGACCAGAGAGGAGTCAGCCTGCTGTACCAAGTCCAAAGTGGACACGTCTAACAAGGCAGGTTGGACTCCTGGGTTAGGATGGCTGCTGCGCTCGTTCCTCCTGCCCAGAGGCACAGGACTCCTCTTGAACAAGCATTTCTGCAGTGGAAGAGGCATTAGAGCCACCACTTGCCCAGCATAGGAGGGACAGCAGCAAAGCATAAATAAAGGATGTCCCAGGAGAGAGCAAGGCGGCTTCGCAGGCAGCAGAGCACAGCTCCCTGCACGGCTCCTCGGCTTCCTCATTTAGGAGGAGAGACAAAAGGTTGCATTCCCCACTCAGCCCTGGAGCAAGAGATAATTAGTAGCTCATTGTTTTAAATCCTAATAAGTGTTCCCCAAACTGACTAGCTGTGTTGGACATAATGTAAATGATTCTGAAGAAAACACAATTTGTAGAGTAGTCTAATTATGTGGCCATGAGAGCAAGGAGCCTGTGCAGCACTCACTGCCGAGGGAAGCCTGATTGCACAAACCCCGGAAGATTCTCACATAATAGCAAGAGCCAATTTCTTTATTTCCTAAATATCCACCAGTGAGCAGCTTGCAGACTTCATTTCACCATTTGTGAACCCCAGAGTTAGCTACCTAGAAGATTTATTCCCTTCTCTTTGAATGAAGCAGGAGAGAACAGTCATTTTGGAGTTTACCTAGACACAACAGCTGCCCAGATAGCTCCACCAAACCCCTTGGTCAGCTCAGCAGAGGAGGTAGCACAAACCAGAGCTTTGCAATGGTCCTTGTCAGGGCCAGCACACTGAGGAACAGAGCAGTTTCACAGAAACAGCAAGAAGGACCCCTTCTCTTTGGGGATGGGCTGTTGTAGCTCCCACCCAAATCCCCAGGTCTAGCAAGACTCCTGGTTTCTCCAAAAGAGGAAGGGAGGAGAGTTGTGTTTTGATATAAATTGATGCAACAGCTTCTTTCGGGTCTCACCTGGCAGTTTGTGATACCTTATGTGGGCTTAGCTCACTGCTGAGGACTTTGGGTTGGAGACCTTGCCCTCTCCTGCCCCGAAGGCACAGGAGGATGGGGGGAGTCTGCTTTCCTCAGGTGATAGCTCTTTAAATAAAAAGTTCAAACCTATGTTCTTTAGAGCTGCAACAGGCAATTACAGCCTGATTGAAGGTTATTGGTACCCACAGTCTTGGCACAGCTTGTTTTCCGAAGCACCAATGCACAGCAAATAAGTGTTTTGTCACAAATCAAGACTGTCCTAGAAAAGCCAAAGGATGGTCTGCAGCATCCACAGTGCCACTTGGATTAATGGCAGCAAAAGTCTCAGGGGCAGCACAGGACAGAGATGACATACATTCCCTCCCCATGCCCACCCCCCCACTATGAGGTTGAGTAACCTCAGGCCAGATTTCAAGCTGAGCTCTGACAAGATCAGGCAGACGCTGGGTGCAGCACTGAGTTTATGCTCATGTCAGCTTAGGGACACCTGCATTTCTGCTCAAAGCACTGCTCAAGAGGCTTTCAACATTACAGCAGCCAGGCTATGCTCTTTGGAGGCAGGGTTGCAATTGCTACACCACCTCTCAGAGGCTTAATCAAACCATGGATTATTGTTGGGGGAGATCCCACTCCATCCCTGGTTAGATCAGTTCATCTCTGCACAAAATCCCTGAGTATTGACCCAACCACAGCACAACACTTGCAACGTGGACACTTCTCTGCTGGATCCTTTCCCCGGCCACAGTGGAAGAACCCCAAAAGCAAGGGATAGCAGGGAGGGAACGCACAGCAGCATTCCTCCACTCCCTGCTCTAGTGGGAGCACAGCCAGGACAGCGGAGGCAGAAGGAAAAGCATCCTGGAAGGTGACTGAACAGCAGAAGGACACAGTTGACTGGATTTCAATCGCTGCAGTTTTCTTGCACTCTCCTACAAGAGGGAAATCAGCTGGAGGGGGAGTGCTTTAACCCCATACGGCAGCTAATCGTGGTTGCTCAGGATCACGTGAAACCAAGTGAGCATGGTGAGAGAGGGCAGGGGGATTTCTTGAGCAAGGCCAGCTTTCTCGCTTGGGCAGCCAAGCCAGCTGCCAGCTCTCGAGAGGCTGCAGACTGACAGTGCTGCAAAGTCAGGGAACTCCCTTAGCAATCATGTATCTGAAAAAGGAGTCTCCAACCCATGCCGGAACAAAGTCATGGCTGATCAGAAGCTCAGACCTCACAGAAGACAATGTATTTTGCTACAACAATGCTGAACAACCCGCATTTTTCACTCCAGAGCCAGCTTTCCCCAGGGAGCCTCTGACCTTGTGTGCAGGACACTACTGAGCTGGGCGCTGAGGTCCTGAGAGCATCCAAGTGACTTTGCAGCACAAAGCCAACTGAAAGCAAGCAAGACTTATGGAAAAGCTACTCAGGCACTTCTGAGCATATATCCACCCCTGCAACTGAAAGGCGCCTGGTCTTTGTGCTCACTTCTGCCTAAAATATTTATGTGCTAATAAAGGTGGGGCCAGAGGAGCCTTTGAGGTCACTTAGAGAGGTAAACTCCTCACTGCAACCGAAATACCTGAGACAGCAAGTAAGCCAGAAATGATCAAGAGCAATTAGAATATGCCTGTACTACATGACATTTACTTGTTATGCTAAAAGAGTCCAAAAAGCAAAACAAAGAGGTTTTGCTAATTCTTTCCTACTCCATTACCCTTGCAACCAGGAAAGCATATTAAACACCTCTGCTTTGCTCGCTGCTTTCTGTGTCTTCAGTTCAGCTCTCCCTTGTCTCAATAGCTTAAAAGCCTGTTTTGCCCTTTAAAAGCCAACTTGCCTGCCAGGTAGCTTCTCTTAATCTCTCAGTCTTGGCTAGAAGCCTCTCTAGGCTGCTGAAAGAGATAGCTACTTACCCTTTGTTCTTGCGACAAGAAAAGCCTCAGCTATCAAATCGTTCCAGATTCCTTTGTAGTCTGAGAGACTCTAAAATGGAAAGAATAAAAACCCCGTGTACCAGTCTAACAGATTAATAGCTACTAAGACTAGTGGTTAGGCCAGCTTATAACCACACCACACCTCTTTACAAAGCAAGCCTTTTCCAGACCAGATAGCTATGAGGCTTGGTAAAAAGAGTCATTGACCTTGGACAACAATCCTTGCATCCTTCCTTCTGTCAGTGGTCAGCCTGAGACAGGAGTCAGAGACTAAACTGGTGCTTCCAGCCATGGTTCTTCCCCCAGGGCTGATGGAGGAGGTCCCCAGAAGCAGAGCCAGCTCAGGAGCTGAGAACTGCAGTACCCAGCCATCTGCCATGAGCAGGCTGGACCAGCTAGGGCATCCCACCAGGATGGGCAGGAGAAGCGTGTCCATATTGGTCTAGGGCTGTCATTTTCTTTCTCAAGGTTCTCTGCACACTGCAGTTACACACAGCTCGTCAGTTAAAAAGATGCACATGGCTCCCATGAAGGCAACACTCATTTCTACAAGCTGAGAACTGTTCCCAGAAGTTGCAAGCAAAAATAACACCCAAGCTATTTGGCTTACGCAGAATTGCTTCAAAAAGCCTTTTTCAAAGTCGTTTGTAGAGATCATTCACCATGGTGAGTGTGAAGAGGCATGTCTCCCCTCCACAGGTCCTCACAATTTCTTCCCTGGAAAGCAACCCCCCATCTAGCTACTTACACACCAGAAGGATCTTGGCCCTCCTGACATAGACCTCTGCACACCTCTTGTGCGTGAAAACCCTCTCACGCATCTTGACAGCAAGAGTCAGAGACAATCCCAAAAGAAAAGAAACCACAGCCAGCTGTGGCAAGCTTTTCACAGCCCTGTAACAGAGGTACTGGATCTTCATTCCTCGAGTAGGGCTGCAAACTGCGTATGACTCCAACTGCTGTTGCTTTTCAGAAAAAGGCTTCCCAAGAACAATTCTTCAGGTTCAACATCAGTTCAGCATGCACCGATTTCTGAAAGCGTCATTTGCTCTTCTGCTGCACTGTTACTCATCACCAGGGTCTCCGTCACCACACTGTTCTCCCTGGAGCTGCTCCTTCCCAAGTCGCAGGGACACATGGCTCTTCTCCCTGCACCTTGGGAAGCAGCTTGCTCTTCTCCAGCAGGCAGAGTGTGCCACCTATCCACATCTGTTACCGCTCCATTTACAACTGCAAAACATTTCTTCTGGTTTCTGCAGCAGAATAGCTTTAGTGTTTAGCAGAGTTTAATGAAATTCTCTCTGTTGAGGAGCAAGCCTACTCCTGGGCTAAACAGTACAGCGTCCCCATCTCATGTGAAGAGAAAAATGCGACAGGTAAGAGGCTGCTGTAACCATTAGAGATGCAGCAGAATATTTTACAAAGGTACCAAGAAGTTTTTGGAAGTGATCTCAGTCTTAGGCAATCCATCATGCTAGTTCAGTCAGAGCAATCCTGGTGATTACGTTTCACTCACTCCAGCTAGCTGAAGCAACGGGTAGATGCTAGTGTCACTGCATGCTGTAGCAAGCTACACTGGGCATCTTTTACTCTGATATTACACCACTGATTTCACCTTGGTTAACAACCTCTTTGCAATATGCATCAGGATCCATGGCTAGCAAGGCTCAAGCAGGCAGCATCCATCCAGGTTTGGGATCTGGAGCAGTGGGTTAAGCTTAACTGTCATGATATTCCCCACCTCACAGTTAGTTTCTTCTCATGTTCAGTTGATATTGGAAGCCTTTGAAGTGTATGTGTGCTTGTGGTCCAGGAGAAAGTCTCCAGGGAAGCAGTTTGCTACAAATACTCAGCTACTTAAAAATATTTATATATGCTAGGAAAGGATTAGACTTCATTTAGCATTTTCTCTACCTTTAAACCTCATTTAATGCAGTATTAAGCTCCAGCTGCAGCAAATTGGTTCTGAAGTTGTAAAGAAGACAGACTCTTGAAACAGCAAGATGGTTCAGTAAGGAGGGAAGACTGATTGCTCATTGGTTTCTAGACTGTGTTTTTGTAATGGAAAACTAAAGGATGTCCGAGATCCTCAGTTCAAAAATCTTTACTTACAGCATACTGTTCCCAAACTAGGGAGCATCACAAAGTAGCAGGCATCTAGAACAGCTTTAAAGGGTCAGAAGATGAGATAAGGACAGCCTGCCTAACATACTACAAAGAGGCATTCAGACTGTAGCTGGGTACCTTCTCATGAGACAAGTTCCACATTTAAAGGAAGAAACATCGTATTATTTGCAACCACTGATGTGTCTTTGTGCAATAGCCAGAGGGGCTTTCCCAAGTCAGCATAGTAAGGGAAGGAGCACCAGGACTGTATCTTGCTCTGCTGTTGGCAGACAGGGGTGGTCATAACCAGCTCTCAGAGTGGGAGGGTTTTGGCACAGCCACCTCAAGACGGATGGGGTTGCATGAGAGGCTGGGAAAGGCATTAGAGGTGCATGAACTCCATTAGCGGGAACACTGAACTCCTCTGCTGCCCCAAGCCCCACCAGCACGGTCCCAGAAGAGCATCCTTGGGGATTTTCGGAGCTTGGTGGACCACTGTCAAGATAAGAGCCTGATAATGGAAACCTGCTTCTTGGATGTGCACCATATGGTGTGATCTGGAGCTGTGCCCCAGCTCTGGTACCCATTGGGCAGAGAGCACTAGTTCTTCTGTGGATGGGTGTCTGCAGGTGATGAATGAGGAGCTGCTGGAGCCAGCTAACCAAAATCCTGGTATGCAGGCAACTGGAGCTGGTCCTTAGCATTTGAAATAGAAGGTTCATTGCTATTGCCAGACAGCTCAAGTCTCTGGAGACTCCTGTTTTCCTACTTCTGCCATTGACCTTTTCAAACATTACCAAAATACATCTCCAGCAGGCAGTTCATAAATTAATAGTTTGCACACTTTTAATAAAATTGTTTTTCACAACTAAAACACAGCATGTGTTTTCACAGCACTAGCCACCATCAAATATTTACTCTGTTCAAAAAGCGATCAGTGACCTGAACAAAACCATTTTTCGAATACTGAACAGGAAAATACACTCCAATCTCTTTGAGCCCAGTTACATCTGGCTCCAAGTTAGCTGACAGATGGGAAGAAAACTGGTTGCAAATGCTTAAAAATTTAAGCTTCTTGCATTTGTGAAGTCTGTAAGTCAGGAAAACACACTCAGAGTGAGGTAAGCAGGGCCTGTTTGTAAAGGCACTCAGTTTTCAAAGGCACTGAGATACAAACGTGCCCTGGAGAGACATGTAACGTGTTTACACGCTGCAAGCAAGATGAGCTCCTACTATTCCTTGTTTGGCCACCTTCCTCCCAGCCACAACCTACAGCCTCCCCGGACACACAGCGCAGAGCAGCCAGACACAGCAGCCCACCCCCTTCTCACAAGGGTTACARGAAATATTCATTTTTATGGTAACTTGCAGAAAATCAGAGGCAAAGGTGAACGCAGGAGTGTTTTATGAAGAATCCCAGCCCACAGATTGATGCTATATGCACAGCAGTGTTTGGGTATGGCTGCCTGACAGGCAGGATTTGCCTGGATTTCTGGAAACCCAGAGTTTCTCAGACTTGCTTAGATACCATAGCTGAAAGCTGAACCACATGTGGGTCATCATCCCCCAGCCACCACAACTATGGGTGTCCACAGTGCCTGCTCCAGCCCAGCTGCAGCTCTGCAGCAGGAAGCACCAGAGGCAGGTCTAGGTCTAGGAATGGCCAAAATCTGCCCTCTCTCAAGATGCTCATGCTGGAATATTTTGGATGGGGATAAATAAGGGATTTGCAGTGACCCATTTTGCGGGGGAAGTCTGCTGCCACAAAGACACCCAAATTCCCTTACCGGAGGACAAGATCTGGAGCATCCCAGACACAGAGTACTTCTCAGATTTCTTGGCATAGGTTTGGACACCCTAGGTAAGCAGAAAGCCCTCACTTCTGRGCCTGGGCACACACCATTAGTATCCCTTGCTTGAGGCCCCCCACCACCATTTCATCACACCTTTCCTTATTGCTGAAGGAGGGAAGCAGCCTCACCCAGCCCCAGATCAGAGCCACCTGGGGCTGTAATCCCTTTCCTCCCCACACCTGGGGATGCTGCAGAGCCAGACCTCCCATCCATGGGCAGCTTTTACAAGCATCTCTTCACCACCCCCTGTTGCACCCTCCTCTCTGGCCACAGAGGTGCCACACCAACCTGGGTTTCCCCTCAGGGACCTTTCATCCTCTTCGTGCTCTCCTCCCAATTTCAGAGGCAAAGCAATGTTTCTTCCCATTAACACGAAGACACCAAACAAGAACAGGCACTGCTTCTCCAAGGCCATCAGCACAAAATCCCTCAGCTCCATACAGCAAGCCAACCCATCACCAGCCACCTCAGAGACAACWCACCACCTGCAAACCTCCTCCTGCCCCACATGCATCCCCTTATATACCCACCCACCTCTCCCAGCAGCCCACTGGTCCCTGCTCCTGGGAAACTACAGCTCCCACAGTACGTGACCATTAAAGTTTGCCATCCTGATGACTGGTCTCAAAGGGAAAGGGCTCGGGGACCAGGTCCAACTAGCCCAAGCACCCCTTTCCAGGCAGATTTGTGATTATTTTGCAGAGGTCCCCTGGTTCTACCTTCCATAGTCCTGCATTTTCACTGAAGGGTCTTTAAGACACAAAATGCACCAAGGATCTTACTGAAGATCTCAATCACAAAATGGAAAACCAGGGCTCTGCCAGCTGGAGGGAGGAGTTTGCAGACCCTGGAAATAGGTTTATCGTATAAGAATTGTTGTTTATGAGCCCTGGGGTGTCAAGTGTGTGCCTCATTGTGGAAAATTGTTTCTACCATTCACTCAGTTCCAGGAAGTAAATTTCTGTGGTTCAGGAGAAACTAACTGTGGCAAATCCCTAATGTAAGGAAAGCCAGAATGCTTCTCCTATTCCTAATTATGCTGTGTTTCTAAACTTTCCCCTATGGTATGCAATATTAGAGTTCTTTTAGCAGCTTTTCCCTAAGAAAATGCTAACAAAGGAGGCATTGTTATAACACTGATGAGCGCTGAAATCACAGTCACTACCCTGGCTCTGAGCCCACCAGCTACAGCAGATGGGATGGCTTCTTCCCACGAGATGCACAGGGCCAGCTTCAGCCTGGTCGGAGAAAATGGGCAGATTTAGAAGAGTTAAATCGGAAACACTGATGGGAGGACTTGCTAAAGGACAGTAAATGCTTCATGTCCCACAGTGCATCACAAATGTTGTACCAGCCACCTTTGCACTCACCTCTCCCACTTGACCTGAATGAATGACTCCACCCTGAGACAGCAAACAGGCGAAATCTCACCAAAAAAGGGAATTATTTTAGTTGAACAAGAATATACCTGTTCAGTGACAAACTCCCCCCAAAGAAGCCCTCCTCTCTCCTCAAGTGTTACCGTTGGTTCCACATCCATCCCTACATGTGTGCAACATCTTCTGTGTCGCAGCCCTCGACCATCCATGGAATGGAATCACTCCTGTATTGATGACTTTTTTGATAGCATGCAACCCCTCCAGGCAGTTTTCTCTTGTCGTAAGCAGGATAGCTYTGTTACGTCAGTGGCCTGCTCATCTCCAAAGAGAAAAGTTGCTTCCGTGCAGAAAATAAAATATTGCCCATGGGAGATGTGCTCAAGAGGTTGGAACGAATTCATTCATGCACCACCAAATCCCTGCAAAACGCCCTGGTTTTATTCTGTGTTGGTGAGCGGAGGAACCAAGTGTTCCCTCTGTACTGCTAAACTGTCACTCAGAACAAAATAATGTTACCAGTGTAGCTTGGAAAATGTTATTAAATGCAGCCAGTTATTCTCTAGATTACATTTTCTGCATCACGCACAAATAATAATGTTAATGCACAAAACCATCCTGAAGTGTAGTCAGAGAGAAAGGGAGCGTTTCCTACTGTACGAGGGTTGATAGGAGACGCGAGCCCGGCCCAGCCAGCTGTTCTCCCTCCAGGGCATCAGGATGCTCTTTGCAGTTTTGCTCACCRAGTTCCCAACAAATTATTTCCCTAGGGAACGTGAGGAAACTGGAGGGACAGAGAAGTGGGTTTGCTGAATGAGCTGGCTGTGCAGAGCCCACCCAGTGGTGTGGGGTCTCCAGACCTTGGTTCATCCTGCTCCCTGGGTAATCTCAGCAACCCCAGGGATGTCCAAGGGCACCTGAGCCCTTCCTGAATGCTAGCCAATCTCTCACTGCACGTCTCATGGCACAAGCCTGCTTTAAGAAGAGCTTTATTACTAAAAAGGCACAGAGCAGGATTTTCAAAAGCAGCTACGAATTCCTGGACCCAGTTCAGTGGGAGCTTGGGATGCAAACCCCTCCATCTGGAGCCTTTGCAAGTCAGCTCACCCCAAGCAGCTGTCTGCAGCAGAAGAGGCAGATCGAGAGGGATGGTAGCAGGAACAGCCCCCAAAGATTTGTTCTTGAGCCCCTGCTCAGGCTGAAGCTGTTTTGGCCTTCACCAGAGGAGAGCATCCATGGGGAGTTTGTCCCTGTATGGGTAGGAAGGACCATAGCCCTGGTCTGGGCCAAAGAGAGATTTGCACTGCCGCCTTGCACTGCACCTGAGTACCTAAGTCTGCAGCTGGAGGCTAGAGCCAAACTTTCCACCATAAATCCATGCTTAAAATACTTTAATGTCAAACAGTGTGAGTCAGATCTCAGGCACTTCTAGGGTTGAAGCAGCACTTAGGTAGGATGGAGACATGAAAGTCCATCCCCCCTACTCAAGCTCTTTATCTGATCTAGCCCTAAGTGTTAAAAGATTCAAAGCAGAAATCACTTTTCCACTCCTTCTCCCTGCTTTGATTCAGATCTTTGTTAATATCAGCATGGAAGAGAAATTTGGAATGTTTTCTGAGAGTTTTATCTCCTTTTCAGGCTCATTAGAGTGGGTGAAAAAGGCATTATTGTAGATACGTCTCAGGACTGTTTAAATGCATTTATTTTTTGGCAGGAGATAGGTTTGGAAATTTGTATTTAAATGATGATTTGAATGGAGTCTGGGTTGAGGAATTCACTGTTTATGAGCAATTTCATTTTAGTGTTTGCTTATATCAGTGTTGCTATTGCTTTTGTTGGAGTTCAGAGAAGGCACAACTCTTCTTAACAGCCGTGGTGGGTGAAGGTGGAGGAGATCTGCTTAATATGAATTCTTCAGGGTTGAGCATCTGCTTTGAGAGACTTGAGAGTGGCTTGGTGTTTGTGGAAACTTCTGAATACTAAAAATTAGGAGCCTTTTATAACACCTCAGAATAAACATTTCAAATTAACAATCAAGCTGTGTGGAAAAAAAAAATCCCCAACGATGCCGGCCTATCCGATCCTATCAGCTCCACTGAAATCTCCACTGGGAAATGGCAGGAAAATAAAAAGAGAAAACAAATTTCAGGTCAGTGCCAGGCGTTTTGTTTTAATTGAAAATATTGAAACAAGATGTTTCAGCCTTGTTCATTACTCATTTTTATACGTATGTGTAACTTCATTCTCAGCTGAGATGAACAACAACTGTTCAAAGAGCAGAAGTCCCTCCTGGAAGGTGCTTCCTCCGTCAGCTCCCAACGACCAGACAGTGCCCACAATTYGGGCCTCGGTAGCTCCTTAGAAATGATTATGGAGGTGAAAGCGCCTTCCTGGGGATTAAAATATACCTGGTTTATTCTGTGTTTGTGGCAGACTATAAGTACACAGAGCGCTTGCTTCCATGGGATGGGAAGACGCATGAATCCACCTGCTTACGATCGGGTGTAGATATGTTCAATTTCCTAAAATAAAACTGCTTACATTAAATCATGATCTCACCCCAAATGGACACACTTTCTTGCAGAGTGACTTATTTTAGCTCATCTCTTAAATAAATAAATTGGAATAAGCTACAAGGATTAACAGGATCATACTGAACGTGCAACTTAAAATGCACCCTTGCAAATCTGAATGGGGACAAGCAGCTGTTTCTTGCCCCCATGAAGCTCCATCATTTCACAAGGCCTGAGCTTGGTGCCCTGGGTTTGAGCTGCTGCTGCTGGGGGGATGAAATGGTGCCTGTGAGAGGGAGATCAGTCCATCACGTACCTACRCGACTCCAGATGAGCAATTGAAATTCCTCCATTGTACATAATTCACTTATAACTATTTGTAGAAGGGAGGAGGGCGGTGGAAATGTCATTACCCTGCTTAATGACTCAACCACGGAGTCCTCCTGGGCATTTCTCTTTCTTTCTCTATCTTTTTTTTTTTTTAATAAACAAAAATGTGAAATTTAAATATTTAACAACATTTACTTGCAGAGCATTTAGCAGCTGACTTTTCAACCTCCCTCTCGATTTCCATTTTAATTTTGTTTGCTGTTTCAGAGGAGCACTAATCCTTCCTTAATGTCCCCTCCTGGCTTCTCCTCACCATCTCCCTTCCCCCTCTGCATTGTTTGAAGGGTGCAGGAGTGTCCCACACATGTGTCTGTGTTTTTCCAAACTCATTTGCTTATATGAGGTTCTTCACTATAATAAAAGGATTTCCAGGCACATTAGTCAGTTAAAATAATCGCATGCTGCCACTGTCCAACTGTATGTAGAAAAGGAGAAAAAAACCATTAATGAACTGCTGTGTTGCTCTTAGCCCAGACACAATTAACATCTGGATTTCAGACTTTTCCACAGTCCGTGTATGTTGCCTTCTGTTGCTAACCCATCAAATGGCACCATTTGGATGGGACGTGTGGGAGRAATAAGAAGGACAACGGACCCGAGCCCCTGGTGCCGTATGGTACCCGAGGCAGCGAGCATGCGTGACGGTCAGCAATACGGCTGCGACTCTGGAAAACCTCCCTGACTGCAGAGAACATCCCCTCGATTTTCTTGAGAGTAGCTGAGAGCACGTCTGCTGCCTGTCCTAACGATTTAGTCGTAAGCCGGTGCAGGCAGGGGTTGTGTTTTCAAAGCACTTGACGCTACAGAGTCTCAGTCACGCCTGAGGTGCTCTAGGTACTACTCTGGGCAAGATTTTAGGCGCTACTGTAATAACCCAAAATACAGTAATGCAGTATTCCTTGACAGCCATTTCACCTAAAAAAAAAGAGAGAATAAGAAGGCATTGGCCTTCTCTGGCTTCTGATAGCATTTCCGAGCTGAGTCTGACTAGAAGGCCTGGAAGGATCATCTGCCCATCCTAATTTGCCAGTGGGACTTGGGAATGGAAATATTGACCAGATCTAGATCAGAAACTCGCAGCTGGTGTTTGGTTCCCTGAACAGTATTTCCAACATGCGTGTTGTCAGCAAATCTCCTGTAGTCTCCACAACCGTACAGTTCTGCTTTCACCATGGTCAGGTTTATATGCGCTCCCTGTTTCACTGAGTTGTCCCAGAAGAAGATAAATATCTGCTCAGTTTGCTGATCTCGGCTGAGTTTTAGAGGGTGAGCATATGAAATGCAGCCACGGGGATGTGAATGCAAAATGTGTTAAAAAAGATAACAAAAAGGGAAGCAGTTGAGGATTTATTTAATTAATACATTAACGTTTACTCTTAATATTATTTTTATTAAAAAAGTAGCAGTACAATTTATCCAAAATCCTGCCTCTTTTTAGCAGACGGAAGAGGATGTGTAATAACGCTAGAGGACCTTGGAGGTAGATCATTTTTGTATTCAAACAAAATGAAGAAAGAAGCAAATGAATTTTTGTGCATTGTGTTCTTTTCTAATCCCTCCAGTTAATTACTTTTGTGGCCAGAATGGCTTTCACAGAATGGGTTTCACTATCATTTTCAAAGCCACTGGAGGGGCTCAGCAGTTGTGTTCAGGAAAGGTTTATTGGGTATAAAAACAAGCCACAAAATGTCACTTCTTAAAAATGCAACCCTCTTCTTTCCCCTTGGGAAAGGAAACAAGAGAAGGGCTATTACTATGAGTAATGGGATGGAAGTGGGGAAGGAAAGAAATCATACTGAATATCAAGAATAGCTTTTTAACAATGAGATGTATCAGGCTGAGGAACAACTTCCTGGGGGAATAATAAATAATCCATTGTCATCGTAAGTGCACTTAAGCAGTGCTTTTCTACTGCATGTCTCAGAGGGCTCCAGAGAGGACGTAAGCACCATTTCTGTTATACTGGTGGGGAAACTGAGGAACGGAGGGCTGCCCAAGGTCAGAGCGGGCAATGAATCTGGAATCCTGATAACCTGAAGCCTAGAGATTGAAGTGGTTATTGGCAAGCAAAGCAAGGGCAATGCACAGGGACTGGGTGGTTCTCAGGTAGAGGGACAGTCATTATTCTCCCTAGGCTGCCAAAATACTACACGTGCATTAGCCTGGAGCCAAGAACCCACAAGCAGCAAAGGCTGTGTATACTAAAGGGCCAGTTCAGCATCACCAAGTGCCTTGTGTCAGTGTTAAAGTCATGTAAAGGGGCTGCAAAACCATCCTTCTTATCAGTGTTTTACCTCCACTGCTTTCTCTTGCTCTGTGTAGGTGTAAATGGCTATACAAGTCGTCGGGTTACAAAAAGAAGCTGTGGAAAATCTGCCTCTAAAGGATTATTTATTAATTTTAAATGCAGCCCTCCCACATCACAGCAGAGGTACAGTGCTCTCCTCACGAAGGGGTGCATGAAATTCCTGACCATGGCAGGTTTCAGCGAAAATCTCTTCTGTACCAAAGAACTGGGGGCGAATGAAAGGTGCTTCATCTTGCCAACGGTGCAAACTCTTCCGTGGGAGCCACAAGGTTCATTAGCCTGGCATTTTTATAGTTATTATAATATCTGCAAATGAGCCTTTTCTTCCCTGAGTCTTAGTTTAGGCCAAATGCCCTCAGCCGGCATGAATCAGCTGTGTGATGTGCTGCCTTCGCATGGCGCTCGCTGTCTGGGGGTTTGCACGTGGTGACCTCTCAGCCTCATCTTCCGATGGGAACGCAGCTGAGGATCGGCTCCTCTTCTTCATCTCATTTTTGTAGCTATTGGAGCATGTAACTCTTCACATTTAGGAGAGGCCTAAAAGTATCTGTGAAGGGGGCATTTATGTCATGAATATATTTTAATCAGAGATGTCCTTCTGCAGAGTCTTCCCGAGTGGGACGTGAATGCCAGGATATTCCAGTTGATGTGAAGACCTGATGTTCAAGGGCTCCACACCAGCACGAAACCATGGGGGTTGTACTGGTAGATAGTGCTGGAGGTATCTCAAGGTTACCTGGGCCTCTTCTTAAAGTGAATGAAAAAAAATGCATGGGAAGGACTGGGAAGGAAAGCAGCACTTTCAAGGACTTTTTGTGGGCACTTGTCAAAAAAACCCAGTTTGTCTATCTGATAGAAGTCTGCAAAACAGAAGTGAGATGTCCAAATGCTACAAGGACGGGAGAGGTTTTACTGTTGCCTGAAGCTCCCCAAGGCAGCTGAACATCCTCCCACATCCTCCCACCGCTTTGCTTCTGCGCCCAGCACGTGGATACATTGCTTTGCACTCGAAGTCAGGCTGCGAAAGCAAAGCATTGGCYGCAACGTTTGCACCGTGCTGCTTCCTCAGCAGCCTGCGTTCCCAGTGGCTTTGGTTTGGACGCCTTGCAAAGACTATTTTAAATTTTCACCGTATTTTCATTTGCAGGCTCAGGTTTGGGCTGGGATATTTCTTTTTCTCTGTGCAATTTGATACTTGCATTGTTGTTATATCGCGAGAAACTTTATCTCCTCACCACAAGCAGGCACTTGGGAATGGCTCCTTTGGTTGCCAGAGGTATTTTCACTCATTTCCTGGCCTTTGTGCTTGTGTTTCAGCCAAGGCTTTGTTCCCTGCCCGCAAGTGCTTGCAGCCCCATTGGAGAGGGAGACACCGAGCCCCACAGTATGGGGGGATCTCAGGGCTCTGAAGAAAGTTATTAAACACACACATTAAAAAAAAAATTGATGCTGAATCTATCTGAGCCCTCTTACCCCTGCAGTTGTTGATGGTCTCTGTCTCCAACCTCTGTAAGGTCCAATTGGCCCACGATGGTGGTGCAACTTCTGCATCCTCTTTGGTTGCTTCCTTGGGCTCCTCATTGCTATTCCACTGATGTCCAAATGGGCATCGTCAGCCCTGTGGCAGCTCCACAGTTTGGTTTCACATGTTCTCCTTCCCCTCCAACTGAGGCTGCTCAAGATTTTATCCCTACAGTTGTTGGTGGCACACAGAGTCCTTCTTTAGCTGGGGCCGCACCTTTGCACGGAGCTGGTAAAGTTTGTGTACATAGTGAGAAATGCTGACAGAAACCTTTTTACCCATAAAACTCTATCATTTAGGCATATTGGAGGTCCCAAAAGCTTCCTTGGGACTAAAAGACATTTAAAAGCATCTTAGCAACTGTGTCACTCAACGTGTTGTTTCTAGTCCTCTGGGCATAAAGATGAAAGGTTCAGATTTAGTGACCTTTTATTTCTCATGGTAGATGTTTTAATCTGGTATTAGGACACCAACAACTGAAATGCTAGTTGAAATCGGAAACTGCTTTAAAGGTCAAACATTCATGACTCAGTGCTCAACGCTGACCCAAGATTCATCTGAAATTGGGAGTAGAAGCCCCAGATGTCCAATGTCCTGTCCTACAAGCACCCTCAAGGTCATACAGTTCGCCATGGAAGGGCTGCCAGATTTTCCAGCAAGCTGTGTCATAAGAGACAAGATCAGAAAAGACGGTAATGATGGATATTCATCCAGAGGTTTGAATGATGAGTGTGTGCATTTCAAACCTGCAGAGCAATTATAGCGATAAAGAAAACAGTGGAACATTAAGCATTTGCTGTGGTATCAGACATAAAAAAAGACATGTTCAGATGCAGCAAAGGCAGAGAGATGATTGTTCACTATGAATACATCGGAGAGGTAAACATTAGAGAGAGAGTAGTGCTATTTAAGCTAATGGACAATTTTGGCATGAGAACAAATAAGTGTAAACTATCTGGAGGCTAAAAGGATGTTTTCATTCTCCACAGAAGGGAATTTCTAGACCAACCATTCAGTGATGGGGACAGGGAAAAACAAACGAACCAGACTGATAATGGGGGTTAACATGGGATGCGAAGGGGACTGTCGGACACAGCAACAGGGAGCTGCCTTTCCAGGCCCAGGAGGCTCTTTCCACTCCCATTCCCATATTAGAAGGGCACTTAGAAACTCTTGCTTTTATCTGCTTTATATCTCCTTCTCTTCCCCATGCTTCGGCCCAGCATCCATCCCACACTCTTTCAGCAGAAAGTTAGCTGTGCTGGAGGCAGCTCCATGCTCCTGGGAACAGCATTTTTGGTGTCGGGGCATGCACAGCCTCCCCTTTGCTCAGCAATGGTGCCCTGTGCATGCCAGGACCTGTTCTTCTCAGCAGCACGGCCGGTGGGCTGTTTGTGCGCTCAAGGTTGCCTTGCAGACAAGTTGAAAGGTACGTTTAATTCTAGCAGTTTTTCAGAGGGAGAGCTAGAGCCGGTTTCCTTTGCCTTGTAGTCAATTCCCAAGGTTTCAAGCTGTGCATAATGTTAACTCCAGTTTTATTAGGCCTTTAAAGTGCATTTTTATAACATTTTGGCTCAAACAAATTTACCAACCACATCACAAAGTAGATAAGGAATAATAAAGTCCCAATTCATATGCAGTTTAAGAATTTGTTCTGTTTTATGGCTAAATCAATGGACAGCTTTTTGAAAAACAATGTTTCCTCTGGGTAGAGATGATCTCCCCTTTGTACAGTTCAGTTCTGACACTGGTGTCATGAACGTGGAGGTCAGATCCTCGCCTGATGCAAATTGGCACACTCCGACTGATTTAAATGGAGATTCACCACCTGATAAGACAGCCTTTACAGTTTTCTCTAGGTTATCAGCTCTTTGCCAGCAAAGGACCTACTCGAATTCCCTTTGTAATTAGGGGGTGAATTGCTGTCGTCTTCAGCAGAAGCTGGCTCAGGGTGTTAGGTGGAAGTTAGCAGTGCCATTGCCATCTTACTGCTATGGGGAACAAACTACTCGGGAAAGAGCTTTGGACCTGGCATTGTTTCCTTAAAGCCAGATGCCCTATCGTGTAAACGGCGGGGGCAGGATGGGTGGGAACTGGCTGCCAACAGAGATGCAGAACAAGGACAAGATGTCCTAGCTGGGCACTGGGAGTAGCACATCAAGCACTTCAAAAGGTGATACTGACCCTCGGCTTGTCAAGATGGGACTTTTCTTAATACAAATATCATGAAGTGTTAAATCCTGATGCCTCTGAGCACGCTTGCAGGGTGCTCTGCTTTACAAGTCTGGGGTTGGCACGTGCTGGGAGTGGTGACAGAGTCTCCACAAGCCAGAGAAACACTAACACTTCATTTTGGTTTTCATCCAAGAGGGTCCTCACTGCATCTGGAGCAGCACRTTGACGTTGGGGTACCAATGAGTTACGTGCAAAGCCTCCCGAGGAGTCTTTTTTTCCCACATCCATCCATTAGCGAGGCAGCACGCGGCAGCGTGGAAAGCTTCGCTGTGTGCCCTGCCACCCCCGCGCCTTCCCGTGGTGGGATTCCTGGGTCACCGCGAACTCGTTAGTCTCCATTTCATTGGAGCAATTTGCATACATTGCCCATCTGTTTCTATTCAGCATCGTTCTCTGGCCACATGCACTAGCATAAAATTGCAATATCTCAGCTGCAAGACAGGCAGGAAAACGTTTGCTTAGGAAAAAAAGAAAACCCACTTTTTTTTCTATTGTGCTTACATTTTATGAAAACATTTATTTTTCTGAAGTTCTGTAAAAGCTTGTTTTACAAGAACCTAAACATGGCTAAATTTGCCCTGCTTGCGTTCCTGGAATGTGGGGGAACCTGCCAACCTTGGCTCTGTATCTGCAGACCATGTATGTTATTAAATGACGAGCTGCCAACAGCTTCCTGCCATACAGATGGCAGCTCAACGTCCTTATTTTGATAGCGTCGTCACTCCTGAGACAGACAGGCTGAAAGGAACCTGAAAGTAATGAAGCCACTGGCAAAAATCCCAAGCGATGGGGAGGAACAGTGAGTGTGTACATGGCACTGTTACTGAAAACGCCACTAAGTAAAATTAATTAAAATCATTAAAAGAAATTATGACTATTCATTACCTAATGATATCTGCAACTTTTGGACAATCTGGAGTTGTCTTCCGTCTATTAGCCTAACCCTACAAGTGTGTTATAAAAACCAAAGAAATAATTAATGCATGTGAAAACTGCGGGAAGAAGAGCGTTACCTGCTTGGACTCAGTACAGCACCTCGCGCGACAGGCTGCCTGGCTGCAATATGAATAATAATGGATTATAATCTTAATAAGAATAATACTTGTGGTAACTAATTGGGGTGTTAAATGGCCCAGTTCAGGGAAATGTAAAGTTTAACATCCTGTAAGCTCATTTTGCAAGCTGAGTACAGTGCAGGCGCTGTCTCCAGCTGGATGGACATCAGCACGTGCCTTCAAACTTCCCTGACCGGGATTATTTAGGGGGACCAGGAGCGGCACGGGAGCCTTTCCCACTTCCCTGTGGGCAGTCCGGGGGCAGCAGTCCCACTCGTGGGATGCAGGCAGCTTTGCTGGGAGAGCACCGAGCCGGCCGGCCGCCTGCAAACCACCCCCAGCCATGGGAGCAGGCACGGGTCTGCAGTCCCAGCGCTGCTGCCTGYGACAAGTTAATATTCTCAGCCGAGTTTGTAATTCATCATGTTTTCCTGAGAAAACAGCTTCATCAAAGGCACTCCTGAAAGGTTTTATCTTCTGCTGGCCGTATGCAAGATAACACAAACAAATCCTCTCTCCCAGCTTTTCACCTTCGCTCCTTTTTTTGTCGGGCTGTTTTCTTGGCAGCGACGCRGCGAGATCACAGCGTGCGTATACGCGTTTACCGCCGAGCAGACACCGTGACAAGGCTGTGATCAGGCGTGCAAATCGCTTTATTTTGAAATCGCTGAGTTAAAAGCGTGCTTCTTCCCTTCTCTCTCCCGCTCACCTTGCACCCGCGGGGCTGGTGTGATGAGGGGGTGCGAATTGCATTCGCGTGGCACTGCTGGGCAGCGGGATGTGCGACCTGCCCCACACATCGCCCTCAACTCCCTGCAAGCTCCTCAAGCTGCTGTCTGCTTCGCAGAGCTGCTGCTTTAGGGGAAAAAAAGGCAAAAAGTCTAACGCAGAGCAGGGTGGCAGTGACGAGGGGGGTGTTCCATCCACACGGAAAGGAAAGATATAGGAGCCCTTCATTCATCTCAGCCTAACTGGCCTTGAGTCCTGCTAATTAGCCAGGAAGCTTTCCAAAGTAATACAGATATATCTGATATTTCTACAACAGTGTTTTCCTCTTCTAACATTTGCACAATTAGATGAAAGGTAATAAAGGCATCTGGGCCCTCCAGCTTCCAATTTTGGGTGCTTGAAGGTTGCTTGTCTGCCTGGAGAGGTCTGCCCTGGAGCTGTAGAGGGGGGAAAAGTCGTTCCTTCGCTTGAAGACAACGGGAGCTGCAGATCTCCAGCACTTCAAAAGCCTTTGGAGATGGCTGCAGTGGAACGAGGCTCCTCAAAACAAAGAGCCCCTTTAGAAATGCATCCAACAGCTAAAGGTGTGGGAAGATCATCCTAAGCTTCTGCAACTCCGCTATCTTTATCACTAGAAACGTTATATGATAACACAAATACTTGGAGTTTTTTGTTCATGGCTGTAATTTTTACTTTAAAAAAAAAAATCCTAAGCAAACAAACTCTGTTGGAATGGTGTGAAGATTTTATGAGCAACGAACAGCTGAAATACGGTGCAGGGATTTTGCAAAACCAAACACGTCTCCAAGAAACAGAGCAGCGAGTATAACACCGAATCCCTCCTTCAATGCCGAGGTGCGAAAATGCAGCTTTCGTGCACCCCAGAAAGCCTCCCTGGTGCCCTGCAGCATGCGATTGAGGTTATAAAAGTCTATTAAATCCAAGCCAAGTCTACCACGCTGTTAGGTGCTAATTATAACGGTCTGGTTCTCAGCGGGCAGGTACGTGTGGGTGTCCACACTGATTTCTACTCAGGGCAGGGCTGTTTGTGCTATTTCCGAGTACCTTTACGGTGCTTTCCCCATCAGAGGTATATTCTCCTTTCACCGCTTGAAGCCCTGTTCACCATGATGGGAGTTACGTATCTTATTCCCTTCTCAGCAGGACCAAGCCCTTTGAGGGGAGGATGCAATTAAGATCACTAAATCGTAGGACTTTACCTCATCTCGGTGAACACGGAGGGATTTTTGTTGTTGTTGTTTCCTATTTGAAGGAGGAAGGAAACCCAGGGCCCGGTGGGGATGTTGCTTAGCAACTGAGCCGGACCTGTACGCCGTTAAATGCAAAAAGATAAAATGCAAAAAAATCTCATTTAAAACAACCTTACAGGTTTCACCTGACAAAGACTGAGCAGGTCTGCCAGAGTGTATCTGCAGCCTTATCAGCAAGGGAATGCCTTGCGCATGGCAGTGTTTTGCAAGCAGGGCATTACCCTCTTTTACAGCATTTTATGCTTTGTTAACTGCTTGGCTGCCAAATAAAGTGCATTAAAAAAATGAGTGCTCCTTGCTGCCCTATTTCTCACTCAGATCCAAATAGGGGTCAAGCAATAAGAGCCTGATGTGCTTTGGAGGGACCGTGAACTTCCAACACAGCTGGCAACAAATTCTTTTTCCATTGAGAAAAGTGCGTGTACCCCAAAGCCAGTTTTGATGGAAAATGTTCAGCCAGACACAGATTTTTGCTGAAAGCCAGCTCCTTCAAGAGATACAATCCCCAAATATTGCTTCTTCCCCTGCAAAATCCCACGTCCCCATGTTGCTCTCCAGCAAGACCTCTGCTTACTCAGGGGGTTCAAGGAGTTGATCCTGTGTCAAGGTTGCTCGCTTCCCAAACCTTACAAGCGCACACGTGTGCAGGTGGAATAAAGGAGATGCTGTGATGGGTAACGGCCCCCGTGCTCAGGACAGCACTGAAGAAGTGGTGGGAGCTTTGCTGGTTGGCACATCTMAAACCAGACAAACTACCATCATTCCTGATCTGCCTCCGGTGAGAGGCTGGATGCCTTAATAGGCCTTTTCTATCTCTAATTTCCAGGAAGCTTTAAAAAAGTGTGACAATGATAAAAATAACAATAAAAAGAATGTGGAGCAGCAAGGCATCCAATGAATCTCAATTGATTTCTTTAGTTTAAATGATGCGACCTCTAATCCTGCTCTCCAGATAGATCATTGCTGATGGCTCTGGGTCGGCATTTTGAAAGTGCCTCTCTCTGCAAGAAGATGCACTCAGAGGATTATAAAATAACAATAAGGATAATCCCAGACAAACAGAGGCAGTCAAGCCCCTGGCTTTTGGTGTATTGCTTCAAGTGGGCTGTTGTATTTTCTGCTCCTTTCTGCTAATTGTGACAGTGAATAAACAATCCTGGATAGGGAAACTGTGACCTTTTCGGCAGCAAATTCCAGAGGATGCAATTTGTATCTCTGGCTCCTTCAGACCTGGGCAAGTCCTGAGGGATTGAGGAGGAATAATGGAGTTGGAGATTCTGCAACCATTACCTATTCATAGGTGAGCCCCAAGACCTTATTTTAAGCTTGGCCTCTGACTTGCCTCCTTCAAGAAACATGAAACTACTCTGTACGTGTCAGTTTTTCCTCATCTTTTAAATGTTCAGTCCACTTGGGTTGAGTAGACTCAAACACGAAGCGGAGCGCATCTGCTGTGCAAAAAGAATTGCTATTGTCTGCCTGCCTTCTAGCTAGGCAGGGGAGATATTATTTTGATGAGGAGAAGATGCAGTGAGGGATGTTAATCCATATTTACAAGGGAAGGAGGTAAAATTTGGCTGAAGATGAGTTGCAGAAAGACCAGGTGTTGAGAATTCAGCACCAGAGAAGGCTTCTTTCTACATGCAATACCAGAACACAGTGAAACACAGAGCGAGCATACATAGTTGAAGGGCTTCTTAGGTTAAAATCTAGCGTTGTGGAAAATTCTTATAGTGAAAGGAGACTGTAACACTTTCTCTGTCCCCACTGCAAACATGTAAACCTCCTGGCAGAGGAAAACTGAGGTCCCTTTGCAGTAATGTGGGTGAAAACTGACTTGGGGCAGCTGGCTCCAGCTCTAAGAGCTTCCACAGTCCGTTTTCTATCCCCCTTCGCCGAGGCTGCTAACAGGGATATGAATTAGTGCAGTGGGTGGAAAGCATCCCCCTATGGACCCACGCTGATCCCATGGGAATGCCTGGGGCCTCGGCACACTCTTTTCCATTATGCCCCCGATCAACTATCACATCCTATCAGATTGGCAATGACCTAAACACTATTGAAAATAAATAATTTCCAAATGGGAAAGATTTCTGTACCTATTTTCTGGGTCTTGGGCTGGAGCGATGGGCACTGCCACTCACGTGCCTGTCGGCGTGTGACGTTGCAGCTGTGTGATGCCTTCGCAAGGCGCTGAGAATTTGAAGCCACCAACCAAGACCGACCGGCAAATTGTAGTGTCAAGACTTTGATTAGGTATTTAGTTAATAGGCCCGATTTCTTGGTGTGTGGCAATTTCATTTGCTGTGAAAACAGTCTGTGGAGGAGCACACGCACAGCCTGAGCGGAAAGAATGAGCATTTACACTCACATTTCAWGTAGACGCACCTTTAATCAAACAAGAATTGAAGAAACAATATTTCAAAGCCATAAACATTTTTATTCAATTAACGCTTTAAATGCAAAATTAATTTATTTGGGACATTTAAGTTTAATTTCTGTCTAATTGGAATGTTATGGTATTTTAAATAGCAATTGATTATTAAAAGTATATCTGCTCTTTCGAGCCCTAACAAGCTGGAACTGATGAATATTTTACTGCAGAGATGCTAACGCCTCAATAGATGTTTTTAATAATCTCAATTGGTGTTTAACATAGAGGAATGAGCTGTCATTTTAAATCTAAGGAGACACATCTATTTGCAAATAATAGTGGTGCTTATTGCATAATACTGCCAGCTGATTTTTTCCAGGTTTGCTCTCAACTATACCCTGAATAATTAATTAGCATTAAACCGGCATAAAGAACCCACCTTATGAATCCCTATTAAATCTTAATTTTCAAAGTGGCGAGGGCTAAGCGTGCAAAGCATTAGTGCCGGAGGTGGGATGAGAAAAGCGAGCATCTCTATAGAGAATATACTGTTAGGTGGCGTTGCTGTCATCTAGAGGGCAACACACATTGCTGCTTCCTGGAAAAGCTGCTTAACAAAACCCTTATTAATAGCGATGCCGCTGCTTGGCTGAGCGTGCTCCGGTTTCGCTCTCCGGCGGGGAGGTAGCCAAGCTGGAGTCTCGCTCTATTGCTATATTGATTGTATGCAATGCTTTGCTCTCCTCTCCCCTGGTTGTACCTCCGTGCAGCTCAAGGCAGCGTCTGCCTTTCTGAATTATGAATGTTTTCCCAGCTGTCCCACACAGTGGGGATTTTATCTGATTTTTTTGTAGGAACTCCTAATTTGAGGATTGCAGCGGATATATTTCTCCCATTTCCTGTGATTGCTCTCCCCTAGGAAACGCTGTGTTATCACTGAATTTTGTGTGCAGATTAAAAACCACATTTGTATACCCACTCAGCTTTTTGGGGTTCTCTGGGTTTTGGTGTTTTGTTTTTTTTTTTTTTTTTTTTTTTGTGAAGGCATTATGCGTCACCTTGAAGTGGATTTCTGTGAGCTTCTTTGTCTGCTCCCCCTGCGTAGGTGTGTGTATGTATCAATGGCGGGTGACATCAGGCAATTTAAAAGTTAATGACATCTTTTCAAAGAAAACCTCCATCTGGGTAACAGAGCACATTGTTTTCCTTAAAAATGAAACTTGAAACTTTAAATGATGAGTTCATCTCTGAATGCTGTTGAATCCGGTGTCTGGCCAACTGCATTTTAAAGCCCATTTCTGGAAGTCTTCCACACAATCTGTCATTCAGTCACCTTCCTTGTTATGCTTGGATTTGACGTCAGGTTTGTGTCTATAACACGGCTCCTGATTGACAAGGATGTTATTTTATATATGACTCCAAATTCACATTCATATATAAGAGGATTTCAAGCCCTTGTCTCTTTCTAGGAGAATTTTCCTCACTGTTAAACAACACTGTATATTCTATGAAAATGAAGCATCGAAATGATGTTAAGTTGACACAGTTTTCCGAGTCTTGTCGAGGACGTGCGTTATACGAGGTACGTACCAGGACTCTCTGCTCTGGAAGAAATGATCCCCAGGGAAAGCCCTGGACTCCATTCCCCAGTCCTGCACAGCACATTTGGCACCAACTCCGCACCCAGCTCCAAATTCCTGTGATTATCCAAAACATTGGAGCATCCTGATTCTGCACAGCAATGTCAGGAATCTCACCTGGCAGGATTTCCTCCTGGCTTCCCCCCTCTAAAAAGGATTTCTGGTTCTGCCATCTTCCTGGAGAGCTGAGACCTGCTGCTCGGAGCTTTCTTTAAAATGTTCAGTGGTCCAGGGCAGATCCTCAGCTGCCACRACATGCTTTGGGTGGAACAAAGGTGACTTAGATGAGGTTTGTGACTTCTCACCCAACAATTTCACCCAAACYGACTCTTTCTGGAAAGTTTTGGTTGCTTGGTTTTGATTTAGGGGAAAACACCTTTCTCTCTGATTTCCCCCATTTKTCATTTCTTTTCCAGTTGCTGGGTGGAACAGGGGTGCCATCGCTTTGTGAGAAATCTCCAGCTGACTGGGAGGACGAGACCCATCAGGGAAAACTGTTCTTGGGAGATTTCTGCAAGGACAAGAGGAGGTCCCTCGCTGTCAGTGCAATGTCTCCAGGTCTGTGTCAGTGTCTCTGCGACTGAAAAGACCCACCGAGTGCAACTGGCCCTTGCAATATCCGTGCTTGCTAGTTGGCAGATATCCTCTGGGAAAAGGATCTGGTGTTTTTCTCAGCCCCAGACCCCCAGGGCTGGCGTGAAGCACATCCTCCTGCCAGCTCAACACGTATTCTGTGCTACCACCCAGGGATGCAGAAGGAAATGGGTCAATGGGTTTGCCAATTAAAATTTCAGGAAACTTCATCCTCCCTGATGCCAGCTGATAAGGCGCAATTAAAAATTAAAGGTAGCGATGCTTTCACATTGCCATGGTTGAACCCCGCCTGGCATCCCTGAGGATCCCGTTATTGTGTTATTCCGTGCACCGAGGTGGACAAGAAACAGCCCTGGGTGGCCGGAGGGGCTGGGTTGGTGTCCCCCAGGAAGCTTTGCAGAGCACGATCGACTCTAAACCTCCATTGCGGGTAAGGTGCAGAGAGCAGTGACGGGAGATAATCCCATAATCATCTGCAGAAGATGACTCTCCTGATAAGCAGATACACCGGCTGAGCAAGCAAATGGGGCTGTTAATCATAATTGTGTTCTGAAGCACTTAAAAACAAGCGCTTGAGCAGTCCAAGATGCGCAGAGGAAAAGATAAAGCAGCCATGAAAGCAGACACTGCTCGGGCAGGAGAGCTGCCACGGCTGGACGCCCACTCCGCTCCCYACCGCTGGTCGCAGAGGAAGGCGCTTCCAGCCTGCCTCGCAGTCCTCCCGGAGATAATGCCGTGCAATTTGATTTTATGTTACAGACATCACAGCATCCATCAGGCGGTTGTAAATTGCTAGAGCTGCTATTCATTTTGTCTGTAAATTAGGAGTGTGTGGCATGACTGAAGTTACGCTTTTCATGTATGCATAAAATTAAATTCGAACCCATTGGCAGTATCGTTAATATGCTGTGTTATAGACAGATATCTGGGTTGACTAAACCCCGAAAATAAATGAATAAACATTGTAATAAGGTTTCAGCTCTGACACTCCACTGAAGCCAGCACAGGTACAATAATTTACACCAGTTATAGCTTTTTCAAGTGCTGAGGAACACATTGGTTACATTGCCAAGTGTCTGCTGTTCTCTTGCCAGTCTGTCCAAAAGACCCCTCAAAATGACCTTCTTCTCCTCGTTACTATGCTAGTTGTTAACGGGGTCTGATTGTGTTGGGATTGTCTAGGTATGGGTGACAGCTGGACCCCAATATGTGAAGTGTTCCCTGTTTGGGTTTGGGAAAGCAGTTACAATGAAATACAGAGCCAGGTAGATACCTGCCTGCAGCTGACGTCTCCCAGCTGAAGACCTGACTCGGATGCCTGAGGCTGCAGAGTCTGAGCTGCGAGGTGGCAAAATCAGAAGAGCCAAAGCAACAGCTTCCCAGAAAGGTTGGAGCAACGGTGCTGTAAGCAGATTATTTGTGTTTGTTTACAATGCCCTCGGCTGTTCTTCTCATGGAAAGGGCTGACCCATATCCACCCTTCCTGAGCAATTCATTAGAGGGAGCCCGTCAAGCTCAGAGCGATCTGCACCGCATGTTGGCGTCTGCTGAGATAAGTGGTGATTGTGACAGTGATGAGAGCAATCAGGACTGATACAGATGAGTCTGGTTTGATCAGTCAGGTACAGCACCAGAAGTGAGGCCAGGATTGGTGTCAGGAACTGGTGTCTGCAAGGGAGCTGAGGAGCACCTGGTGGATCCTGAGCCCCATTGGCAGGGGGAAGAGATGTTGGACTGGCTGGAAGAAAACTGCTGACCAAGGAATGAGCCTTTCACCAGCTTGGTGGGGACCAGGCTTGGTCAGAAGAAAAGCCGTATATGTGCGTGCATGTGGGTGCAGAAGGTTATTCAATGGTCCACCCACTTCCCTGAGGCCATGCTACTCCAACCAACAGTATTTGGGAGAGTGGTACAGTCTGTAAGTCCTCTGGGTGCTGCCACCTGCTGTCTGCAAGTCCAAGGCACCATCTGTACCTGGGAAAGACTTCGGTGTGCTGCTGGAGAAAGTCTGAAGATGCACCACCAAGCCATGGTGCCCTTGTAGGAGAGTGTCACTGTCCACGGGGCTGGATGGATGCACCCAGCTGATAGGAGATACCAGGACCCTTCACCAAACCTACGAGCTTTCTCAGTAGCAAAGCTGCTCCTTCCCGGCAAGCTTCTGAGAAGCCTTCCCTGGGCCAGCCACACAAAAAATAAGAAATAGAGAGGTAGGATGGCAAATGCATCCTTAGATGTCCACAGCATCTACATCTGAGCTCATCCTTGAAACTCCCTTGCTAGTCTGTAAAAGAAAAAGGCATTTTCAGAGCATGATTCATTGACCTATTTTAGACAGCTCTATAAGGACAAGATGAATCACCCTCCTGGGTGCCTACTTCTCCCCATTCATTGGGAGTTTGGATGACTAGTGCAGACAAAGGCATTTACACTGTAAACCACGAAAGGGAAGTGTGATAAGTGTTGCACATGGGGTCCCTTGGTGTCCCTGTGGCAGGGGCAGGTTGGAGCAGCCCTAAAGTCTGCTGCAGCCCCATCTCATCTGCAAAAGAAGGTGCAAATAGCCTCCCCTCTGCTGTATGTCTACCCTTCTCCCCAGGCCAGGTATGAACTGGGATCTCCCTGTCTGCACTGCTGCCAGCACAGGGGCCTGCTGTGTGTTTCAGTCTCTGAATGCTCTTACAACACATCAGATATGTCGGGCTGTCTCCCCTCTCTCTTGATGCGAGTTGAGCACCTAAAGTTGCCAGGCTGCTCTCCGAGTGATGGTTCTGCCATGTGAATTTGCAAAACTGGGCTGAAAATTGAATGCAAACAGCTTTTCTGGTGAGTTCCTCCTGCTTGGTACATCTGGCCAGGTTGGAGAGGTCATAAAAACAACTTTTCCTTGGGCATTTTGGCACTTCCAGCCCCCGCCAGTGAACAGAATGAAGGCAGAAGAGGTATTTATAGATAGAGCTGTGCGAGAGCTCATATTAAGCTCCAGGTTTCCAAACTCCCTCCTCCAAGGTTGGGTTCAAGTCTTGTCTGAACGTTCATATTAATCAAACGCTACTTGCACACATAACACCTACCACCTTCCACAGGAGAAATATGAATTCATTAGCAGGAAATGTTAACAACTGAGGGAGTATTGTTTTCTGCATTGAACAGCGACCAAACCAGAAAATAACAGAGATGTTATAATTTAGCCCTGGCACAGGGATTACAGCTTCAGCCCTCCTCGTGCCCATGAAGTCCTTCCTGAACAACCCCATCATCCAGCCTTTTGCCTGGCAGGGGTCCTTTTACTTTTCCTTTTAAATAATAACCTTTGCAATCTCTCCCCAGTTTGGCAGGTCAAGAAAGGTTTGTTACAACAGCTTTCTTACTGCAGTAGCCCTGGCACAAGGAAAAGCCAGGAAATGGGTTTTAGAGGCTGGTTTTGATAGACAACACGTCCTGGACACAGATTTGTTTGCGCAGTCAGTTGCTGGAGCTAAGCCGTGCTTCTATCATTGCTGTTTCATGCCATAGCGTGTCAATCAGAGGAAGTAAAAGCACTTGCATTTTTTCTTTGTCAGAGAAATGCATAGACATCAGAACCTGACTGCAGCATCCAGCGCACGCAGCTCGGCACGGGGAAACGCGCCTGCCCACGCACTGGGAAGGGAAGGGTTCGCTCAGTGCCGTGGGCTGGGACACATCACGGAAGGAGGGAGCGTTCCCTTTGCTCTGGCATGTGATGCCATCGGCGCCTGTGCTGAGCCGGGCACCCTTACTGAGCCGGGCACCCTTACTGAGCCTGCACCCTGGGGCACCCTGTTGGGTCTCAGATGGCGAGAACCAAGGGCTTGTGAGTTGCTCTGCCTCCTAACAGACCGCTGCCGCTGGAGAAACACTGGGACGATGCAGATTCACTTGCATTGAAGTTACGGGGTTTCTTCCAGCAACGCGACAGGTTTCATTCTCCATGGCAAAGTTGTGAAGGCGGCAGAAGATCAAGAAACCACCAAGCAAGGCCAACCCAATCCCAGTTGGAGGCTTCCAGCCATTGCAGAGGGTGAATCTAGCTTCAGAGCAGCATGTTGAGGACCAGCCTGTGCCCAGGCTCTTTGCCAGCAATCACAGAGGGGAAAGCATTCCCCAGCCTTTAATTAAGGCAATGTTTTTCAAAGCTGGGCTCATTGCAGATACATAGCCGGCTTGTCTAAACCGGTTCTACCTCTCCCCCTCCTGCGATGAGGTGGGCAGGGAGCTTCACACAAGCAAAAAAAAAAATTATATGTCATGATATCATGTTTGCAGCAGCTGCTTAAAGCGCTGATGGTGTCGGTGCCATATGTGCGAGCAGGGGAATTGCTGCACCCGCCTCAGCCCTCGCACTTCCACTAAGTCCTAAAGCTGGTGGAAACCCTGGGTAACCAGCCCTGGAGTTAAACAGAATGAAGTAAAAATTGCCTCCCTTATTTGATGTGATTATAAAGCAAATATCGCACCCGTGAAGGAAAGGGAAGTGACAAGTCCCTTAGCTGCACAATTTGAAGAAGTAACACTTAATACAGCGCTGCCAGCTGATGTGTTGTGCGAGGCTGCTCACAGGCRTTAAGTTGGGAAATTGGTGGCAGTACACATTAGCTCAGTCATATTTCATTACGGGGATTTTACCAGGATGGGGTTTTTCTCTCTGTCTTTCATTAGCAGGTCCCTGTGAAATGTGGCGGCAGATGATTAAGACRAGCTCTGTGCAGCCGAGCAGGACGGATCCACCCCGGGAGCACGTGCCCAGGGATGCCTTCCCAAAGCAAGCGAAGATAAGGGAAAATTGGGCATTTCTGGGTGCGGTCTGTGAAGCAAGGCACACGTGAACTCATTGCCCTTCTAGTTTTTTTCTAGCAACATTTTTCCTGAGAACAGTGAAAACTGGGAAGTTGTATGTTATCTACTTGTATCTCATTCATGCTGAGATTTTGTGACTGAAACCCTTTATTTTTTTCCTGTGGACAGCATTGGTTGTTTTTTTTTCCCCACTTGTTTCCTCCGTTTTGCTGATGACATTTTGAAAATGTTTTCCTTCCTCAAACCTATTTGCTTTGGCTGGTCACCCAATCCTCTCCTCTCTTCTCATCCTCGCCAAAAAATCAGCTGGAAATAATAATTTCTCATTCTTCAGAGGTTTTTCATGACACAGAGTTGAGAAAAAATTGGGGGAAAAAAAAAAAGCCAGATTCTTCCACCCTGCTTACTATTCCCTTCACAGTACCTCAATTTGCAAATATTCTCATGAAATCCCAGGGGATAAATATTGTGGCTAACATGAGAGAAAGTGGCCAAGTTGAGCCCATAAGGGATGGACCTGCATCCTGGTTCATGCCCATAATTATTCTGAAACAAGCCTTATTCCACTCTTCAAGCAAATGACATAAGCTTCCCTGTGCTAACAGCCGATTACCAAGGAAAGGCTTTCACAATTTGACCCTATGCAAATAATTGCATTAGAAAAAGATCTGTGTATGAGTTTGATTTTTTCACTCATTCCAGTAAAACTCTCTGCCCAAATATACTTCATTGTGACTTTCGTCTGATTTTTTTAATATATAGTTGTTCTTAACTAGTAATGAAGGCTACAGTCCATTAGGATGATTGTTGGGTGGGTTCAGTATCTCTCAAAAGCTACTGATGCTGAAACCCTCAGTATGGGCAAGGGTGTAAACAATAATCAGTGGTATTTTTCTGGCAGAAAGCCCAAGAAGCTTATTATAAAGACAAGATTTTAAAAAGCTTTTGAGTAAATCAGTTTTCATTCTTTTTCAATGTTCCTGACTTAAGTAAAATGAAACTTAGTTTAGGCCACATCTATGATGCTGGCCTTGAAACATGCTTTGCAGCTGGGGTGGTTGCACTGTGGCTCTGCTCTTCCTCTGGGTGAGCATCAAAGCCTCAGGCTGGAGGACCGGGGCCAGAAGTTGGCTGCTGAAATCAGTCCGAGACAGGGTCTGTGCCTGCACCGGGGAGGGGGAACATCTCACCGCCCAGCCACGGAAACGGCTGTCCAAGCACCGGACAGTTTCTGCCCCATGAAACCTCACCCCATGGTATTAGAAATGCTTCGTGCAATAGCAGTAGCTGGAGAAAAGGTGCTGATACTTGTGTGGCTGCACCCAGGTAATAGCCCTTATAAAAGCATACGGTCACGTAAGTGTATATTCTCTGCTCAGATACGCAGCTGGGRCATTCGTCAGACGCCTTCTCGTACGTCAAAACACACGTTACAGGAATGATGGGGGAGCACAGGTAGCACATGCCGTGCGTCTGGTTTGCCGATACCCACCGGTGCTGACCTCCTCAGCATCCCACAGAGCTGCCCTCTCCACCTCTTTGAAAGTCTTCTAATTAAAGCTAGGGGCAGCTAATAATAAGCTGATTTAGCAATTAGCATAACGTGAATAAGAGGAACGTGGGTGTCCTTATTCCAGAATGATCCCAGGCAAGGGGAAAAAAAAAAAAATCCCAGTTTTAATTCCAGTAAGATTAATTTTACATTTTAATTAGAAAGACAAAGGGAAAAAAATGGAGCAAGTATGGGTTTTGTTAGTAGCTTATAAAACCTTTTGGAAATTTGGCTTATAATGAGTTTTGTCCTTTTTGTTGGCAGCAGCTATAGGGGTGCATTCAAAAGGAAAGAGTTCAATATCTTCTCAAGAGACACACACGAGTGCTGTGCTTCCAGCTGCCCATGGAGGCATTTTTAAAAATAAAAAATTTGCCCTAGCAGAGATTGATTTCAGCAGCCTCGCAACAAGTGCAGGCAAGTGGTTTGTCCTGCTCCTCCGAGGTGTGTAAAGCCAATTTTGCAAACAGATGGGAAAGGAAATCCCTGGAAATCATGCAGGTATACCTTCAACAGCAACTACTTTGGGGGTAAGAGCAGAGTTTTTGGTTTGTGCTCTTGTCCAGGACACAAGCGCTCACAGGCTGTATAGCAGAAAGCAACAATCCTCTGAAAGCACATGCTTCYCCACCACCTTGAGTTGACTACTAACTTAACTGCTGGCCAGAAAAGAGCCAAACTGCTATTTCCAGACATCTCCAAAGGCTCCTCGTTCCAGTTCCCACCGGTCGCACAGCCCCCCACACCTTCACCGAATTCAGCTCTTGTCCCTCTTGAACCCATCGCCTTCCTCTCTTTCCCCTCCTCCTTCCCTTCCAGGACATCAGCCGGAGGAGCGCTGCCGGCAGAGGCAAGGCTTGGTGCTTTCGGTTCTGCTGCCTGGGCTCATCTTACAACCCAGGCTTGCAATTTCTTGTCTGGCTGCAGACTTCAAGGCTCATTGCATAGATGATCTTCAGGGATTTCTCTGCAATGTTCCAGTGAGTCTTTACCGAGCATATGAAAACAGCAATTTTTCTGAAGATTATAATTTGGTAAAATGTGAGATGATTTTCCCAGGGACAGCACAAAGCACATCCATGATATAAATGTCATCCTTTGCCAGACTCCAATAAAGAGAATGTAGTTTGCTTTATAGATTTGTCAGAATTTGGTTAGTTTTTGAGGATAAACGCAACTGGAAGAACTCATTAATTTCTAAAATATAATTTTTTTTTTTTAAAGCAAGAGATTTATTTGGAGGGAGGAGAACCTGACCAAGACTAGCTGTTAGAAAGTATTGTTAATAATTCCTTCCTGTAAGTTACCACAAGTAATGTAGATTAGAAGATTATTATTTAAGTTTTCAAGTATCAGTTATGCCCCTATTGGAATATATTTGTTCAATTACTGTTTCTACTCATTCCACTGCATTCTAGAAAAACAATTCTTGTTCTTTTCACACAATTAAAGTCCTTTATGATTTGCAATAGCTAAAACTTGTGATTTTTTTTTTTTTAATGCCATTTTAAGGCAAAGTTCAATTCGGTTCCTTAATTCTAACTGCTGTTGCCTTCTTGTCAACATGGTTAGTTAATGGGTAGGGAATCCCTGATCCACTCAGGGAGTCCTGCAATTAATATTGCAATGTCAAAAGGAGGTTGCCTATGGCAACCTTTTCATTTGCTTGAGTGCTTTTATGTGGGTTAACGATGAAGTATTGTCAAGGTGTATATAAGATGCAAAAGCGCTGTGTGTTACAATAAAGCATAACTAAAAGTCATTTCTTTTTTCAAAAATGGCTACTAATATTGCATCTGAAGAAGAAAATAATGAAGCTGCTTGGTGGGTTCCTATCCTCCTCGCTCCTCCTCTTTTTCCTTTATTTACGTCGGTGCCTTACAAAGGGCTCTTTGGTATCGGGCGACGTACCATTGATTAGTCTGAAGGAGAAGTGATTTCAAAACACTCTTGAATGGAAACCCTAGAAAATAACCTGCAGAGTATTATAACCATAAACAGCTCCCTGGAAACRTGCTCCACTCCTAAATATTCATGTTGATCAACTCACCCCATCGGCTTAAACAAAAAATAAAGGTCAAGAGCTCTTTCCTACATGGAGCCAAGGAGGTGCCCAGGCTTTTTGGGCCATTCACCCCTGAAGGGCTGGGCAGCAGCTGGCCATGGGATGGGGAGCAGAGGCTTCTCCAGTTTTCTGGGCACAGTCTGGCTTGTTAAGGCACATCTTCATGCTGGAGCATTTGGCTTGCAAGGCAGGGAACTGTGTATGGGGGATGCTCTTCTGGCTCAACATGCATCTTGCAATGATGCAGGCAAGAGAAGGTCTGGGGCACTTSGTCTCTGTTCTGCTGCTGATGGTGCTAAAATCACTACCAAGCACCCAGGTAAGGGAAAGGGGCTTCAGCAAAGCTCTGCCTTGCATGGCTGCTTTGCAGGAACTGTGACATTGAACATGGTGTTGGTTGAGACTTCAGGCAGTGGACGGTGTTTATGCAGTCTCCCTTCAGATTATATGTGAAACAAGAGCACTTAAGGGTGAACGTGGAAAAAAAAACACTATTGGCAGAAAAAATTCACAGCATTCAGACGTAGTGAAATCCACACAAATGAAGCATCCATGGAAAAAGTCCACATGTGACTGCCTTCCCCTGCCTGTGGGGAACATAAGAATAACTTTTCCTTTAATTAAAATATACCCGCTTTGAAAAACTAATCTTCTTTTAGTAAGCAAAACTCAGTGTCCTCTCCAGCAACCTTTGGACACAGTATTAATTAAACATGCCATCCTTTGACAATGCATCAAGCTGGCAGCAGGAGGCAAAATATGCCTTGACAATGCCCGAGAAGGCCAGCTGCAAACCCAGATTCCCAGTTGCCACAACTTCCAGAATCTTTTCTCTTTTTTTCCCTCCTTTTTTGAAGTTCTGCTGTGATGTCATTTACAAAACAAACATGTGAAGAAAAAAAGTGGCCTGAAAACAACCTGTGAGACATTGGTGACTGATTAGCCCTTGTTTCATCTAGCATGGGTTCAGTGGGTTGGAGGAGCAGCATGGCCATGAGCTGATAACCGCCTGACAAGGATTTGCCTTCATCCAGGCATGCAGGAGGGAAGAGAAGTGGCTTCAGCTTCCCAGGGGAAGGCAGACACACAAGAGCATTAACTCACTTTTGCAGGATTCTCACCTGCAGCTTCACTCCTGACGTTCCCTAAAGGTTGTTTTCCATGAGCAACCCTGTGCTCCAGCAGCCTGAGCCACCCAGCCCTTCCTGTTGGACCCGCATGGCAGGCTGAGCTTCCCAGCTGTGCATCGCTCTGCTATTGCTTTCCCACTGAGAAAATGCCCTTCATCCCTGTGACTTTCCAGGAAAGAAAAATGATTCCTTCTCCTCCAACTCCCCATGTCCCCAGAGCAGGTCACTCCTCTCCCATCTTAGAGAGGGCCTCCCCCAAAGCCCCGGTTGCATAAAAATCATGGAGTTTCTTGTCTCTCTCCAAAGACTCTAGCTAAAACTGGCTGAAACCAGTGGAAAACTCCCTCAATGCTGAAAACTGGAACTTGAAACAGGAGGCTGAATAAACAAAGATTCACTGAGGTCTGGCCCTCTCGTAATATCTTAATATACAGACGGGAAACTGCTAATACCTTTCAGCAAACGCAYGCAGAAGTGGAGGACAAACTTCAGAAATTAGTATCAATCAAATATTCATTTCATTAATAGATATAAATAAATGCGTTGCTAGCCACAGCATTGGGATTTAATAATATAATGCAACATACTGAAACCAAACAGCTGCCAAGCCCTGTAACACATCTGAGCATTGTACCTACAGCACCGCACACACCAGGAATGCCAGCGGCCTCCGGAGGACTTTTTGGAAAATGCTGTGTTGTTACACAGAATTTTGGTACCTTTTGATTGGGAATTTGTAATTCCATACGCTATGCAGTGGTATTTTCACTATAGTAAAAATCTATGCTATGAAACCTCAACCCCCCTAAAACCTGCCTGGGTTCGTGTTTAACGACTAATTCCGGTTTTATGCCGACAGCCCCTGGGATGAGGTTTTGCTCTGTTCTGAATAAAACTGAAAACCATTTCCATTTGGGGCACACAACCAAACAGGAGCGGAGGTCTGGCTGCCACCTGGATCTTCTCCTGGATTTTCCCCGATAGCATCGAGCCCAGCTCCACAAGCAAGGAGACAGGCTGCAGGCAACAGGTTGGGCTGCTGGGGGGTACACGGCATCGCCAGCTGCGCCATCCCGTGCTGCCYGCCATCCCTCTGCCTGGTCTGGCCATTGGGCAGCAGTGGGGCACCCACCGAGCATCACCAAAATAACGCCTGGATGAGACGGCGTTTTTTTTTTCAGGAAACGGGGCTGGTGCCTCCGTCAAGGCTCCCATTGACTGATGCGATGCAGTGGTGGGCGATGTAAAAATACACCTGGGAAGTAACTGCTGGGTCCTCTTTGTTGACGGGTTCAAATCTTTTTTCTGTGGTAGTAATGATAACAATACTAAATGCCCAGCTTTATGGACACCAAAATTAAACTGTTCTCATAATCATCATAAACATCGGCTACACATAAAGATGAAAAAGGACCCACTGAAGCTAGAGGTTGTCAAATAAATACACCAAATCTTTTAAAGTACAGAGGCTCTTTGAGTCAGCAAACCTTTAAACACTGGTTGCCACGCAACACCAGTAACATTAGATGATGAACAGCTCAGCAAGCGCTCCGAATGTGGTAAATACAGGGTTTCAGTATTTATGTATCACTATTTATTAAGGCATTTCTTTAGGCTGTTGACAGTCCCTGATAAAACAAGGATGCTATTAAATATCAGATCTGTTCCTGCAAGGAAAGATTGATTGGGGCTGCACAGACATAGCATAAGCTATATGGTACAACATACGGTCCCCATAGGTCTTGAGGTTGCCAGAGAATAAGAAATTGTCCCAGCCAGCAGCTATCTGCCTGGAGTGAAATGTGTTTTCACAGGGTAAATAATTAAGCTGATACATCTTTCACATCACAAAATGTAGAGGGCAGATCCGCATAATTTTGTGTAAAAATGACAAAAACCCTTGGCTGGGGCAGGGGGGAAAATATCAGGTTCCTTATCAGCAGGCAGGTAAGCGGATCTGGGGTGGATGGTGCCTATTTCGCTTCAAACTTACAATGCTTTTCCAGCAGTGAAGCTTTTCTGGTTTTAGCAAGGTTACCTGGGGGGAGAAATAGAGCCCTTTTCATCTTTTAAAGGCATCCCTGAAGACAGCAGTTGCAGAAATGATGATTAGAGCACAATAAGGTAACGTTTTTTCCTGCCAAGCTTACTTCCCCCTGTAGTCCCAGTTTTAGAAACTGTAATTTTCAGAAACTTAGCTTTTCAGGTAGAAATTCTCATTAATCTGTGGTAGATCTGTCAAGAAAAAGGCATCTTTAGACCTTGCAAATTAGGAAAGATGTGAACCTCCCAGGTTATAAGAGATGGTGATGGTTCTGGGGAGCTCAAGTCCTCATAAACCCAGGAAACTGTACCCCCCAAATGCAGTCCTTTTGGGGTGCATTGCCTGGGATTTTGTGTACTGGAGAAAGAAATCCAACCTTATTATGTGAGAAGGAAAATGAAGACAAGCTCTTAAAGACTTTGCTTTGATTATGAAGGTAATAATGGAACGGATTGAAGGAGTTGTCATGTGAAGTGAGCATATCTGCATTTGTAGAAAATCTGCATATATGGAGTTAACAGCACAATTTTACATTTGAGAGGCAACAGCATTCTATAAATATTGAAATATGATGTTGAGCAACTTGTGCCTGACAAGTCCCAATTTCTTCTCCCGTTTGGCTTGTGCTAGATCCTCTCCCCCTTGCCAGCCCTGGGCATGTATTTCAGTCCCAGCCCAGGAGCCTCCAGCACCGGGAGCTCTGGAGCTCTCCGGTTCCTAATCCGAGAGCATCTCTTGYGCATCCCTTCTTCTGAGTCAAAAGGGATTTGGTAGAAGATCAGTTTGGTTTCATAAATTAGATGGCAGTTGCTTAAAGGGGGAAGAAAATATATTGTGTTTAAATAACCTGTGAGACTCAATGCTGAGGGACCAATACATTAACAAGGTGATAAAACGCACACCAGTCTGGGCAGAGAGGAACAGGAGGATGTTACAACCCGCCTGTCCTTTGTGAAAGAAGAAAAAGCTGCAGGGAAGCTGCAGAAGAACAACTAACCTGTAAATCATTTTGCCCACATGGCTGTAGGCAAGCAGGTGGCTGGAGCCAGGGCTCCRACTCACATCTCTGGCTGAAAGCAGACTTAAATCACACCCAGATTTAGGTTGGGAGACTCTATTGTGGGGATGGGAGTAGATCCAGGTAAGAATTGAAATTATGCATTCCATGAAGCCATCACCTTACAAACCACAGCTTCAGGCTAAAGGTTCCCCCAGTTCCTCCAGCCCTCAGGCACACAATCCAGCTGTCAGGACTCAGCAGGTGATGTTATTAGCTTTGTCAGAGATGATGTAAGGTACAGGGGCATCAAGATAGGTGTTAAGAGCCTGCATAACTGCAGCCACAGTTACAGAAACTCAGCTGGAGAGCAGTTTCCAAATATCCAGGGATTTTTGCAAAAACAAAAGTGCTGGCTGGTATAATGCAACCTAATCAACTATTTATACAAACAGGATTTTTTTTTTTTTTTTTCTTCTATCTACAGTATTCTGCTTGTTGGTGTTCTGCACCAGGATTCCAGCAGATCTGAAATGCAACAGAAAACTGGCACGAGGCTGGCATATTTTGATAGGGCACAGTTGGTAGAATACAGGCAAAATGTATTTGGCTGTTTCTGCCTATTAGTGCTCATGGCTGGCCTGTGGCATACTGATGAGAGCATTTCCAAGAGCTGTCATGTGCACAGATGTGATAAGATGCTAATTTTTCCAAATTTCCACAGCTGGGTTTGCTGCACAGAGAAGCAAAAAGGAAACCAAATCTCTTTTTGAAAAGTCAAGGAACTTTCAAGTGACACAGTTCAGGTTGAGCAGGCAGGCAGCRGGTTGGGCCCAGATGCTCAGTGATGGGCTCCCAACAAACCCCCTTTGAAAGGCAATTCAGGGGACCCCAGCTTTGCTCCTCTGCAGGTCATAGTGGCTCTCAGCTCCGAGGACATCGTCGGAAGTTGCAGGGCAGCCAGAAGCCAAGATAAAGGAGATGCTCTGCATTTCTCTTCCTTGATAAAAGGACTCCTGTGTAGAAAGCCTTTTATTTATGGCTTAGTTATTATGAACTTGGCTTTTCTCCATTTAAACACACTGGTTTCCACAGAGCCACACAGCACACGTTCCTCCCTGTGCAACCTGGGAGGGAGTTTTGCTTTATTATGCCAGGCACATGCTAACCCCTACTACAGCGGGGAATGATAAGGCAGCCTTAAATCACAGCCGAGGAAGCAGCTTTATTTCCAGTTCACCACTCAATCACTAAAAGCTGCTTTCCCAATTTGTTTACTTCTCTTCTCATTGCTGAGGTATTTAAAGTCTACAGTTTCAACCCTATTTCTGTCCTTTCTTGTGAGGCCAACTCTTTTTATGCCCTCTTAAATCTTCTTTCAGGTTCTTTGAAACACCATTGCTGTTCACAGTCAAGATGATTCCCCAAAATACATATCACCTAGTTATATATTTACCCCACGGGGTGAGTCATCTCCCTGTAAAATTTCCCTTCACCTGTTGCATTTCATTTTTCTCCCCTGTCTGTATACCTAGGCTACCCACACATTATTTTTCTTCCATTTTCATTATTCTAGTCTCTCACAGCAGTAATAACTCTCACCACAATTAAGACAACTAAGTCTAGTGTACAAACCAATCCATATTAACTGTCACTTCCAGTTGGCTTCATCATACAAAGTGCTCCTCACTCTGGAAGGTCATTTGAATATCTCCTGGCAATTACTCAGCTGAATATTGATCTCAGCATCATTCTGCATTTGTGTGCCTGTCCAATGCTTTCTGCTAGCTTCATGTTAGTACATAGCATTGAAAAGCAACAACCAGCTTTCAGTATGGTTCCTTTAAGTAGAATAGGAAAACTGGAAAAGGTGCTAATTCTTCAAAGGTTTCCAAAGTGCAATTCTCTTCTTCAGGTGTTTATACTCTCCCTTGCTTTTTTACTGTTAAATCCCTTTTCATCCATTCTCCCAAACTCCAGGAGTAGATGGATGCACCAACAGATGGTTGTTCAATAGCTAAAGGGAATTCTCATGCTTCCATCACAGGGAATAACCCTAAGAAAGGCTGGTGGACAGACAGACACAGGTAGAAGAACACACTGTCCACCTACACCAAGCAGCAGCTCTACCCTCATGGGGTCTCCTTCGGTGTCTCTGTCTCTCGCTGTCTAGTAACCTGGCCACAGTAGGGATCTAGCAGATCTGCCCTAGACTAACAGGATAATACTGCTTGAATTAGGCAGCTCCAGACACACACAAGAGCTTTATTTCCCCCTTGCACTGGGTTTAAGGGGTGGGGGGAACAACCCAAACAATTGCCAAATATTAACCCACATCTGGGCACCTCAACAGCAGAAAACAAGTAAACCCAAGCTCTTTAGCAACCCACTAGGATCCCCTCTTACCTTTCTCCTTGGACATTGCCTCCTTGCTTCCAGTCCTCTCCCTCCCAACACAAGAGAGCACACCCCAAACCTCCCTGCTGCAGCCCGGGGTGTTAATGGCTCCATCAAGCACCTACCAGGCTGAAGACAAAGGTGCTAATTACTGTTCTTGCAGACTAAAGAGAGTAATTAAGCCTCTCCTTTTATAGGAGAGGGACCTGGAGACACTCAAAACTACTAACCATGGGCACCTGGTGAAGGCAGAAGTAGGCAGGAGTATCCTGGGTCTGGTTACACATGGGTAGGTTGGAGGAAATATGGGAGAGTCGGGGGTTGGCTAATTGGGAAAATTAGTTCAAGAATGTGACTTAACAGCTCAGCAGATGCTTCAAGATGCCCCTGGAAATGGGACTGAGTGAGCTTTCACCTGCTTTTTGAGGAAACAGGGGCATATGGATGTTCTGGAGAAATATCCCACATTGCATCTCTAAGTATACATGATTTTTTCATCTGCTTCTCCTGATTGAGGAAAAAAACCCAGCCAGGCCCCAAGGACTTGCCAAGTGCTTGGGCTAAAGTGACAATAATCCTGTCAATCAGTTTAAAAGGGGGATGCTGCCCTTTACTTTGCCCTCTGCAATAATCCTTGGCAAAATAAGATGGTCTAAAAGAAGCAGGTGRAAGGTATGAAGAGGGGAAAGGCAATGGCAATGAGTGACACCTGCCCTGGAAAGCACTGGCCTCTGAGCTGCAGGTTTGGCCATGCCCTTTGTGCCCAGGACAAACAGGAGTAGCAGGCAGCAGGTCTCCCAGCTGACCTAAGAGTGATGGGCTTGCTCCCACCCAGCTAAAATATCCCCCATTTTGGGTGTGTATCCAGAGCACGTTCAGATCCTCTGAATCCCCGGTGCCCAGGTCAAGCAAGCAGGGACTTTCTGATGGGGTGAAGCACCAGGACAGCACCCCCAGCCACTGCCCCAGCAGTGCGTTAGGGCTTTTGCTTTGTAGATGCAGCAAGGAGGGATGGAGGGATGCTGCACAATGCACAGACACAAAGCTCGTGCCCCTGCCTCCCTGGGGACAGGCTGCGGCGGTGCTGGATGCGTGACCTGCTCCATGCCCTGCTTCAGCTTTGAATCTGGCCTCCTTTATAGCGAGAGATGGGAAGGAGGGAACAGTTTGCAGTGCACAAAGGCTGGTAGGAGTGGGCCTTTTGCTCACCGCGGCAAAAACATTGCCAAAAGCAGGGAAACAGCATGCGGTATCAAAGTAACATGGGGGAAAGACAAGCGAGAACAGTGCCTGGAGAAGTGCGGGATGCGGTGATGGCAGCTGTCAGTTCGGGGGGGCCCGTTGCAGCGGTCCCTGATCCACGCGCAGAGCCACGGCAGGAATAGGCATGTTATGATTTATGCAGATGCTGCCTGCCAATTAAGAGGCAGCGTGCTTGCAAAACGTGCAGATTTTACACTTGGAAGTCAAATGTAGTCAAGGGGATTCTCTTTTTATTGGGCGTATAATGCATGTATGTGAATCCTCCAGTGGAATATTTAAATGGTAATCCTTCCTGGAGCATTTTAAGAGAGTAGTTTTCCTTCAGCATCAAGTAAATGGCAAAGAACTGTCAGAGGAAGAAAGGAAATATAAATCATTGCTGCCACGGCAATGGTGCTTTTCTGCAAACACCAGCCTTATATGGGTCYTTTGTGTTGGGAGCCCTTTTCCATCCTCAGATACTTGGGGTGATGGGGGGCAACTGGGTGGCAGGGGATGGAAGAGGGGATTACAGGTGAGGTACACAAGAGGAGGTCGGATCCAGAGACGTGTGACAGAGACAACAGTGTGACCAGAGAGTGGGAGAGACACCACCGAGGGAGATTCTGATGAGGTCAGCCTGGGAATCCTCATGCTGTAACAAACAGCCGGCTGGTTTCCATAGAAACACTGAGACAGCATTTAACACATTAAATGGACAAGTTTTAATGTCAGTGTTTAATAAAAAAAACAATAGAAATACAGTGAGGGAATCCTCATCACATGTGTGCCCCACGGTTTCCCTCCAATGTGTCAGCAGTCTGCTCCAGCGCACTGGAAAATAAATAATAATAAAAAAAAAATCTTCAGAAATTACTCAAAACAATGCCTGTGGTTTCACTTGCTCTATAGTGTACATATTCTTAAAAAGTCAGCACACTTTTTTTCCCCGTATAGTTTCACCACAGGATTCTTTTTTTTCAGTCCTGGAAGCACTCGCCCTTGCTAGCCTGCTAAGAAAACCAGCTGTGGCAGCCGTATTTGCACTTCAGGCAAGATAAGATTGAAACAGCTTTTAAGCTGATGAGATCTGAGCAGATGAGCCAACCCTGACCCGGTCACAGGGACGAGGTTGTCCCCTCAGTTAGGGAGGGACAGTCACCTCTGCAGGGAGCCTGGTCAGAAGAAGAAAAAAAAAAAAAAAAAAAA
>JAYKAV010002833.1:1000461-1030336 GCA_035582835.1 Phoebastria nigripes
AAAAAAAAAAAAGTCCTTCAATCCCCTGGCTCCTACCCAGGCCAAGCTGTGCTGTTTCAGGAGGCAGCATCAGGTACTTTGGGGTACCAGGTAGAAACTAACTCAGCAGGCAATGCTATTGCTGTTCCCCATCTGGGGGCATATACCAGAACAGCAGGAAGGAGGAGCCCAAAAAGCTGCCCCTCGATGGCTTATAACATCCCCATTTCTGTTGACACATGTTCAGCCTTCCGAGAGGTCAGCAAGGCACACTTCGCAAGMACTAAAATGATTTCAAAGAAATACAGAGGGGTTTCTTTCGTTTTCCTTTAAACCCCAGTGAGACAGCAGCTGCTCTGATGTAACTTGTCCTATCATCTTCCCCAAAGAAGTGCAAATTAGAGCTGGGAAGGTATGAAATGCAATCATCTTGCCTTAGCAATAAAAGGCTGCTTCAGCAAAAGGAGAACAGCTGCCCTCTTTAAAAGTGTCAGTGAAGTGAGCGCTGCCAGAACCCYGGAGCAGGGGCAGAGCTTGGCGTGGCTCCCAGGGACGGGTGCTGGGCGAGGGGCACCCACTGGCCTGCCCATGTGTCCCTCGGGGTCCCTGGCAGGAGCTGGGTGGCTCTGCATGGGACTAAGTGCCACCTGCCTGCCCCTTTTCTCCCCGTCAGTTCTGGGCCAGCATGGAAAAGTTGCAGCCCCAAATTGCTGCTCACCAGACGGGGAGAGGAGATGGGACCAGCCGCCATCATCATCATCATCAAACCCAACACACTCCCATCCAGCCCCTCAAAACAAGGGGGCTTCTGCATGTGTCTACCCTGATCCATCTTGGTGGTTGAATCCTCTTGGCATAAGGCACATCAGTGGCATTTGCTGAATTTTGAATTGCTCCTGGACTGTGTTTGCTTTTGGGTAATCTTCACAAACCCATGCCATGATACCTTGCACCTTCACCGAGAGCTGGAGGAGGGAACCTCTCCCTCTGGCAACCATAGATAAAATAAAGATCTCCAAGTTTCTCAGGGCATTGCTGTTTTCTGCCTCTTTTCAGCAAAGCTCTTCCCTTCCTATGACCTGGCGCAGCTCCCATCCCAGGGTCTCCAACAAATGGATGTCAGGAAATGGAACCTTCTTGCTCCAGCTGCTCCCCCGAGCACGCAGTTGGCACCACAGCCTTTGTGTGGCACCAAGGTTCCCTCCCCGGGCACAGCATGCATGAGGGGCTGGAAAGGACTGTCTAGTCTGAACTTGAAAATTAAATCTGTTTTCCAACCACGGGCCACTCGGAGGGAATAAAAACAGGGCTAACTGGCTCTTTTGCAAGAATCATTTGCTAAATTACAGTATCTCTAGGATTCTCCAGGAAACAATCAAATTGTGTAACGAACTGTCGCCAGACGGCAAATCCCATTCACCGAGGAGTTTGCTGAACGTTACAAAAATCAACCCCGAGTGAAAGGCTTTCTTAGAGGTCTCGTCTCTGCAATGGAGCAGAGGAGGAGACTGGCTCCGGGGGATGGCGGGAGCCGCTTCTGCCACCCTCAGCCCCAGCATGGTCCCATGATGTGCACAGGGCTCCGGCTCGGCCCCTGGAAAAGATCAGGCTCAGGTTTGCTAATGAGCGTGCCAGGCTCACCGCCACCTTCCTTCGCTCTCTAGGGGGGATGCAAAACCATTGTAGAGTCAATCACATAAACAAACAAGATTTTTAGCAGTGGTAAGGAAAAAAAAAAAAAAAAAAAAAGGTGGGGAGGAAAAAATAAAACTATCCTCGAGAATCATCTATGCAGCAGAAACCCCCAAACACACAATGGCAGGTAAATGCGGGAGTGTGAAAGCTTTTCAAAGAAGGCATTCTTTTACAGTATAGATTATCATAACAGCAAAATAAATCATCTTTCTTTTAGCATAAAAATGTTTTACACCATTCAATTAAAGCCTCTGAGATAAAATAATTTCTCCTGGGTGTTTTCCTTTGCTCTTCTTTTTCTGTCGGAAGTCATTTCAATATTTTACTATCTTAGTAATAAAAAATACATAATGGCTTGCCAGGCAATATTATTTCAGCAGCTTGCTCACTATATGAAGACATTCAGAGCAGTCTTTTGCTTCACTTTCCACTGGAGATAAAAACATGTGCCCCAGTGCCAAGGGGCTGTGATGGGAGTAGGTCATTTGCTTGGGGTTGCCAGGAAGGCTCTGGGCAATCAGGGAGAGCCAAGCCAGATGTCTGTCCCTAAAGGCTGTGGGTAACGCATTGCATAGCCACACTTCCACTTCTTCCCCAAAGTACACATGAAAAAAAAGAAAAAGGGAGGTGAATCAACACTTCTCTAAATATTAATAAATCTGTGCTGCCCAGTTGTATCCTTTAAAACACTATATGCTTAAGTGGTCCCAAGTGGAACAGTGTATCTTTCCCCCAGTGTTAAGAAGAGCAATAAATCTACAATTACTTTATTACTCAGTCCTACTAAAAAATGCATTAAGCCCTTCTAGCAAATTCAAGTTTTATAAAACAATTACTGGATTCCAACATTAGAAAGGGTCTAAGTCAAATAAGATGTCACTGGATACTTTTCCAGACCCCACGTGTTTCATTTGGAAACTGATCCTGTATCATTGAGCTATGGTGTCACTAGAAAGGAATTCCTTAAGTTAAAAAAAGTAAGGTACGTCTAGGGTAAATATCAGGAAAAAGACTTACAGGGAACTGTAGGTCCACACAAGAAACACTCGCATGTGTTTTACGAGTGTGCGTATGTATATAAATATATATATGCATACATATATACATTAAAAAAAAAAATCTAAACCCACTTTTTTGCACATCTTTTAAGAAAACTCCCTTCTGTTAGATTTAACGGTATTTTCACTTCTTATGCAAGAACAAAGGGATAAAAAGCCCCTTAGGAAACAAACATCCCGTTATGTCACGCAAAGGCCCCATTAATAAAGGATGAGCGAAGAGAAGGGCAGAAGACGCAGGAAACAGAAGCAGAGCTCTGAGCCTAATTAGACCGTTCTCCAAAATTTCTCAGGAGGCGCTTGCTGAGGCTGAGTAGGTAAATATTTTATAAGGGGAGCTCCCTTTCTCTTCACGCTTCTCCTTGTGCCCTCTTCTGAACTAATTACTTGCTTTGTAGAGGGAAACACTGCTAATTTTAGCCTTATGGGGCCCTGCGTGGAAAGCAAGGGATGTTCCCTGGATGACTGGGAAAAGCATTTTGGCTCCCATCTGATAGCAGGGCTGGCTGTCGCTGGAAAAGGGGTCTGTGCGATGACCTGGCAAATGTGCCGTCCTGGGTATGTGGGGTGGTCCCACATCATGTGGCCAAGGACAGGGCTGGGAATGTGGCAGGGGCCATCCCTGGCAGGTGGGGACAACAACAGTGCCCTCCGTTTAATGTCCTCCAGTTCCCACTGCTCGTCYGCTGGGCCACGCGATCTCTCCCGTGCACATAAATCACCCCTGTGCTATCCCACCCCGTGCACACAGGTTGGGAAAAGAAGAGACAGAGGAAGTAGCTACTGAGGAATTAAAATTGTTTAGATAGCAGACAAAGAAATAAAGACAAATAATAGGAGGGAAAGAAGAGAAGGAGGAAGAAATACTCCAGCCTCCTAAATCAAAGTCACTTAGAAATCCTTCTGCTCTTTTCCCAARAGAAAGGTTAAAAAAATACAGAAGGCATTTGCAGCTCTAATGAAAAACACCTGGAGCCAGCCGGGTCGCAAGGGCAGTGCCTGTACACGGGAACGCTGAGCATGGCTGGATGGGCAAGAGCGCCGAGGAGCTCGGGCAGCTCTTTCCCTGACCTGTCCACTGTTAATGAAAGGAATGGAAGGGGCTTATAAGCATCCAGCTCAAAGAACTGGCTGTAAATTGGTATTCTGGCACATTCCCTGATGCCTCAGCATTCAGCAGCAGCTTCAAGGCCAAGGCTAGGCTGAGGGAGCACATGTGGGCTCCTGCGTGTGGTTGGAAAAAGCCTCTTCTCCATAAGTAGCTGCCAACAGGCTCTGGGGAGGGGAGCGGACCTGGGGTCCCCACCAAGCCCCRGCTGCATCCAAACCACAAGGCTGGGGAAGACTGCATGGATCTCTGTTTCCCCACTGGAAGCTCAGACAAGGTTCTCCATCTTCCCAGAAGGATGCAAGGAGTCGAACCAAGAGTGGAAGTCTGGGGAATAGTGTAGACCAGTAGTGGTGGGTCCCTAGTACATAATCCAGCATTCCGTACAGCGCACCTTGGGACCTCCTATTCCCTCTCCCTGCTCTGTCCCCGACTCCTTTGAGGGCATGGCTGGAATAAACCCTCGGGCTGGCACAGCCCTGCTCACTCTTGTGCTCTCTCTGATAGCAGAAAAGAGAAAGTCTCTGGGGGATCAGCACCTCCCTCTCTCCCGATCTGCCTGGCTTTTCCCCAGGCTGACACCTGCAGACCAACGTTGACCATTTGGGGCACGATCCTGCCTACATTTTGTTCTGTATCCCAAGGGAGGGAGGATGCTATGCACCRAGCAACTGCCTGAAGCACCAGGGTGAGACACCCGGTCAGCCCCACGGGGCTGCACACCACTTGGTGGGAAAACCTGCTTCATCCCTGCCTGCCTGGCTGAGAGTGTATTTCAGTTCAACGGGCTGGGGTTCACCTTCTCATTGTCTGTGCCCTGCTTAATCCATCCCCTTTTAGGCTTCTCAGATTTTTCCCTTCTTCATTTGTTCTCTCTCATATTTCAGCATATGAAATCCCAGCTCTGGGGATCCCACGGAGTTGGCGGCAGTCCTGTCGCACCTGGGTTTTGTCCCTTTGCCAGGGCAGGTGCTTCCCCCCTTAGCAACACGGCACCAAGGAAACGAACAACATAAAATCAGCAATTGCAAGAAGCACACAACGTTTTCAGTGCATTGAAAAGGATTTTTTTTTTTTCCTTTTTTTTTTTTTTTTTGAAAAGTACTAAGAAAAGAAGGAACTGGGCCAACGAATTGATCAGTGTGTGGCTCCACTGCCTTTTGTTCGGAGATTTTTGCAGCAGTCCTGTCCTCCTGAAGCCCAGCGGATCCAAAGGACTCTGACTGAGATGTAACATTTCCCTCCACTCAGAAAATCCACACTGATCTCTTAACAGGATTTCCCATGGGTTGGCTATAATGTGGATTAAATAAAATAAAAAAACCCACCCAGCTTTTCCCTTTCAGCTATGGGCACTTGCTCAGTACTGTGTGCTTTTATGCTAGGGAGGAGATTTGGAAGCTGTGAGGTTGCAAAGCAGAGAAATGGTTTGATCTGCGAATGCAGACTGAATCCCTGTAAACTCCTGTAAGTTTACGGCACAGCTTTCTGAGTGAGACTGAAGAGCTGCCAGTGGAGGAAAGGCATTGCACCTGACTGCAAAACACTTTCCACTGATATACATATGCACAGGTTATGAAGAGACAGCATCTTAGCAAGCCTCTTCATGCTCGTAGCATCTCCTCTTTACTGATTATGAATAATAACTAAGTACTAGTGAATTTTTCCCTCCATCCTCATCCCCATTGGGTCTCCCCAGGGTTTCCATCCCCAGCTGCTGTTCACCTTGGCCTGGACTCCTGTTGGATGTACCCCCCTTTTGCTTCTCCAGTAACACCATATGGGCAGACTTACAGCTTCAAGAGCTTTCAACAAATGCGGCCTCTTCACTAAGCCCAGGGCCAACATGATGGGCCAGAACTGCGTGTCAGGGTTGGATTTTTGGGGTGGGAGCAGCCACAATGCCCTGGATGAAGCCAGCCCTGCAGAACCCTCGGAGCCTGCGCACTTGAAAAAGGTACAGACATGCACCGAGAGACCGTCCTACGGTACCACGTTCCCTGGGGACTCCCTGTTGCCATCCAGCCCCTGCTGTAACAAAAGACGTGGGCAGGGCAGGGAGGAGGGCAACGTGGCCTTTTTCCCCTCTCGGAGCCCTGGCACCCCCAGAGCCACGGCGCACAGCAGTGTCCTGATGCAGAGTTGTCCCCACCAAAAGCATCAGAGATAACATGGTACCAGGATCAAAGCCAGCAGCAGCGAGACTGACACCTGGGATGTTCAAAATCCTCCTGCTCTTGCCCCAAAGCCCGCTCCGGACACCTTCGCTTTGCTGGCTTTACCCCAAAGCGCAGCACAACCAACTTTTGCCTTTACCCCCTGTGCATCAATGGTTAAAAAACACCCGACAGCAACAGCTAAACAACTCCCCAGAGCACTAATCCCTGCATACACTTCAGGCCAGATGAAAAATGCATCACTATAGCACAGCCACGCTCATTAATCCCCCCCAAAAGCTTTTCTTGTCTCTGCCCCCTCTCTCCCCTCCCTCTGCATGGGTGTGTAAGAGAGACAGAAGGRAGGGTTAGGACTGCTCCAGTCATGTTCGTTTCCTTCCCTGTTTGAGACAACTAATGAGATCTGCGTGGGCGAACGTCTCCTGCACCGTGTCAGATCTACTCTCACATGGATCGACGCATGCGATGGGAGCACCATGGGGTGGGTGCATGCATGCGTGTGTGCYGGACACGCTCACGCCGAGCTGGGGGCCGCACACACATAGCAGCTGATGCACAGCCATGCTCTCCTCCTTTAAAGGTTAAATCAATCCATTATCCTCTTTATTAGGCTTTTGCACGCTGGAATAGCTGTGCAGAAGAGGAGTGGGTTGGGAGGAAGGGAGGAAGTGCCTTCCTTGAGCTGTCAGAGGAATGAACTTGATAGGATTCAAGATTTAACCCTCGCGCCCCCCCCCCCCCCCCAAGATCTCTACCAATGTGCTAGAAGTCCTCTATCATCCCCTGAACAAAAGCACCCTAAAAGGAGCAGCAGTGAAAAGCTTTTTGAATGCTTGAGCACTGGTGATACCAGGTGAGCAAGCTGGGAGCGAGTTATGGACTCACAGAAATCTGCACCCAATGTAAACTACGTGTTGTTTCTTGCTGTTTCGCTCCCCCATAAAAGCTTCTTCTCAGTGCTAATCTGCTCTTCGTCCCCTGGGCAGGCTGGAGAGATTAGCTCTGCACCACGTGAAATGAGCTGGGCAGGTCTCAGACCTTCCCATCACAGGCACGCAGCGGGAACGAGCACCCACCGAGGAACTGAGAGAGGAGGTGTTGGCACTCTAATAACGCTGAATTTATCATAGCAGGGACAGGAGGAGATGGACAGCTTTAACCCGCTGAAAAAATGGATACCTCGTTCCACGAAAGAGAAAGAAAGGCCGAACCCCCCGGCTGTTCATTTCTACGCATACTTAAATCAATCGCGGGCCCAGATTTCTGGAGACAAGTGGATAGTTGCTTAGGGCTGATTGGTGTTTTTCTGTCATCATGATTTTGGTTTGATTTTCAAGCTGGAAATTCAGCCTCTGCAGAACACAAAACTTCCATAAGAATATTTAGATTTTTCCATCAGTTTTTCAAGGTCCCGTGAGAAAAATCAAAAGAAGGCAATTTCCACAGGGTCAAGTTAAAACTGAATCAAAACCAGCGTTTTTCTCTTTAGCCCAACACTCATTTGCTGCTTGGAAATCTCATGGATATCTTAATTCGCCAGTCTCCAGGACCATCAGTTCATGCATCCCTCCCAGCCTTAGGTACTTACCTGGGTATGAACTTTTCTGGACCCACTCCATAACTATTTCCTCAGACTAGGTTCTATATTAAAAGCAAGAGTTAAAATTTTATACTCAATTACCTAAGAAACAGGACACCCAGCAAAAATCCATTTACACAARCCTCCAGCGAATGCTTCGGCTAAAAATAAGCTCATTTCCTGCAGTTAAACCTCATACCTGCTGTCAGAAACGTGAATCATGCTGCCAGCAAGATATCAATCTCAAAACACAAACAGCACCTTTGGCTTTTGAAAACTATTTGGAGATCAGTGGGTGGATCCTAATAGATTACAGAAACTGGAAGGGCTACGAATTAAAACGTAAGTGGCAAAGCAAGTGCAAATCAGAACCAGCTGGATTATCCATCTGGGGCAAATCAGCAGGAATCCATGGACTTCCATGGAGCCCTGTTGATTTGTAGCAGCTGACCCACATTTTCCCTTAAGAAGCCTTTAATTTCAGTCAGTGTGAAAATAGTAGGTTTTAACTCCAACATGTGGTGTTAAGGGTTCTACCCACCACCAAGAGCTTGGTGGAGGTGAGATATTAGGTGGTGCTTCTCTTGGAGAGCAATGGATTTCTCCTACACGGACTGTCCCTTTCCTTGTGCCTCTGGTGGGCTTCTTACAGGAACAAAATCACCTTCTTATGAAATTAGCTGTCGCTTTGCTGGAAAACTTGAACGTGCCATTTTTTATGAGGCACGGTACCAAGTGCCTTTACTCAGACCCCAGCATATACCTGAGTACAGCTGCTCTCTTCCCTTCCTTYGGCTCACTCTGTAATTATATCACATAAAAGCAATCAAGTTCTCTTGGCAAAATTTATTCACTTTATCCTCCTGGAGTCTAATCTTGTAACGTTACGTGAGTGTATTTAAGGCATCACGGTTTAAGTGCTGGAGTGCCTCCTCGCCCGTCGTGYGGGGCTTTGCGCAGCTCCTCGAGTGCCGCCGTCCTGAGGCAGCTGGTGGGAAGGAAACGTGAAGGATAGGGTTCCAACCCCACTCTCCTTTATAGATTTCCTCTACTTGGGTACAAGGTGGTTTTGGTGGCCAGGTGATTCTTCACCCGCTTGGTGCCCTTATGCTCCCTTAGAGGCACCGGGTGTCCTCAGGACACCAGAGAGGGGTGCATCTGCAGTTCCTCCTGGCCTTTGTCCTGGTTTGCCACAGACACTTTCCATCTAGTTTTTATTCCATTCATTTCAAGGAGTTATTAATCACCAAGAAGTCCTGTTGACCCTTTTAGGACACCACTTCTGCTTTTGGTTTTCTTCACTGCCCTGCCACTTTTTGAGTTGTTCACCTCTTTCTGGGCTGGTAGCATCTGAGGACTTCAGGAGGAGGTAGCCTCTCTCCCCTTTCCCTTCGGCAACATCTGGTTTGATGCAGGTTTCCTTTTCTTCTCAGCAGCATCATGGCTGCATCCAGCCCTGAGTTTGGAAATGACTGACATCCAGAGAGGACATTTGTGAGGCAATTAAATCAATATCTTAGGGTATGCAGGGTCCACAGTGCTTTATTTGCCCCTGTGCAGATCTTGCCAGGTCTTTTCCTCTTCCTTGCAAGAGTTATTTTACAGAATTCTTCTCATTTACATGCTACTTTTGAAGCCTTGATAACCTCCTCCCATCTCTCACATGGCCAAAGGTGAAAGCTTTTTATTACTGAAACACAATGAGCAAAATACTCCAACTGTTGGACATAACCACTTTGGATCACTGATCTTGCACAAACACAGTTCACAGATCCCTGGTCATAAATGTACCAAGCTCCATTATAAAACTAGATTGGCATCTTGGTCTCCTTATTTCCATGTGAAGGCCATCCCAGAGTCTTGCTCTTCCCATGGTTAGAAACATTCATTTGATGTCCAGCCTAAATTACAAGACCAGCTTCTCCCACGTCGTTGCTCTTTACAAAGTTCTTCTCCCTTCTTGGCACTTACTCCCAACATCTTCTATTACGAGCCATCATGCCTCCTCAGTGCTCCTTTTGGTAGGAAAGATGTCTCTTTATCAACTCCTGGCAATCAGGCAGGTCTGGCCCTGGCTGACCTTCTGTGTGTTGCTTCAGCCTGAAATTCCCCTTGAGAACCAGATCCCAGGACTGCACACAATCTCCAGTGAAGGTCCTCCCACTCCCTCGTACAATGAAGCAACATTGCAGATGAAACATTTGAGGAACACTTTTGCCTTTTTTTTATCTCAGCTTGTTTATAAGCTGTCCTTTGCTTTGATCTTGGATAGTGATTTCTATCATCCTTTTCTGAGGAAGATGCAGTGTACGTTTAAACAGGATGTGGTGTGTGTGCGTGTGTGCGCATAGCACACACATAGCCAAATAAATGATGAAAGGAAAATAAAGGGGCCAGCGCATGGTGTTTGAAGGATTCCCTTTGAGGCAGCTTCACCTCACCGCTTGGCAGGCAGCTAGTCATTTTATTTTTTTCTCAGTGGGATTAATTACACGGCAGGTGGAATTCAAGGAGTGTGATGTCAAAACTTTTAGCTTTAGCGTGACTTGTCCAGGTCAACACAACCCAGCTGAAAATCAGCATGTGTTATACAGCATGTTCAGTGCCTTACAGCAAGACCAACGCGACAGTAATGGGCACGCTCCCCGCAAGGAGTCTCACATTTTGGGTACTCCCCGTGAGCATCACCCTGTGCTGCATCCCAGCAGAGGTATCTGGCCTGGCCCTCGCTGTCTCATTTGTTTTATCTAGACAACACGAGTACTGTGACTGGAGCTGAGTTGCAGGTGGAGGTTTTCTCCTCATTGATTACACTGTGTCATAGGTATGAAACAATTGCAGGAGAGGGGATAGACTGGCTCTGCCAATCCTGCAATCTTTTCCAGTGCTGTTTTCCCAGCAGTCTAAATGCACTGGGCCATATTTACTCTGGGATGTCCCATGGGAATTTCCCAGGTGACACGCACACGGGAGCAGTAGCAGCTACACAAACACGGGGAGCTCACACGGGTCGTCTGCTCGGGCAGCTGCTTCTCAGCCCCTTGCTAAGGAGGGCACTTGCTGTTACCCACAGTTTACTTTCACACATAATTGGCCGTTTGTGAACCTCTCTTTGCCGTGGCAGACTCTGATTTATACTGCTATGTGAAGCATTAATTAACAGCAATTTTGCCTTCATTTGAGCTCAAAGAGAGCAGCTAGTGAAGCATTCACACATTCATATGCAGCTTTTGCAGCCTGCGGAAAGGTGCTTGCCTGCTCCCCTTTCTAAGCTACAGCCTACTTGCGCTGACCTTGCTAGCTCAGGGGACTTCGCTGGTGGCTTTTCTCACGTTCCCCAACTGGAAGGGCTGTTGGTCTGTTTTCACGTCTTACAGTATGTTTCTGTGCTAGTGCTATTTTTTCAGTTGGTTTCCTAAGGAAACAAGGCTTACGTGTTTATCCTGTGTTTGTGCGTGAGAGAGAAAGAGAATTAGTCTCCTTTTAATAACTTTTAAACCTGTTGGGCAGTTGCACCCAAATTAGGCAGCAAGGTTAGAGATAGCATCTTCTATAGATATTATTTTCATGCAAACAGGCTGCATTGAGAGTAAAACCATGGCATTTGTGTCCCTGCTGAGAAAGGGCCTGAACCAGTGAGAGCTTAACCCCACTGTAGACATCAGAGAATACACACAAAATGACTCGACTGCACAAGGGAGACCAGTTGCCCTGTCAACATTGTGTAAAAGAAAATGAAGAGTGTGAAGTATTTATACAGGGACCATGTGCATAAAATATACATAAGAGGGACAGAGATAGCAAGAGAGCCACGCTGGGAGTCATGCGGCGGGGGATCTGATACAGCGTACCAGCCAGGGTCTGCCTCTCGAAATACCGATTGAAAACCCAGGTTTTCAATCCCTAACTCCACTGGAAGTCTGAGTCCTTTGATAAATACCAAAATTGCCTTAGGCCCCTACAGTTTGAAAATCAGAGCCTTCCTGAAGAATTCCTCTTTGTTACCCTCCTGACACTGCTTCAKTGGCTCTAGGAAGCATCCGCAGACAGAGATCACACGGCTGCAATTAATTTTTTAACCAGCTTTCAAAAAATCTTTCAATCAAGGGATTTTCCTGGTCTACCACGTGCTCCCTTTCACGTGGGCCCCAGCCTTGATGTTTATGGGGGAAGGCTGCTGGGACGTGAGGGCAGCAGTCAGCGCAGTTCGGTTGCATGTGTAAAAGGAAATGAAGAAACAGACCGAAAGCAAGAGGCAAAAAGGGTTTTTCCAGCTCCTAAGTGGGAAGTTTCAGCAGACGGCACACAGCACGAGGAGATTTCTTTACTTGCTGATTTATTCTTGGGCTTTCAGGCTGTTTTATTTAGGTTATATTCCAATACACACTGAGTTTGGATTAARTTGATTTCCCTTCCCGCTATTTATGAGATGGCAAAGGATCAGGGCGCTACTGGCCTGTGCAGTGAGCAGCAACTCTGCCGAGCACTTTGCTCACTCGATACACCCCATTGAGTCCAACAAATTCTCTCCAAGGCTGTGCTAAAGCTTTCTGCCTAAGAGGGGATTAGGCTGGTCTGCCTCAAACTTCACAGCCCCTCTCCTGCCCTGCTCTCTCCTTCTTGGGCCCTGGCCTTTGCAATAAGGAACAAATCACTGTAAGGTTTACCCCTGCTGCGTGTTCTTTTGCAGTAACAGTGGCTTCTGTTGTTTAGCCATTATGGCCAAAAAGTTTATTTCCAGCTATGCTCCTGGAGCTCCAGTGCAAACCCAGCCCTTGGGTTTGCTGTGGCTTGACACAAGCTCCCTGAATGTCAGCTTCTGAATACATGAAACTCTGAACAGCACCGTTTTTTAGCCTTAGATGCAGGCAGGGAGAGCTGTGGATGCTCGGTGGGCAGGCGCAGGCTGAGTTCAGGCTCTTGGATCTCAGTCTCGTCTGCCTGGCTCTCTGCCACTGATGTTCCTGCTCTCTCCCCCTGTTCCATGTTCCCACTTGGTAAAACTGGGATTGTGCTTGCAAAGTTTAACTTTTTAATTGTGTTAGGAGGGAATATTAATTCCAAGTCTCTGCCTGTTTATCCTTTCAGCTCATCAGCCAAGCTAGCATCAGGAGCAGAGCTGGGAGCCCCCTCCCCTCCGTGCCCTGCATGCAGCCCCCATCCTGTGTCACATCGTCAGAGCTCTCAGAGCTAGGATTTCGGTGCTTTTTCCCAGAGTCAAAGAGCACAACAAGACCTTAGTAGGTATTTTCTGCATTTAAACCTTCCAATTAAAATTCATAACTCTGCTGCTGCTAAAAATCAAGGACTACCAGAGTTGCTAGTGTTATGATATACTGTACATTTTTCCATCCCTGGTTAATCCATCAGCAGGGGAATGAAAACTAGCTGGTTGCCTCTGTTCAAAGAAGCTTTGTGACTTTATTCCTGCCCTCCTCAGATGTTGTCCAGGTACCAACCCCCTTTTCTCCCACACCGTCTAACAGATGAACATAATGTAACCTCAGAGCAGTTAGTCTCAACCTCTGTTCAGCTTGGGAGATGGTTGCTTCGATTTTAGACTGAAGTAATCTTTGTGTGTCCAAAAGCTTGTCCCACTTCCCCCCCTGCAAGTATGTATGTGGTCTAATAAATGATGCTGCCTCTCCCTACAAACCTTGCTGCATTTTATCCTCATACCTCCAACAATACTGTTTCTGCTGTGCTGATGTTGCTTATTTTTTTTTTAGCTTGGATGGCAGGAGTTTGCGTGTTTTGAATTTACCTGCCAGGTGGTTGCTGTGATGGATAAATTTCCACAGAGGTAAAGGCTGAACCAAGAGGAGGGAGAGGAAAGCCCTGTGCAGCCTTCCCCAGCACACACAGGGAGACTGAGCTGTCACTGCCATTAATCAGAAAGCTGTCAGCACCGAGAGCAACTACTCCAGAGACTCACTTCTATTACAGAGGGGAATAACAGACCCGGGGAAGAAAGAGACGCAGATGATAGGAAAGGCATCTGCAAGGGACTCTGCAAACACAGCAGCTCCCTGGTTCTGGTGAAAGTTAGGGGCTGGCTTCATTTTGTAATGAGCAAAGAGATTATTAGAAAAGGACAGTTGCACTGGACGGAGCTGATAAGGTGCCCTGCACATGCATGAAGATTTAATCCCCAGTTGCCACCCATCCTACTGTGCTAAGCACTGAATTCCTACAGGGAAAGCATGGAAAACTGGAACCTTAGTGCCCACCTATCTCAAGGTAATGGTAACAACTTCATGTAACCTGTACTCAAAACCAGCTTCACTGTGTCAGAACGCCCAAGCCTCACTGGGCTACAGCAGGAGATGGTGTAAGAGAGCACTGCACAGGCAGTTCAATGTCTTTATTATGTTGGTAACACATCAGGGTAATTCTCCTTCAAGCTATACTAACCTACCAGTCTGGAAGCAATAAAGTATTTATGCTTGCAAAATGCATAATTTACCCATATGGAGCATTTACAAGCCACACTGATTTCTCATGAGTAAATGCATATGTTCATCTAGGTACCCATGCCTATATATTTAGCTGTATTAAAAAAGATGTACTTTGATTGCATCTGATTTGTTGAGTGATCGAGCTCACTCACATCTATGGCTCGTTGTCCTTGTTATTTACCACTCTCCCAATCTGAGTCATCTGCATTCTTTATTAGTAACGATTCTAGATTTTCCTCCAGGTCATTGATACGAGTATTGACAAGGCACTGGGATGAGAAGCCGTCCCTGAAGGCCAGCACTGGGCACACCCTCACTTAGTGCTGCCTCTCTATCAGTGATTATATCCAGAGATCTATTTGCATATGCTAACAAGGAACTGCAGATGTTTTGCCAAGGATTTCAGGGGAGGTTAAACTCAGACTCATGTGAGTTGTCACAACTGATTCCATAAATTGGATTGTGTTGAGTTTTTGCTCAACTGCCAAGATTTTTGCACTGGAGGTAAGGCAGGGCAGAAGCAAACAGATCTCATCTAATTTCATGGGAAATTTACTTCTTTTAGTGGGTTTTTGCAATGGAAGAAATGCTCATGTATAAGGAATGTAGTCTAAGCAATCAGCATACTCCCAGAATCCTTGTCATTGCCTGGAATACCTATAACCTGATGAGCAGAAATATTTTTCCAGGTATCATGGAAAATGTATCAAAATGCATTTTATAATGTCCAGAGAAATAATTAACACAAGAATCAATTTGGCCTTGCATAGGCTTTTTCTTAGTAAATCATTGAGCCATTAACCTTGAGAAGGTCAATACACCATCCGTATTGAATTCAAGTAAAGCAACATTTAAAGTAATATTTAGAACTTATAAAACTTAAAACTTTTAAAAACATTTAAAACTTATTCACAGTTTCTTAATATACTCTTGGCTCCTGAACTATGACACCAAATTAGCCTTTTTGCTTCCCTTGCCACCTGCCCAGCCTCACCATCCTCTGCTCCCCTTCTCAGGGACTGTCAGGGATTTTGAAATGAGGTAAGACGAGTGAAGAAGTAGATAGGCTCATCTTTCATCTAAAGAAAGCCTGAGTGATGGAGGTAATTTGGGGGCAGATTTATGGTTGTGGTTCAACATAGAACACGCCACATTTTGGTGGAAAGGAAAATTTTTCATCAAGGCTTACAACCCTTATTCAAATCTCACTGAAGTCACCAAATAAGTGGGACTGTTCCTATAAGGTCTTGGAYTGGGCACTGAATATGGGTTAGTGTTATTAAGGCGTAAGTTGATGGTGCCTGTTTTCAAAGTCACTTCAGTATCAGAAAAATCTTCTCATCTGGTTCACTTTAACCAATCAGCAGTCCTGGATAAAACCGGGAATGGATACCAAGCTATGCTGAAAGAAAAAGGCAAGTCAGAGGAAATCAGAGACATCTTTGAGGAGAGCTCACTGGGAAACAGAAGGCAAATGCAAAGGCTGTCCCGCTCCTCCAAGGATCAAGAACAAATGCTGTTCTCTTCTGTAGCACAGACATGAGTCCCAGAACAACATTTCTGGAGTCAGAGCCCTGACCCTGCCTCATCCCTGGCCTACTTCAAAATCACCCTTTCCTGGATCTAGTCAGATCACCTCCCAGTATCCTCTTGTAACTGGTGGGATGGCAGACACTGAGCTCTCCACAGGTGGCCCAGCTTTATTTTGTTACTCCCCATACTCAGGACCACTGCCTGCTTGTCTTCYGTTCCCTGGAAAGGGGAATCAAGAGTGGCTTTTCACTGCCCTTCCCAGACTCAAACATGGCCACTTCGGGGTGCCATGGCCACCTCCAAGGCATCCCATCCTCCCTCCTCTTCATGGACATGGAGGAGCCAGTGGGTCTCATGTGTTGTGTTGGTGTTCTGGAGATGTGACAGCAGCATGGTCCAAACTGCTGCAAAAATATGGTTGTTTTGTATGGATGGGCAAAGTCTCATGGGCTGAGACTGTAGTTCAGGTACTCTTGCAAAGTAAGTACAGCCGCAGGGCAGGAGGGAGAATTGCTGCTGAGTGCTTGCATCATGTCCTCTCCTGCAGGCAGTCTCACCCACCGAGGCTTTTGCCTCCACACCCACGAGGGATTTCTCCCATTTCAGATGGGAAGAGCCCAGTCTGCAAACTGAGAAGCTCTGAATGCCAGAGGGGAAGAAACAGCTTTAGTGACCTGAGGAGCTTTCCAAACTGCACCCCCTAAAAAAATATCCCCTTCCAATTAAGACAAGTACCGAAACTTGAGATTTTTCATGGCCTGAGAATGAAAATAAATGTTAAATAAATAATTTGGGGCTATAAAACCATTGTATGTAAGTGATATGAAAATAGGGTTCATTTTGATTTAGATGTTTTTGTCATTTCTTTTTTTGAGCTAAAATTGACTCTTTTCTTTGTCCTACTTATTTTCAACTTATTTTGAACCCTAAATCAAAACATTTTTTGTTTAAAAAATACAGGCATGCTTGTTTCAACAGTTTCAATGCTTCCCCATGAAGGAAATGGTTTTGAACTGAGAAATTTGTCAACTCAGCTCCCATTAACAATTTTGGCTTTAATAAATTGTACTTTCCTGAAGGGAAAGAAACCTCAACAACTAACATTTCACAAAAACGAAAAAAAAAAATCCTGACCAGTGACCAGTTCTTGATCTGGGGAACYTGAATTACGTTGGGGCACAAGAATGAGGGTTTGAGTGACCTGGCCATGGGTTTCACAAAAAGCAGTGAAAAGACTAGGAAAATGAATGTAAACATCACAGAGATCTGGATGAAGACTCTCTTGGCCAAGTTCAGTGTACCTCGGTCTCCCCATCTGTGCAATGAGGGCAGTAACACTTAGCAGAGCTGGGTCCAGCTGTGGTGAGGATGGGAAAGAGGATAGAGGAGTTAGGAAGTTAGATAGCGAGGACACACTGCTGGGTGAGCTCTGCAGAGGATGCGGTTCACGGGACAGATTCAGATGTCTGTCAGCTGGGTGCTGGGTTAGTAGCTATGGTTGGAGGCAGAGAGGGTCTTGAATGGTTTCTTTTTCTCCAGAAACTCCTGTGCTCTCACTTTCATTCCAAGCAGAATGAAACCAATTTGAAAGCCCTGAATTCTTCAGCAGCAAAAGTGTTGTTCTGCATCCAGCCCCACTCCTTGCCCCATTTATGTTTTGTCCGTCGTGTGGAGAACAAATAAATATTCCAAGGCCGTGACTTCTAACACCTGACTTGCCCTTTGCAGCACAGAGCATCGCGGGAGAGCTCCGGGTCAGGGAAGGGCACTGCTCAACCTCGCTGTTCAGTCCTCTCCCAGGGAGCCTGGAGGAAAGCATCTTTTGCAGCACTCTGCCTGCACAGCTCTGGGCTTTGCATTGTAAATACTCTGCAGAAGTGATTCCATCCCTGACAAAGAAATGAAAAAAATTATTTACTTAGGAAAAACAAACTTGCATTTGCTGTCACAGAGGAAAGCTGCAAGCTAAGACAAGATGTCATTGTTTTGTTATCAGGGCAAATAGGTGAAGTCAATAGCAGCCTATATAAGGCTGGTCCTTGAGGGACCCCTCAGGAAAAACTATGGGTGAAGAGAGGGACTGATCTGCTCTGCCTGTTGCCTGGGCACAGGTCAAGAAATAATGAATCTTGTGCATGGAAAATTTAGGCAAAAATGTAGGAATCATGGCTGTCAAGGGGGAAGGTGAGGTGTGACAGGATCTGCCCGGGGCACTGTAGGATCTGTCTCCAGGGCGTTTTGTATCAGGCTGCTCCCATCCTTAGGGATGGCTGATCCTGCCCTGGGGCAGGGGGTAGGGTAATCTAGAGATGTCTCAGGGTCCCTCCCAGCCCCTTTTCTCTAGGTCTCTAAAAGGTCTCTGCTATAAACAGGGCTATAATGTTTCTCATTTGGCTGATCAGTCCACAGAAGGACTCCAGGAGGGAGCACAAGACACTTTCAGCCAATATCAGACAGCCTGGTGATTAAGGGCAGGGAGAGCTTGTGGGCGGTAAGATATGCACCGCAGCCGTTTCAATGCTTTGTCACTGTGCTGCTTTAACTCTTCCACAGCCTGTTCCACATCCACAACACCCAGCTGCTGTGGTGCCTCTGGCATTTTTTTGTGTGTCTTCCACAAATGTCACTGTTGGTGTGGGGAAAATCCAGCAGCCAGCAGAGATCCAGGAATCCACATTTTCTTGCTCCCTGTTGAAAAAGGGTTGCATTTTTAAGGAAAAAAAAAATCAAATTATGATATGACTATCTTCACAAAAATCACTGTCATGAAAGCAGTCTATGCCAGATAGGACCTAAAATCTAGTGTAAGAGTGGAGGTGGGACCCACAGTATAACTGGTTAATATTTTGCAGAGGAGAGAAATGGAGACATAAAAAAAATTAGGATCTTGTAAAGGACAGACTCCTCGCAGAACCTATTCTTGACAGAATTTTTTTTCTTTGTAGCTCAGGACCAGAAGGGACCCAGTCTATAAGGAATCAGAGAGCCGTCACCACTGAGAGTGAAAAATAATTACTTTAAAACTGCAAAGTAATGCTAACTAAGATTAAAGAGGCAAAACATGGTGCAGCCTTGACGGAAGTCTGGATATATGTTGCCTTTCATAGAATTACATGGGTGACCTCCGCAGCTGCAAATGGAGTGACAAACAGCAAGYGCCTCAAGAACAGAGGAAAAATAACACTGAGATGTTATTAAACCTGAAGTAAATAGTTGATGAAGCAACTCAAGCAACCACTTCCTCATCAAGAATGCCATAATCTTGACCTTGGTAAGAAATCAAGTGGACCCATCCAGAATAATCTCCCTGCTTCACATCCAGCATAATTTGAAAGTTATGAAGTAGTCACATCCTCTAGTGCCCTTGCTGAGTTTCCATTTATTAAGTGGAGTATTAAGTATTGTTCTCTCCTTTTCATGCCACAACTTCTTGTTAAAATACAAAGGTGGAATGGAAGAAAAGGGCTCTGTGTAAAATCCTGGCTGAAAGATCATGACCTCAAGAATATACATCCGTCAACTGAGGAGTCACACAAACTGTGCTCAGAGATGGAAAAGTGCTATGATAAGGCTGGAAGAGTGCTACAAAACAAGAAGTGGCACATATAATGATTTGGTTATTAAGAGAAGCACTTTCCAACTGCCTCTTTTGAAGGAACGGCTTATTCAGTCTTTCGTAGACATAAATACAGAAGGAGTCGGACCCAGAGGTGTGCACACAGTCCGGTGGGCAGCTGTGGGCAGCCTCCACCCAGGCTCTTCTCCAGCAGGACACAAACCCAGGCATTAGGATGGAAGCCTGCCCAAAGCAAGGTGTGACTGCGCGGGCTCATTCTGCTGATGCAAGAACAACAGCGCCCTATTCTTGGCTCTATGCTAGACCCAGCCTTAGAGCTGCCTTTGCATTTGGTTGTTGACCTTGGGCAATTTCCAGATTGCAGAGAAGACATACATTCACATATCATGCAACTGAGTTCTCCCAAAGTGACTGCAAAGCTTTTGTTTCATTAGCACAGTATCAATCGTCTCCTACTTTTCTATTGCTCCTTTAATGAACAGCGTTATCGGTATTTCAATACTGTGAATTAACAGAATCAGAAAATTAAATTATTCAATCCACAAGTGTTTTTGCAGGTTCATGGTATTCTTGTTCATTTAAGTAAAGCCATTCCTTGAACATATTTGGGCAACAGCATTGCTACTGTAGCAGAATAATTACTGCAATTGTCACAAATCGTTAACTCAGCGGGTGACAGAGTGAAGTGCAGTTCGTTCAAAAAGGAGATACGTGAACCAAGCAGCCCCGGAAACCAATATCCTCCTCTGAATAAATGTCACAGGAAGCTTTGCATTTCATCCTGCTCTTAGTAAGTTCGGATGGCTTTAGTTTTTACAGTTTTGCATACAATTAGCAAGTAAGCCACCTGCCTGAAGATGACTGGGCACAGTCAGTCATCCTGTCTGCACACTGCCGAGATTTGAGCTGGAGCTACCTTTGCTTATGTGCTTTTACCATATCTACATCTGTGCTTGTTTAAGTACAGGAGCTGCTGAAAATGTCAGTCAGGCTTTGCTGTGATTGCTGTACTCGTCAGTGATGTCTTGATAACACCGATAACCTTCCTTCCCCCACTTTGTGTGCACTGTATAATACAACACACCAGAACAGCTGTCACTACCTGGATTTCTCATTTGGTCATCAAACCACCATACGCACTTCCCATTTGGTAAAGTCATCCTGTAAAATTAAATGAGAAGAAATCTGGAAACAAAATCTCCGTATCTAAAAGCCTTTTCTTTAGGGAAGGTCAACTCTGAGTCTAAGCAGATGGAGCTCTTTTTCAGCTAACACTTCTGGGTAGTAAACAGATAAGGGTAACAGTCTTTAACTGATTTTACATCTCCATGCATGTACCTAACAGCAAGCAAAGGATTTCCTGCAAACTCCTTCCTCAGGCGGTGGGTACGGAAGGTTGAAATTTGTCAAGGTGATTTTCCAATTTTAAATGTTGGGKTTTTTTTTCCTCCTGAAGTCAGACATTTCCATTCTGAGGGATGTTTTCTCATTTTCTGATTTCTTTTTTAGATATTGCCTCCCCCCATTCCTGTTTTTTCTCTCTTCACTGTTTCCAGAGGACAAGGGGGACAGGTGACTAAAAACAAATGAATCTTTTTTTTTTAACTTACAATTTACAAAAGGAAGACATATCTTTGTAATTAAGATCCCTCCAACCTCTTTTATCTGTAAATTGTTACCAGCTTTGACAACTTTATTGTGACAGGGATATCTGCTGAACAAATGTGACGTTCGATGAGATTACACACAGACGACTGAAGATCACCTTTCCCCATTTTCTCCTTTATGATGCCTCTAAAGCTGCCGCCCTTTAGTTGCCAGGTGGGTTGTATGGTGATCAGCTGAGACACAAGCCTAAATTCCCAGTGAGTTTGGAAAACCTTCTGCAGAGTGCTGGAGCTGGTAGACAGTTGGAAAAGGGCTGGAGGGAAGGCAATGTAAGAGCTAGCTCCAAGGCAGGGGAAATTCCTCGTCGTGTTGTACTCTTTGTTTGGAGTTATGCTGGAAATAAAGCAGTGTTCTTCCTCCAAAAGCAACGTGCTTTTAAGAAGCCAGACTCATTTGAGCTAACTCAGTGCCTGCACACGTGACAGTGTAAACACCAAATTCTCATTCCTCTCGTGCTGGGGTAAGACGGTGCCGTGTCACAGCCAGGCACTAATGAGACCGAGTTTAGGGTTTGGGGCTTGCTTCAGGCGTCACCATGTTTCCCATAAGATTCCTACAGACACTCTCTCCGATAATTGCAGGGATGATGTTTTACAGTAATGGTGAAATATTGCTTTTGAGAGTGGTGCTTTCACAAATAACAGCAATTGTGTTCAAAAGAGCAATTCTGAGGCTGGCTGTGCAGGTAAATTACCCGAAATACCTGTAAAGAGAATCAGATAAAATAACTGGAACAACACTAGGGCTAGTATGATGCTCTGGGGGCAGCTAAAACACTTCTTCCCATAAATCCTTTAAGTCCAACCTAATAACTTCCTCGGGGAGCTGACAGCCCTCCCCACAAGGACTTTTTCTTTAAATTTCTTAATGTGCAAAAGTAAATACTTGATTTCATCTGACAATGGCAAGACAGATGTTTTGCTTAAGGATGGGAATGAGTCAGGTTCTTCTCTGGCTTCTTTGCAATCTTCTATTGCAATCTGCAATACTTATTAGAGAAGTAACAATCTCTGCAAGCATACACTCAGAGGTCAGCCGGAGGTTGGGCATACAACAACTGTGACCAGAGGCTATCTGGGCAACTCTTCACTTGGTCAGATCCAGGCATGTTAGTTTATGAAAAGGAGTCAACATAACTTATCCAAAAGAGAAGGATGAACTGTATTTAAACAGCTGAAAGCTTGCCTGATTTCTATTGCCCAGTGCTTCATTTTTGCTGGCTCTAAGCCTTTAGAGTGGCCCAGCCACCAGAAAATTAAATAAGGCTCCATTCAGGAAAGTCATTCAGACTGGAACATTTTCTTCCAGTCCTGCAAAGCTGCTACTGCATGACCAGGGAGTATGGACAGCCTGTTTTTCAAGAGAAGAAGAAAAACACTGGAAATGTCAAAAGGGAAAGGCTAGGCAGAGTATAACTGTTGCCTGTACCATGATGGGTGCATGGTGAACCTTGTGTAAGAAGAGTTAAAGGACATAAAGATCCAATGAGTACAGACTTAGCCTGGAAATGAGAAAGTTTTTAATCATCAAAGAAGTGGATTTTTGGAGAGTCTCTTCACAGCAATAATGAGGGCAGGATGTCAGATTTATGGACAGGTTTAGGTAACATGGCTGCTTGCAACAGCTGGGGTTGGTCACCCCAACCCAGGAGGACTCCTTTGGTCTTATTGCTTACATGCCCTGCACTGGGGGGAGGAAGCGCAAGGAGACTGTCTAAACACAGTCCCCAGTCCCTCCGTGGTGATCTCCTTGGGAAGTAGAGATTGACTCCTGCATCTTTCATACACACTTCTGAGATCAGAAAAAATCCTGTCATAAGGATAGTGAAACAAAGGCAAAGCAGGAAGGCAGTAAGCCTTGTCCGATACATTTATTCTCCGTGCACTCTGCCTCTTGCTCTCTATTTTTGAGCCTACATGAAGAGACACTCAACACAGGGAGAGGAAATGGAGTCAGTGCTGTGCTCATGCTCAACTCCTTTATTTCTGACTTCTGCTCATTTTTRTACAGGAGCAGGAGGAATTTGTGCTCTCTGCACTTTTCTGGGATCTAAATACATCGTACACTTCATTCAAGCTGAAACTACCCTCAAATATTGGTGCGCCCCCAAATCAGTGCTATTTATTCTGGGAGAGAGTCCATTTTGCTTTGGACTTTGCTTTTGTTTCTCTTGGAGCTGCATGACATTGCACAGCTTTTCTAAGGATAAGATCACAGACTATGAACTGTGAGATTAAGGGGACTTGTTCATGGGGATACTGTGGTTTTGTTAATGGACAAAAAAGGAGATTTTTGTGAGCTCAACTTACATACAAAATGAATGTACATTACTGTGTTCTAATTGCAAATAGCTTGGCTGGGGCTTTAAAAGCCTTTCATTCCAAGTCCAGTGTTTGTCAAATGTCTTTTCGTACTAACCATGGTTATAAAGTGCACATTATTATTGTTAATACTTTTAGGAGCCTTTTCAGCAATTGCCCTGCTCCTGCCCAGTCCAGCAGAAACACTCTCCCTAGCATGGAGGATTGGAAACAACATGAATTAAAAGGGACCCAGATAAGAGGAAAATAACTGGTTTCATAAAGACTGTGAAGCCTGAAAGAACTCTTAAAAGGCTGAAGACCCAGAACTGCCTAATCTGAGTGCAGACACCCCCTCCACGCCCGTCCCACAGTGCTGAGTTTGCAGAACCTTACCCTTACCCTGCCTTTTCCCTATTTGTTGTGCTTTGTTAGATATTTTAGGTTTAATTTTCATAGGACAGACAACCTCGCTTCATTTCACTTGATGGATTTTATGYACCAGAACTGCAGGGGAGGGTTTGGCTTTTCAGTGCTGCTGGGGAAGATCTGTCTGTCTCATTCTGGCCAATGGTGGGCAGAAGACCCTGGATGAGCATTTGCAGCCACCCTTCCCTGTCCACTGCCAGCACATGTCTGAAGTGCAGAACTGCTGTTAGCCTTGCTCTACAAGCCCCCATGTAACTTGGATAGTGAGATCCCTATGTCCAGAGATCAAGGCAGAAATCTGGATGAAATTCAGATGTCTCAGTCTATGAAGGATTAGGGTTTAGGGTAATGAAATCCACTGACTGCCAGTGAGACTTCAGTGAACTCTTAAGTGTTGACATCACTTTTGAAAGTACTCCCAAATTGCTACAGGACTTTATAGTTTGAGTGACTTGACCAAGACCATGAAGAAAAGCCTGTAGTACAGCTAGGCATTATCTCAGGTCCTCTAAATCTCTGCGTAGTCCTTTAGATCCTAAAGAGCTTGGTTAGTGCCATGCCCCATGTAGGTCTACAGCTCTTTTTCTTAACACCAGGTTAAGCCTCAGCCCACCAATATCTCTTCAGGAAGCATTATACAGCAACCAAATAGTAATATGTAGGAAAAGATTAAAACCCCTCGTTGTTATGTGGTTCAATTAGTTGTGAAACAGTTGAATAAGAAGTCTCATTTTGGCCTGTGATAGACAAAGAACATTGATTACCAAATATTTACCTGGAGATAGTTGTGTGGACACAAGAGGAGTAGTGGAGTTGAGGAGAAACAGACAGAGGCAAAGGATGAACTAGAAGCCACTCAGTGCAATACAAACACAGGAGATAACATCCACAGCCCCGTTCGGTCATGTAACTCCACCACAGCAAAATTAGAAAGGGAGTTGAAATTAAATATAAACCACAGGTAATGTTATTCAGTAAGTGCGATACAATGCAGTGTAATAGCCTGATATTATATACTAAGCCTGGGAATTAGTAACTAAATTGCCYGCGCCGACAACAAACAAATATCTGGTCTGTAGGGTTGAGAGAAGGGACGTTCTTGCTATGCAGAGTCATAATCTGATCATTCTGCAAGAGACTTGGAGATAAACAGTCCAGGAGAAAATGTCACTTCTATCTACATACATTAAGTGCAATTTACATAAATTACATGCTGTGAAGGTTCAATATACGATCTTGTTCATGGCTCATATGTCTTCTCCTCCTGTCACCCCAGAAGAGAAGCAGGGAGTGATCTGTGTGTCAATGCATGCATGGTCTTGTCTGGCCAGGCTGATGACAGCCCCAACTCTGCCATTGCTGAAGACACTTTGAATGTGTRCCAATTGGCCAGGCTCCAATCTAGGCTTTTTCTCTGGGCATTTAACATACTCTTCTAACCAAATTAAAAAGTATAAATTTCTGCTTACACTACACTCAGACACTGTGTCTGAAATCACTGCAGCTGACAATGTCAGCCATGACCTCTTTCCTCAGCTGTACAAGGTCAGCAAGGGCAGACTGAATTTTTAAGCTGTTTGGTGTAAGTTAGGAAAAAAAACAATTGTCTGGGAAATGTGAGACGTTGCAAGAAACTGTGTGATAAGATTATGAATGTCACAAACTTTTTGCATGAAGCATTCACAAGAAATCCTATTTTATTGTTTTTCAGGCTGAGAACTCCTCCTAATTGGAAATAGCCTCTCCCAGGCTTGTCCAAACCCTAACGAGAACTGATGAATCCAACAGGAGCAGGGGGAAATCTCCTAGCCAGCAAGTTCAGTTCTCTCCCTTCACAGTAGCCTCATTTAAACATACCAACCTCTACCTTAAAACATGTGAGGTTGTGGGTCCAGAGGGAGTTCAAACTTCCTTCTAGTCCTTAAAATGGACAACCTCATTTGTCTGAATATTTCTTGGCCTCTAGAGAGATGAATAAAACAGTAACCTGCATGTCAGCAATTCCTGAGCTGTCTACCACTGTGCCTCTTTGCTGTAGCAGCCGTTGCGGAGACTATGCCTAGCTGTGCCAGAACCAACCCGCCTTTCAGACGTGTGGAGATTTCCTCTCCTTTTTGCAAGACTTAAAACCTCTCCTTGAAACCTGGACTCCCTTGGCAAAGTATTTCAGTGTAGGCTCCCCCTGTTCACTTTCTTGACTGCTGGTCTAGCAACACAAACTCTTGTTTTACCCTGAATCTTTCTTCCCCCAGCCCCTTAAAAAATCCAACAACAAAAAAAGCCAGATGGCATAGAAATGTCAATGCTAGTTTAATGGTAAATGTGAGAAGTAAAACAGAAGAGGGAAAAGCAAAGAAATTTGTAAGCAGTCCCTCTCCATCCAAAGCAACCCAAGGAAGCAGGTTCTCCAGAGACGTAGTTCTTCTGGAATCGAACATATGGCAAATAGATTTTCTATTTTAAATTCACAAGCGAATGTTGGAACTTTCAAGCCAAAACCAATACACAATTTTTTTCTTTCCACCCAGCAGTAGTTAGGGTCTTCTACTGTGTTTTGCTCCAATAACTGAAAGGGCCAGAAGTGAAAACTGTGGCCTCACTGAAATCAATGATAAAAATCCTCAAGTTTAACAGGAGCAGGGTTTCAGTTCAACCCTGGCAGACTTTCACACTCAGAGTAGCTGCTCAGCTTCGGCGTACTGAAAGCAGCAGAATCCCGTATAAGATCCTGGTGGCATTGCAACCACATTCCATGACCCCATGCCCTCCCCTGGCAACCAAGAAGTGACAGGTTACTCTAATTTTAGAATAAGTTTACTGAACAGACATTCTTGGGATTCAAGAACAAAATCTTCATGCCTCTAGCAAACGTGCCCCTCCTGCTCCTCCCAAGCTGCCCGCAGCCTGGGATCCTGGCACTTTGCACCGCAGAGAGCAGGTGCATGTTAATGTGTCACTTCCCATGTTCTACCTCTCCACTAACATCCCTCTGTCAGATAACAAGTGTGATCCTCATCAGTACTGGGTTCCTGTCAGATAATATTTACCAGCAACACCTTCCTTTCCTCAGCATAGGCACGCTCAGAGCAACCAAACTGCTAATTTATCCTACGAGCTGAGAGCCGGCGAAGCGCAGGGCCCTGCCTCCATCCCAGGAGCCCAGCAGCAAGTSCTGCATGCTCCTTTTGCACAAGGCTTTTCCTTTCCATCAGCCTTTTTCTAAGCCAGCTTCCACTAACCGGTTGTGAGATGTTGGGACTGAGCTGCTGCTTTCCCCCACCCTAGCAGAGGCTGCGTTTCAGCCTTGGGAGAAGGCATCACCTTCTGCGGGCTTGAGTCCRACAGATTTCTTATTAAAATTGTTATCAATGTATCTGCCCTCAGGACTAGGCTGACAGTTATAATGCAGTCTGGGGTCCTTCGGGAAGAGAAGCACTTTTTAAATGTAGGATGGTGTTATTAACGATAAGGAAGGCATTATAGTGTATAAAATTAGCCTGCTAGACATCTACCTTCTGTTCCTTATACAGTGTGACATCCTTATGTGTCTCTGCTCTTATCTGCAAAAAATAGAATTTCATTAGTAAATTGGAATATCTCCCTCTCTCCTAATTATTCATATTTCTTATAGCTTTTTAAAAACAACTTAGATGTTTAAAAACTTGCTCCACAAAACCCACAGCCAGGCCTCCCCTGCAGCTCCCTCCCTCCTGCGTGCCTTCGGCATGGCCCTCCGGCTTCACTGGCACTGCAATGCTAAGCTTGAGAACAACCTGCAGCCCGTTGTCAACTGAAATCTCGATATTTATTTTTAAGCTGCAGGAAAACAGCTGCCTAAGCAAATCCCGGCCGCACGCAGGTGTCCCTTGGGCACGCACTGAAGCGATTACCAACGAGGAGAGCTGCTGAGGAGGACGGAGGCAGGGTCAGGCCGATGTACGGAGCTGGGGATGTTTTTCAGGTTGGTCTGACGGGAGCAGAGCAAAGAGCTGCTCCACACCCCAACCACCCTGTCACCCTGCCCGGCCCAGGGAGCACGAGCTCCCTCACGTTGCAGGCGGCCGCGTCTCCTTTTACAGCTGCATTGCCGGTAGCTTTCCGTTACAGAGAGGTAAGGATTCCCAGGCCTCGCTGGAGCTCGCAAGGAGCCTTTGCACTAAAAACCCCCTCTCTTAAAACATGCAAAGCCAATTTCTGAGAGACTTTGAAGGGAAAACGCRCTTTTGTTCTGCTGTCCCATAGACAGGCTGGGGAGGAAGAGGCAGTAATCCCGGGGGGAGAGGAAATAACCCAAACCGTGACTGAAAGCCACGTCTCACAGTGTCGCTGCAAAATGGCTGCTCTGCTGCCTCTCAGTCCTTCTCAGAGCTGAGCATCAAACTACAACCTGAAGCCAGGAGCAATGAAATAATATCTGTGCCATTGTAAAAAGAGAAACCAGAATGAATTGGCAAGTGTTTCCAGCAGTTCAAATCCTGGCCCATCCCTGTTTGGGATCACTGCCTGCTTCTGACCACCCAGGGAAAAAACAGGTCCAACCTGTGATGAAGGATGAGGAGATTCTTAATGATTTGTATTTACTGCAGAAGAAAAAATGAGCCGGTGGAGTGAGACAGGATTATGTTCCTTTGTAAGGTTACGGACGTGCAGCACAGAGTTCATTGCTGATGGGTTAATCTTTCTATTGGGGAGAAAAATCAGATGGTAGCACCTTTAAATTGGCTCTTGGCAAGTACTCGATTATTGCAAGAGACCAATTAAATCAAATCGGGGTCAGAGTGTCTCAGAACGGGGAGAAACAGTTCTCAGCCTCGTCTGGCTCGTCAGAAAGATGATGGAGGTTAGGAGTCCGCTGTGAATGAGGTTCAAGTCAATAAACTCCTTGTAATTAGATTCACTCTAGTGTTTTGTTTTCCTTAAAATACATATAATTAAATGAAGGGAAAAAAAAGTGCGAAGAGAAAAAAACATCCCATGAAAGCAGAAATAAGGCAGGCAGGGAGGTAGGCTGTTACTGCACCCTCGTACAGCGGGGCTCCAGCCTCATTCACGCTGCTGCTCTCCTCCGGGGCAGACCTCACCGCGGGAGAGTCAACACTACAATTACCTGGGGATGGAATTCAAGCTTTGTCCAAAGCCCTCTCCATCACCTGAGCACCATTTAAACCCTTGTGTTAGGGCTTTACAAATGCTTTAAACAATATAGTGATCTTTGGAGTTGCTGTCTGTACTGGGGAATGCAATTGAGTCTTCCCTATGAGACCCATTTAAAGACTGCCTGTTATTAAAGACTCACTAAAACCCTTAAACACTTGAGATAAAACGATACCTAAGTGGAATTCTCATTACATTGAGAAACACGAATAACTGCCTCGTTGTCTTCAGAGGGATTTAACTGCTGCTTATGGAAGACCGCACCCAGGTCACTGCTCATTGTCTGGACAGGGGTAACTTGCTGTGACCAAAATATGAGTGACTTTTGCTCCAAAGCAGACCAAGGACAGACCATTGGCCAATGACCACAGTGACTTGTCCATTAATGTGGTCAGGACCCATCTCATGCTTGAACACTTCAATGGTTGCAAAGACATAGCAAAAAGACCACGACAAATCTCCGGCCTCTTGAGAACTGCTTGATTTTGTAAACTCCAAGAGTCAGCCTTGATCACCTACCTGCTCTCAGACACCTGAAACCATGGGTCACCAATTGATTTGGATTTTATTTTCTAATAGGTCAGAAAGATTTCTTCTGTATTGGCTTGACAAGAGCCTCTTCATCATGCCAGTTGGATCAATTGAATCCTGCTGATAATGCCGCAGTCTTTGTTACTTCCTCTACTCTTTACATCTCCATGTAAAGAAAATGTGAAATAGGATCCTCTCACGATATTGGGGAAAAAAGTAAGATATCCAGTATTAAAATGCTTAGACATTATCTCAGCATCTCAGTGGGGATTGTCTTCACCTGATTCTTAATTTAGTACTTTAATACTTTTCCAGATCAGGTTACATAATTAATAAATCCTCTGTGTTACAGAGAATTTTATTGTGCTGAAGAACATCACAATAAAACAGTCTTCTATTTTTTTTTTTTAATATAAGTCCTCTTAATAAAAACACCACCCTTCAATAGAAAAATGCTATTCTTATAACCTGTGTAGGATTGTTAAGTATCTATTGCCTTTCCAAAGATAGTTGGAGTCATTAACAGTATCTATGCAATCCCGGAGTATAGGGCAAAAACAGGTAGTAACTTTTGATTTTCAGAACACACAGCATACATCTGAATTAAAAAAAAAAAAAGAACCAAAACA